>OZ010796.1:163426844-164026844 GCA_963932465.1 Maratus speciosus
ATAATGAAGTGTTAATGGTCATATTTCTAAAATAATGTCAATTTATTCCGTAAAGCTACAGTAAAATGGGGTAATAAAAAGGAAAATGTTTAAAACTGATTAAATGAAGGTGTGAAAAATTACTATATAAAGCAAGAACAATTTTATGAAATATAAGCTTAAAACGTGTATTTTTTAGAAACATTTTGTAAGATTTTCTCAAATAAAATATATTATAGAAATTTAAGTAAGTAGGTTTTAAGTAATACAGAAACATTGAGCTTTCATTCCAGGCATAAAGATCGTACGGTAAATTATGCTAAACACAACCCTGTGCTATACTTTAAAAAGCTGTTATATGGGAGACTTGATTCAATCAATGTGTAGAGGCTTGACCAGATAGTCAAAACTCCTTAATGAAGTGTTTTTGGAAATCTTTTTATTACACACTGTACATTATGAAGAGTTAATTGATATATTTCTAAAATAATGTAAATTTATTCTGTAAAGCTACAGTAAAATGGGGTGATAAAAAGGAAAATGTTTAAAACTGATTAAATGAAGATGTGAAAAATTGCTATATAAGCAAGAAAACTTTTATGAAATATAAATTGAAAAGTTGATAGGAACTTGTATTTCATCTAAAAAGTACCCATAGTAGGTAAATAGAAAGAATGGAAAAGACTAAAATGGATGAAAGCAGCAGCCTTGAGAAATGTAAAGTATTCATTCCTCTGCAAAAGAACATAAGATTGATCAAAACTCTTTAACCCCCTCACTGACAAGCCCGTATTAATACGTTCACTAAATTCCAGGTTTCACTGCAATACAAGCAATATTTAAAGTAATATAATTCTATTGATTTAATGTATTTTTAATATATTGAACAATGATTAATACTTCCAAGGATTGCATTCATATTCGTTATTAAGTTTTTTTATAAAATGTTCAAAGAATCATTTTTTTAGCATTTAAAACAAAATGCAGAGAAAACAACATTACAATTTTGCCCTTTTCCAAGACAGTCGGAGGGTAGGAGGTATATGGACACATTTGACTAAGATGAATACAATGAGATGAAGCCAAACTTATGTGGCAACTAGTGTTGTCAGGTAGAGTGTCACAAAAAGTAGGTGTTTAAACGAAAATTTTCTCATGTGCCTTGAATTCCGTCTAAGAAGGTTTGTTTACGCATGACATTTTCACAAATATATTTGTAAATAATTAAGCCACGTAGTTTAAAGTTATCCTGTCTTTTTTTAAACTTATTTTATTTGCCTTAACGAATATTTCAATATAAAATAAAGTGGACCAAGCCTCCAGTAGGTGGGAAGCTTCGACCCATTATTTCGTCATGTTTAAAATCAATGAATTTTCAAGTTACTTATATATTACATTTATGTCGCAATTTTATTTTGATAACTGATTGTATAAAGAATAAAATTATATATGAAATGTTATTCTAGGTTCAATATTTATAAAATAAAAAATCATTTTGTAAAAAATAGGTCAAACCTCCCCAGTCTCCCATACTTTATTTTAGTAAATGCACCTTACGGATCACATAAAAGAAATAGCAAGTAAATTGAGAAATATTTGAGGACGTTTCCTCTCTTAGACCTTACTGATATAGCGAAAAACCACAAACGAATGAAAATTAATTTAAATGAAACTAGGAATCAAAATGTAACTGGATAGAGTAAAAAGCCTTTATCGTTTATTTATTTTTAAGTATCGCATTTTTATGGCAATTTGTGAGAATATACTATACAAGTTTAAATTCATTTTAAGCAAAGTATTGTAAAATTGATATTTTCGTCAGTTTTTGAGTTTAGTATCATTCGTTAAAAATTAAAAGGTACCGAGTCCCTTTCAATACTGAATAATGCCTACAATGCCTCTTAAATAATCAGGCCAAATTTTCATCAATTGGTACCATGCTGTTTTATTTCATATTTTACACTTAAGGCTGCTTGCCACTCAGTTTCCGAATTTCCCTCGGTAATGTTAAATCTATGAGCGTTTTATGTATTCTTATATTTAAAATATCTCCTCAATATATTAATGTTTTTTATTTCTGTTTTCTGTGTGCTCTTCTTAAGGAATGCCTTTTTTTCTTAGTTTTCAAAATATTTCTGAAGTCTATGCTTAATTTTATATGAAGTGTTAAAATTTTACTCCCAGTTTGTCCGCTTTTAACACATAAAGTATTAAATTGAGCATAGATTTTAGAAATATTTTGACAACTAAGAAAAAACGGATATACCAAGAAGAACACACAGAAAACAGAAATAAAAAATATTAATATCCCGAGGAGATATTTTAAGTATAAGAATGCATCAAACGCCCATACTCTTAACGTTACCGAGGGGAATTCGGAAACTGATTGATGAGCAGCCTGAAGGCAATTTCTTGTCTCTTAAATGCATAGGGGCCATTCTCCAATCAGCGTGTAATTTCCCTCTATGATTTAGTGAAAAATAAAAGTTAAATTTTAAGCAATGTATTTTTAGAAATAAATAAGACATCCGGCAGTGAGTGATTTACAACATTCCGGCATAAAGTTTAATCAGTATTTTCCTTTAACCTACCTTACTCTAATCGACCCGCTTCTATAGTTTTTTTGCATTCGATTTCGAACCAGGAATTTCTCCATAAAGTTATTTAAATAAAAGCCATATATTCTTATCTTTCTATCTATTTTAGAGGTTGCAACTACTTTTGAAGTCCAGATAATTAAAACTTGTGACTATCTCAGCAAACAAGATTGCTGCTTCTACTAAATGTAACTGTCCTCCAAATTTTATCTGACCTCTGGATTGTCTGGCTGAGCAGTTTTATACAAGGGGGCAGTAGTGATATAAAAACTAGGGAACGACCTTTCTCTGGCCCGAATAAATATTATAATTTACAAAAAAATTCTTTATTTCATACTTTATAATGTACATTTTTATTTTTTAAAGTAAAATTTCTAAAAATAGTTTGTCATTACACTTAAATTTATTCCAAAAGATCAGTATATTAAGTGGTGGACAAGGGACAGAAGTGACAATTTGATATTTAAACTATTATTGGAGTAAAATTTACCACTATTTTCTTCAAAATTCATTTCGAAATTGTAGACAGGCGTCACAGAATACATTTTACGCTATGGAAAATTATATAAATGTTAAAATGTAGCATTTAACCCTAAGGGACACAAATTACCCACTTATTGGAGAATCGCCCATATATATCAGATAAATAAACATTACGACGTCGCACAGTGGGACGTTTTGACGATCTTAGTGGGCAAAATTATTTAGTTGAAGTTTAATTAATTTTTGCTGGAGTTTTTTTATGCATCACTAATAAAATACTCCAGTGATAATACCAATAAATACTACAGTGGTTATTCAACAATAATGTCTTAAAATAAAAATACAGGGTGCCCACTAAAGTCCGTTCCCATCCTCTTAACTGCCGAACGATTGCATCTATATTCATAAACGTGATGCCTAGGTATAGTAAAAAGGCTATGCGCTACTAGATGAGACCACTTAAGGTACCACCTGGTACAAAATGGCGGCATTGGCGTTCCTATCGCGAAAACGGTTCGAAAGTGAATGACGACACCTTGTGAACAGGCATGCTATATGTATCTCTTTCTGAATATGAATCTCGTTTTCGAGATAGGAATACTAACTCAGCTGTTTTGCACCAGGTGGTGCTGGAAGAAGCCTCATCTTAGAGATCCTACATTAGAGAGAGATTGGACATTGCGGCATCGGCCGATTTGACAAATCCGCCCTTTAACCCGGGATTACACGCGCAGGGTATGACATACCCAGGGTGCACACGATTATTACATTGCTCACCACTATTTTTCAAAAAGTAATCTTCAAATTATTTTATCGCCGAATTTGTCAGCAAATTCAATGATTAAATAACATGACGATTTTTATTTGAATTTATTGGTGGCAAAGTATAAATCATACATATCCCGGATATGCACGCGCATTCCAGGGTTAAGTTACGCTTTCCGTATACTTCTTTATAATACTCCGAAAAAAAAATTGGATTTTGAAAGATACAGCGTTTTAAATATTGCATCAAGACATGTTATACTGTTAATAGCTAAGATGTTTTCGTTTAGTGTTACTTTTTAATATTTACGAATGTTTATTTACTTTGTAACATATTTTAAATTGTCCGAGGTTAATTGCTGTGTATGCGGACAACTTTAAACAATTTTATTATAATAACAACGGTCGAAACGCATAACGTAAAAAAGTATTTTCGTTTCTGAGTCTGTTGAGTAGTCAAAAAGCAAAACGTATAAATAATTTCGACTTTGGAATTTTGACAATTGGCGATAATTGCATCCGTTGTTGCCGATGAATTTTGTTTACATTTTGAAATATTCATTTGAAGAACGTAATACACAATAAAATTGTATACAGTGTACTATATTTAAAATATGAAAATGTTTATAAATTATAAATACTTAAACTATTCATTTTTATTATTATTTTCCTTCTTTAAAAGTCCGCTGAATTTAAGGGCACAGAAGACATAATTCAGAAGTTTCAATTTTCCGCATAAAAAATAGCGCAGACTCTGACAATTGCAGAAATATATAAATTCACAATATATATATACTCTAAAGCAGGGATATCTTAAGTCCATTAGTAAATATTACTAAGCATATGTGTGTAAATCTATTTTTTTTTCACTTTCTCTAGGAATGTATTTATTTATTTATTTATCCATTTTAGATATTTATTAGATATTTAGCTACACTTAGTATTATAAAATGTATTAAAGCTGAAAAATTGAAACTTTTTAATTTCATACTACCAATCAGTTTCTTTAAAACTATCTATATTTATGAATGCAAATACTATAATACAGAAGATATAACGTAATCTATTTCAAAAATCTACACTTTTCTGAATATCTCAGTAATTGTCTTTTAAATTTCTTATTGCTATTAAATGATATATTATCAACTTTCTTATAAAATTCAAAATAGTTTCCTGTAATACATTTTATTTATTTATTTGCTTAGAAAAGTATACCTAATTCATCTATAGTAATGAACATTTAGACAGAGGAAAATTAAAAATAAATACCCACTCTACATAAAATTACAATTGTAGCATTTCTTGTGTTATGCATAAACTATAATATGTTTATTTTAAATGAAAATTCCAAAATATAGCAAAACCTCTTTCAAAAATTGTGTCTGCTCGCCGATCAGACTGGAATTGCTAACCCTGCAATACAGCAGAGTGAAAAAAATGCATTTTCTGAGAATTCTTACTCATTATAATGGAAATCGGCTTGTATTTGTATTCTGAAAGAATCTCAGAAGGCATATAAAATAAAAACTTTCATAATTTCAATAAAATGAAAGTGTTAAATGCTCACGGAAATGCATTGCGTTGTACGGCGTTCCTTCTACTTTGTAACGGAAATGGCGGACATTTCGTCAATGACCAATATCTCTCTAATGTAGGATCTCTACCTCATCTGGTACCACATAGCCACTTTACTGTACCTAGACACCACTTTTCTGACTATAGCGCAACCATTCGACAATTAAGAGCTTGGGAAGGCCTTTAGTGGGAACACTATATAATGCATTACAAATAATTCGTTAAACATACTTATTTTACAATTAAGTAAAAAACAATTTAATGCACACTTGTAAGTTAACATTCATTTCTTTTTAGGGTTCCGTACTTAAAAAGTAACAAGTAAGAAAAATCATGCGTACAGCATAGATTATGAAACACTTTCCAACACTCCCTGAAAGCTTTGACGAAACTTCGTTACTTACGGAAAATAAGGTAAATAAGATAACTAAGTAAACAATTAAACATCTGATTTCAGTAGTTACAGCCCATAGCCAAATATGTATTCCAATTCTTTTCAACAGCCCTGTATTCGATCAGTATGTTGATATATATACTATATAATGGGAAAATTTAGTTTAGCAAGAAAAGGCATAACAGGTTGACATTCATCTTTCAGCAATTTATACTAATATATGGAAACATACCTGAATACTTTTGTACAGCCCTGTAGTTTACCTAGTACCTTTATTATATGCCACTATTTAGCTAAAGGTTAATTCAAAGTAAAACAAGCTTAAAACTACTGAAATTACATTTCCAGAAATTATGACCCATAGACGGCCGTGTATGCAACTCTTTGCGTATATCATTTTATTTATATTCTACAAATATTTCCTAATACACTAGATACAGTTTAGCATAAAAATGCATAACTCCTTTAAAACCCATCTGTAAGCAATTTATGCTCATACTCAGTAACCTTTACGAAATCATTTCTGTAGTTCTGTATATAAACTATAGCATTTATACGCACTTTATAGTATGCATAAATATAGTGAACAAGAAGGTAAATGGGATCACAGATCGCACAGTATGTTTCGTTTAATATTCCTTTCAAAACATTTTATCCTTTTGAAAAATCTGTTTGTTCCACATTTCGCAACCAGGGGCGCACTCTATTCTAAACAAACCTCTATCCGAACGAAACACCGTTTTATATACTATTCGTAGATATATTAGTCGAGGGGATTGGGCCGATAGTACCCGAGATAAGTAGGCGCCCCTAGCGGTAAAAAGTGGAACTAAAACATGTAAGGCTATGGTGCATAATATGAAAGAATGGTCAAAGGGGTGTCGGCAAATGTTGGAAAAGTGCTCCCTGGGTGAAAAAAGCGGAGGTTAGAAAAATTGCTTAAAATACACAAGTTAGAGCCCGGAGGAGTAAATAATACAAGACTTTTTGAAAATTTTATGATTTGCCGTGTGGTCTGAGGTATTCGGTTACATGTATGCAAAAATTCATGTCTCCAACTTAATTAGGGCCTCTCTTAGAAAGAATTGCTTAGGGGCTCTCTTAGAAAGAATTGCTTAAAATACAAATGTGGTAGCTCAAAGGGTTAAACGTAAGGCTTTTTCAAGATTTTATCATTTGCCGCTAGGCCTCAGGTGTTTTGCTATAAGTATGCAAAATTTCAAATCTCCAATTTAATAAGGGGCTCAGTTAGAAAGAATTGCTTAAAATACGCATGTCGGAGCCCAAAGGGTTAAATGTACGATTTTTTCAAAGTTTTATTGTTTGTCATTTGATGCGAGGTGCTCAGTTAATGAGTATGCAAAACTTCACTCCTCCAACCTAATTAGGGGCTCACTTAGAAAGAATTGTTTAAAATACACATGTGGGAGCCCAAAGGATTAAATGTACGACTTTTTCAAACTTTTATGGTTTGTCATTTGATGTGAGGTGTTCAGCTATAAGTATGCAAAATTTCACACCTCCAACCTAATTAGGGCTCACTTAGAAAGAATTGTTTAAAATACACATGTGGGAGCCCAAAGGGTTAAATGTACGACCTTTTTCAAAATTTTATGATTTGTGGTTTGATGTGAAGTGTTCAGCTATAAGTATGCAAAATTTCACGCCTCCAACCTAATTAGGGGCTCACTTAGAAAGAATTGTTTAAAATACACATGTGAGAGCCCAAAGGGTTAAATGTACGACTTTTTCAAAATTTTATGATTTATCGTATGATGTGTGGTGTTCAACTGTAAGTATGCAAAATTTCAAGTCTCCAACATGTATAGTTTCTGAGAACGGGCTCTGTGACAGATGGGCAGACGGACAGACAGACAGACAGAGGAGCGAGACGAATAGGGTTTCGTTAGATGAACGAAACCCTAAAAAAGCGCATGTCATAATTAAAAATGCATTTCGAGCAATCATTGCTAATATTCAGTAATTCGGATACAATATAGCACCTGAAATCTTTTCAAATACACCGCAAACAATTTCTCCTATACCATTATGAGAGGAATTCTTTTGTGTGGCCCTGTAAATGAACAATAACTATTCCTTGCACCGCATATTCAACAGAATGCATATTTTAGTGGACTTCATAAATGAAAATCAATTTTACTATGTTTGAAAGAGTGTAACACCTTTAAAAATCATTTGAAACGATTTTTTCCCTTTGGCCGTAATGTAACGGAAAACTTTTGACTGTCCCTGTAAGTTAACTAAACATGCTACAAACTTCATTTGAAACAAGGAACGTGCTATGGCAGAGGTCACTAACATCCAAAAATTTCAGAACGATCCGAGCATATTTACGAGAGTTAGAGCGTGGACAGACGGACAGGCGGCTAGACGACCCGACGCGACGGCCAGTAAAACCGAAGTCATAAACACTTTTCAACTTTGTAGAAAAGTTTTAAAAACGGAACCATTATAAGATCACTCCTGTGTCTGTCTGTCTGTCACAGCCCTTTTACTCGTAAACTATGCAATGTGGAATTTCCAAATTGAGGGAAGTAATAAAGACTATTGACCCACATATTTACAAATCAATAAATATTCATAAATATATTTAGAAAAAATGTAGAGGGGCTAATTAAGTTACTTGAAAAAAAAATCTTTTCTTTGTATATCATGTGGGGTATCGTCTGAAAGATTTCGTAACGCTAAAATCAAAAATATATTTCATTTAATTTTAGGTATTATATTTTCAAAGTTATGGTGGAAAATGTAGTGCAAAAATATGCCCCCCCCATCTAATTCCAAATCTATTGAAACTAAAATTATGAAAAAATTAGAGGTAGTAGACATTGATTTAAACCTTGCAGGAAAATTACAGCAATTATCCTAGATCACATAGTTTTTGAGAAAATCGCATTTTTCCGTTGCATTCAAATTTCGATTTACGGGCTTCAGCAAAAATATTGAGCAGAGCTGAAGGTACCTATCTTAGCAGAAGTATAAAACCATTGTTGATCATGAATTTTGGAAAAAATCGTCGGTAATTAGCCCAGATTTTAACCCTTAAAGACACGGACGGTTTGGACATACATAATGACACAGGGACAGCGTACTCTATGCTCCATCGGCTTTTAAAACCCAGATAACAAGTTTTAAGGATATATTTATGTAATGCAATGCCCAGTAGCAGTATAAAAGCAATAAACGTCCAATTGTTAAAAACAGGCTAATTTAATGAGAATTAATCACATAAATACTATGGGATTCGCGACTATTTTCCACTGAGTGGCTCTCTTAATACACCTTCTATGTCTTTAAAGGTGAACTATAAACTTATATGGAAAAACAAATATACAGAATAGCTATATTTGCTATTATATAGGTTCCATATATCTTTGAACTTTCATGGTATATCCATTTATAATTTTCTAGTGTACAGGGTGCAAAGGGAAATCCCTTTAACCTGAAAATACTTGTGAACGGAGAGAGCTACAGCTATGCAAGTGAGGTAACGGTATAGTAAAGCTACTGCGCCCTATTTAATGAAAACGACAGCAGCGCCCTCTAGTGGCGAAATTTGGAAGATAGTTACTGCAAATCGAAAACGAAAGACATAGAGCAAAATTTCCAATTAGAAAGTTTTAGAGCATCAATTAATTAATAGAATACGACATTTGGTTTACATGGATAAGATAAATCTTTGCCTGTTTACCCAAAAATGTCCGAAATCGATGCACTCCATTTTGTGTAAACGTTTGAATGGGATAGTCAGAAGTATGAAGAAATAAGCACAATTTATGCTATAAATACGTACTTATCTCAATACATTTTGATAACATCACACACAAATAAAAAGGCAAACTGTCTCACAGTGATAAAAAGTTAATATTCAATATGTTCGAAAAGTTCGCCATTGCTCACGATACACGTTTGTATTCGTGAGAGTAATTCTGCATGCACATTTCTCAGCATGGAACGTCTATTGCAAGCCTCTTCAATACGACGACATAGATTTAACCCTTTCAAGGGCGGTGGCTAGACGATCTAGCCACCTAATTTTAATTCCAAAACTGACAAATGGCACCAAGAATATTTTAATAAAATTTTGCTTTTGTAATGAAAGTGCAAATTAGCAGGGTTTTTTTCTGAGAAATCCGTTTGAATATTCTGGTGTCAGTCAATTATTTCATCAGTTTACGAACAGAATTCTTCTGACCCTGAAAGGGTTATTCTAAAATTTTAAATGTATTGGAAATTGAATCTTTACAGACATTACAGCACAGTACAATATCACAATCTGCAATTGTGCACTGCTACATTTCCGGAATGTGAATAGGCAAAGTAGAATCGTCGCTCATCGATTTCGGACATTTTTGGGTATGCAGGCGACGATTTATCTTATCCGTGTGAACCAAATGTCGTTTCGTACTAATTAATTGATGCTCTAAAACTTTCTATTTGGAAAATTTGCTCTACCTTTTTTCGTTTAAGATTTGCAATGGCTATCTTCCAAATTTCGCCACTAGGTGTACTGCTGTCGTTTGCAATAGATTGGGCGTAGTCGCTTTACTGTACCTTTACCTCACTTGTATAGCTGTACCTCTCTCCGTTCGCAAGTATTTTCCGGTTAAAGGGATTTTCCTTTGCACCCTGTATACTATACAGCTACACCCAACCCTACGTTGTATAGTTTTTGCAAAGTCTTAGTATTCTTTTAGCAACGGTATTTTTTTAATAATACACTTACTAAATCATATATTATTGTACGGAACCCTCTGGGAGCGAGTAATACTCGCACTTGACCGTTTATTTGTATTTTTGTCAACTCAGAATTGCTCGAAAAATTTTTGTAGTCATCCTGAAAAATATTTTTTTTTTTTTTAAATAAAATCATGTTTAAAAAACTTTAATGTTTTCTGGTGCCCTGTAAAACATATAAATGCTAACAAAATTAATTTCGTTTGAAAAAATGCTGTTGTGTGAATAAATAACCTATATAAATTTTATTCAATTTGAAATAAAATTTTTGCATATAAACGGTAATATATCGAAATTTTTGTTTTGAGTTTTAAAAAAGCTATTGTGTATCTGAATAACCTATAGTAATTTTGTTGAAATTTAATTAAAATTTCTGCTTTTTAGCAACAATCTTTCCGAGATCTTTTGCGTGGCCCTGTAACAAATGCATAATTTCTACTTCCGTCAAATTATAATTTAATAGAATTGTCATCGGAAAAACACATGTAGGCAAAGTTTCAGCTCAATCAGATAATTGAAAGTAGCTTAAAATTGTCATGCAAGATTTGAACTAATCTTTTATGTGGCCCTGTAAAAAAAACGTAACTGCTATGTTCCATAAATTATAATAATATTTCATTATCAACAGAACTACATGTCCTGAGCAAAGTTTCAAATCAATCAGATTATTGAAATTGGTTTAAAATTAACTTGCAATTTTAATCTAAATTTTTGCGAAACCCTGCAGAAACAGTATTCTAAACAAACTTCTACGTTCTTTAAATAAGAATAATATTGTTTTGTCATTCAAATTACACATGTTTTCATTGTTTCGGCTCAATCGAATAATTAAAAGTGGTTTAAATTTGACTAGCAAAATTTGAACTAAACATACATTAATGCACTGCAAGTTAACCCTTAATTGCATAGTGATGTAAATTTCCATCACCTTTTTATTTAATTTTTAATACTAAATTAAGTTTTTACAACCACTATATTTATATAGAAATATTAATCCTTTTAAAATTATAAAAATATGCTACTAAAAAAAGTTAAAAATCTATCTTAAGATTTCTGGTGTCTAATCTTTATATAAAAATAAAAAACACAATTCTAAAAGAATAATTCATGCAATTAAGGGTTAATATGATGCTTGTTCATTAATAAGAACTTAAAGATCTGCAGACATCTGCAGGAGTTTTTTTTTTTATTTTTCAATACTTTAGGAATGGCACTTTGATTTTTAAAAATGCTTATTGTTGAATAATGCTTAATAATATCTTAAAAGTCAAGATGAAATTTGTAAACAACATCAAGGATAATTCAGAATTACAACTTTTGAAAAATGCGGTTACGCGGGTTTAATATAAATTATTTTTAAACAAAAATGGGTTAAATCTGACCTTAACAAACCTGTGACTGATGTTCTGCAAACTCGTGCTTTCAAATAAAACAGAATAGTCACAACGAGCTTTCAAACTTAGAGGAAGCTAGTGGAACTTTTGGAACTCCCTCAAACCAACTGCGCGAATGGCTTTTTAGGGTGATAATTAATCTCCACCCCTGTTTCTTACGACAAAACTCGTACGAATCTCGAAAATACAGACATTCAGTTACCAGTACACGCGGTTATGTTAAATTCCGAGATATTATTTATTAATGACAGAATATGTCGGCTATTTGAATTTATTTACTTAAGCTATAAAATATTCATTTTCATAAAATAAAATATAATTTGGAAAGAGTTGGGTTCACAATTAAAAAATCTCAAATTTTATTCAGCGAGATCGTAATTATGTATTAAGATTGTTGAGAGAGAGGAACAAAACACGTACAAAATGTTTGTTGTTTAAAAATGAACAAAACATGAAGAATATCAGGTAATTTGAAAAAACCTTCCTTGGGATACATCAATTTGGCAAAGGAATCTATATTTAGAGAGTGATTCAATCGCATGCATCTCCTAATTAAATTCACAGACGAATATATTAAGTTAAAGTGACGTCTAGTCTAGTAACAAGATTTTAATGCTTCATACAAATTTAGAGACATTCATTAGTTATTAATTATCTAAAGAATGGCATATTACTAACAGGGGCCTAATTAAGACATTTTCCTTTATTCTTTTGCAGCTGAAGAAAATTATAGTTTTCAAAATATTAAAATATTTAGAAATTTATGACGGCGATTTGAAAGTGAGGAATAAGCTTGAAATCAAACAGTCACAATCATCCAAAAACTATAAACATTTTGAAATCTGTATGTGGAGTCAGTTGATATTTTTGTGTCTTTCTATTTATGAACAGATCTTCAAAATAAGAAACATGCCCTGAAGTAGGAATGAAAGTTACATTTTTTTAACGAAAAATATTTTCATCACCATAACATTCAAACCGTGTGATGCAATTCAAGAATTCGTAAATGTGCTTATCTTTAAATACCACAATTTTCAATCAGCAAGTTTTTCTTCATTTAATCATAGAATTCTGAAATTTAATAAGACAAAAATTACTACTTTGAAATAGGAGTAGTCAAATATGAGCTCCACTGCGCACATTGTGTACAAACATTTTCGATGAGGGGAACATAATTTTTCCTTTCAGTTGACACACGGCCTGAACCTCTAACAAGTTCATGAGCAAGGTGGGGTTGGACTGGACCGATGAGAGCAGGGCGAGCCTCGAACCATACATTTTGCCCTAATTATTCCACCACAACAAATTCTTACTTGAACGGGCTATGCATTAAGACAGGGGCATGAACAGACAACGGTCTCAAATACCTGTTGCGCACGGGGACCACAGCCTCCAACTACGACCGAATTTAGAACCGGCCGAAAAAGCTCTTGCTTTAATGGTGGTTACTTAGGATGGAATTTATGACGTCAATCACGTGATCTCTCTTATCTTACTCGGCCGAGAAAGCCATCCTAGGCAAGGGAAACAAAAGAGATCTTTATGAACAGATTCGGTCCATCAGAGATCACTTCATCTGACATCATGAACTCCGTTCTTAGGCGGGGGAAACAAATGTGATCTTTCTCCGCCACTAATGAATGCGGCAGTAGCCTCGACGCAACTGTTCATCACTTCCTATTTTTCGAACAGAGTAAAGCCAGGGCAGATGATTGAAAGAAAGTCTGGCCTTCTGGTTCTAGGGTTAGTGTTCTCTGAGGACCAACTATATCCACCCTTTTATCAATTTCTCTGCCTTGAGGTGGTGCTATCAGCGTTATGTCCTACCCCAGTATATTTATCATTTCTCATATCAATATCTGTCATTTTGTCCAATGGTTTTTATCATTCTTTTAATTACTTTTCCCATCAGCTCGTGCGTTTGTTAAAATTATGCTCCAATTTTTACCACTTTATTCATGTCCCCAACGCAGAACTCTTGTTTCCACTTCTCTAAAATTAATTTTATTAATTTTTTATTTTTTATATCTTTACTACCGCTACTAGGTCAGTTAGCTAACTAACTTTTTAGTATTTAACACATCATCGTTTTTATTATTATTGCTATCATAATAGTAATTTTTAACTGTCTTTGTTCTTGTTTCTGTGTACATATGTATGAATGTAAGTATTTATGTAAAGTACAGCTGCATAGAAGTATGCATGTAATATGTAAGAGTGTGTGCATGTACTATATATTTATGAATGTACTGCATGTATCTTTTTATGTGTCTTTTTATCTTAGCAACTATCTACAGGCTAATTTATATTATGAGTTTGATATTTATTTGTCTAAGGTATACTTCCTCCCTCTGTATTATCCGTGATTTTTACCTGATATATGAGACTAATAAACTAACCCTTTCTCTCAGAGGATCAGCATTTTAAATTATAGCCTAGTAGACAAAGTTTTAATTAAAGTTAATTTAATCTTAAATAATAGGATTTAATAAGAAAAAGTGTGAAAACCAATGTACTAATCCCGCGCATTAACACAATCCCTTTACATGCTCTCCCTTGATCTAATTGGTGCGAGCACTGGTCGACTAATGTAGTCGGTTATTGCAAATTTTTTGCAAGAATGAGTTCCAACCGCCTTTTTTAAAACAATGCCTCTTTAATAGGTGCACGTACACAAAAGCTTCATGAACTACCGGACCCGATTTAATGGGACAGCATACAGCATACTTTTTTACCCAGAGAGGTAAAGGAGAGGGGGCTCGTCTCCCTCTGCAATGACATAGTCTACCTTGCTGTTCGGTCCAAAATTTCCATCTACCTTAGGTGCAAGTTACCTATTAACGGCAAACCCTTTTTAGCTACACTCTCCCCTGTTTTAAATTCTTTCACAAGCTAAGTCTACATCGCATATTCAGGTGCAAAAACATTCATTTATTTTAGTCCACCTAATAAGACGTTTTAACGCTGTGCGATGCAACACCAAATCAACAAAGTTAGAAAAGCTATTATTAACCAGTCTACGAAACAAACACAAGATTGTCACAAAGAAGTGCCGTAGCCACGACGGCTAGGATGCTTTCCACGTAGATTACCGTCATGTGGTGGTCCGGCGAACTTCACCCCGCTGAAAGCTTCTAAGATAGGCAGGTTTGGGGCTTAGCTGTCTCAATGAATCTAGATGTATAAAAGATGCTCAAATTACACTATACAAGCTTTTAAGAACAAGAATTCTGACTCAGAATACATGAAAAGTATAAAGAACTTACCTCTAAAAAAATTTCATTATAATGTGTAATTAAAAAGCATGACGTCACATCCGGAGTACTAAAAATAAGCTTTATTGAACATTGTGAAATTTCAAACCGTATGAAAAACAAGATTTGATAAAAATAGAAGAACTTAATAATATATAATTTGTATCACGTAGACTTGTGAAAGAAGAACAATTTAAAAATGCTGGAGGGAGGCCTATGTCAGCCATTATTCGGCTCGCTAAAACACTTCAGTAGCAAAGAACACTTCTGTTGCTAAGATGTTGAAATGATAGAATTACTCTAAGATTTAAGAACAAATTTATTTGAAAAAAAAGTAAAAGGTTTTCTTCACGGAACGTAACACTAATCATGTTTGAAAATTCTCTGTCCATCGTAACACGTATACATAGAAAGATGCGGCATTTCTAATTTTAAGTGATTTGTAAAATCGAATTTTATATGTTGCTAGTGTACTAACTGCCATAGTTTAAAAAGGTCACACCGACAAATTTAAGGCCCTTTCATTTATTAGATCAAGATACTCAAGGTTTTTATTTCTGCCATTATTTGCAGTCTTCGTGTATTTCATTAAATTCACACGATTTTGAATAAATATCAATAAAAAAATGTTAACAAACTTGTTATATCATATTTATTTTTATGAATCTGTAGTTAATGTATACTGGTCTGCCACAGGCGACTATTTTTATATTCTATTCGCACCGCTATTTCACTTTAAATTCACTATTTTATTTTAAATTTGTAGTATATATCTCTTGCAAATGTTGTCAAAGTGTATGTGAAAATAATTTATTTTATAATAGTGGTGCGAGATGGAATTAAAAATAGTCGCCTGTGGCAGCCCTGTGTATATTATCAAATTCTAATTCAACGTACAAATCGACTTGAATATAAAAGTTTCCAAATCTTAATAGTACGAGTACATTGGCACGACCAGATTATCCGTCATTCAATGTACTTTTAAGATAACGTTACATCAATTTTAATTCACAGAGAATCATAACATTTAAGTTCTTATTTGACCCCCATGTCACAAATACTGAAATAATTTTTAATATGATATCAAAACAATTTATGTAATGAAAGTTTAATAAAAACTATATTAATCCATGCATTCTTGAGTATATACTCATACAAGTTTCTGTGAAACTCCTATATACTTCATAATATGTATGTTTTATCTCAACTACTGTTAACAGATGATTATTCGCAAATAATATATGATAAGTAGTATAATTGTTTGTAGAAGAACAAATTATATTAAAAATGAAATACACGTTTCCTCTCCTCCCATTAGAAAACGGAGAATGATTGCGAAATGAAACTGGAAAGACAATTTAAATGTATAAATCATTCAATAACGTACAGTATTATTAAAACTCGTCAGCAACACGAAGTGCAAGATGCACTATTTCACTCCAAGATATTTTCTATTGTCTGGGCTATATTCTCCGAGATAAATTGTGCAATAAACTAATAAGGTAATTGAATAAATTATTACTTCTAAAATGAGTACTAGATCTTTCTTGTCTAATCGGAGATTTTTTTTCCGTTAAACAAGGAAAAGGAAAACTTTACGAAATTACACAGTAAAAAAAAACGGACTAAAATACGGAAATTGTACTGGCAATCGAGACGCCAGTACTATTTCCGTATTTTAATGCAAATTTTTCCCCGTCAATTGCAGAAAAATTTCCTTTTTTCTGAAATTTACGGGGAAATTTTTCCGTTAAAATACGGAAATAGTACTGGCGTCTCGATTGCCAGTACAATTTCCATATTTTTGTCCATTTTTTTTTACAGTGTAAGGGTATCCAGAATATCTGGTTACACACCCTGGCTGTGCAGCTCTTTACATTCACTTTTATAAGATAACAACAGAAAAGAAAAGATATTAATAATTGTAATTATATACATTAAAGCACTTGAAATAGTTATGCGTGGCAGGTTTATGCAATTCTTATCAACAATTAAAATTGATGATAACTATCTTTAAATTATCTGAATGAAGTTGTAATTTTTGAATAGTTAAAATAAGTAGTATTATATTTTTGGTTAGAAAACAGAGACAGAGATTTAGTAACTAAGATTTAAATATCGATAAATGCTTTTATTTTCTTTATCAAAGTTGTAATTTTTTATTAAAGAAATAGCTCGAATGCATTTCCGGATTTATGCATTAGATAGATTATAAGCTATAGTTAACGATTCTACGATTAGAAGAGTCACACAAATATGTTTAACACGTTCACGCCGGCGCGATGGGTCACACTCGACTGTCCCAGAGTTGTCAAGTCTCCGGCTTTTTTTCACACCACTATTATTTTAGAGAAAATGTTGTTCCTTTAAATCGCCCAATTGTTCTAATTAAATAAAACAACATTTTCTGTATTAAAATACTGGTATCCAAAAAGCCGGAGACTTTGCAGATCTGAGACAGTCGAGTGTGACCCACCGCGCCGGCGTGAACGTGTTAATATTAAATTTCACTGTGTATCACAAAATCAACTGGCAATTTAATGTATAAAATAACTCGTAAATTGTGACATATATAAGAGTTATTCTGACAGAAGACTAGTATGTGAAGTCTGTATTTATTTTAGTACATTTTCCTGTTTTACTACCTAATGTTACTGACTGGTAGCGCTGTGCAGTCTCACACCACAAAGTACTCAAACTAACGTGTAATGATGGATTAAAATTCTCTTTGTTTTTGCATTTCATTTTATTTAGCTTTTGAAAAACATTATAAGAGACATTTTAAAATTGCAAAGTTATTTTGAAGATTCTTGCAGTTTGAGACAGTGCAATGCCATCCGTGGGGGACATTCGAAACTAAAACAATGAAGAAAAATAAAGTAATTTCTCAATTCACACTATAACATCCTACATGAATAACATTATCAGCTGTCAGGATTTGCTTAGTATTCTATTTAAAAAACAATTAGTCTATTTTATTACAACCTGTACATTGAAATTTACAACAACTCTGGTGTCGAAAATATTTGTTTAATTTTATTTGCAACAAATGTTTGACGGCCACGAGTAAACACGAAAATAAACGGTTGAAACTGAAATTCCTTAATACAATTATGTATCCTTAAATCTTAGTAAAAACCTTGTATCTGTATAAATATTGCTGTGAAATAAATTCTTTTCTTAAAGGTTTGTTTTGGGGGTTTGTGGAGATCGCTACAGCGATTTTTTGTAGATGGATTCTAAACAGACAGGGACCTCCGTTAACGCGGAATCTGACCCACTTTAAACTTTCATGTCTGAGTTGGTGGCCTCCTTTGTCCAGTAGAAAGCACTCTAAAAATTAGACATGTAGGTGGGCAAGTTTTTGAAAGGAGTTTATCATAAAAACTTTATCATAACTACATTCCTGGAAAAGAATATAGTCATTCTCTACTTATTTGGCTGCAAATGTCCGTGTAAAAACTCTATATGTATAATTCGATTCTAAACAATATCTAACTAAAAATGATAAGTGTAAACACTGCTTCGGGGTTTTCTACATAAAAAACTGTTTCAATCCTCATTTTAAATGTAAAACTTCCATTATTGGCACTATATTCGAGTTCTTTGAAAACAATCAGTCCGTAAAAGCATACAGATTATGCACTTTTGTTTGAGCTTTCATAAAGCTGTAAGAATTCAAAATTTGGGAATGATAACGTTAATTCCACGAAAAATGTTTTTAAGTTATATCTTATCAAAATTCATTCGACTGATTTTTTTTTTCTTTTTTAATCCGACAGAAAGGAAAACAAAAACTAGCGAACAGGAATTCTGCCTTTTCAGAATTTACTGTCGCACCCGGCATTTCCATTACTTCATTTTCTTCTGATAGACTGATGGCTTCTATTATTATGAAACAGTCATTATAAATGAAGTGTTATTTGACGATGAAAGAGCAGCCGTAAAAAGTTAGAGTTCTAATTTTCTGGTCAGAATGGGGTGGAAAAATGGCCATAATTTTTTTCTTCATAATAATAGAAGCGACCAGTCCATCAGAAGTAAGTAACTGGGTTAAGCGGGACTCTACTGCAGTACAAAACATATTTCCATTTTAAGACTTAAAGCACACGTTTTATTTTGTGTAAAATGACGTTATTCGCATCCGCTTAAGAATTCCCCATTTACGATCTACTCTTAAACATTAAAGTGCAGTAAAGCATGCATAGCACACCACTATCGCGAAATAATGCACAAATGCAGCTAAAAGATGCCATCATTCAAGAAAATTGACAAAAAAAAAGGCTATCTAAAGATTCATATATACTTACAATTAAATATAGTTTATCTTAGCTCCCTTGTTTTAACAGAAATCATTCGTTTATATATTTTTTCAAAATAGCACATATTTTAATAACATTTTCTTTCGGTTGTTATGAGAAAATGGCAACAAAAATATATAATTACTATTATAGAAATATTTTTTCTTTATTTTCTACAGAAATGGAGTACTTCTGTTGCAAATATTAAGCAAAATGGCTCTAAAAACTACAAAAAAATTAATATTTAAAAAATAAATGGAGATACAGTTTTCAAACAAAATGCTTTTAAAAGAACTTTTTTTCCAATACGACGGTATAAAAATCGAAAATATGCGATGCATAGAAGTTTAAAAAATTGCTATACATTATTTAATCGCACTGCTTTGTTTTACGACTGGCTTCTGTAAGGTAACGTTATTTTTTGAAATACACAAAATAAGCTGGGAGAAAGAAATAGCATACCGTACCGGGGGCTAACAAGCATACTATAAGTGTTTAAAAATGTAACATTGAAAGTATAGCTGTAAGAGATTTTACAATTTATCTTACTGCGGGTACCTACTGTCCTACAACATTTTTAATAGAATTTTTCGTTGTATATAATCGCAAAAAATTTCAATTTTTACGCATCAATAAATTAATTACAAATTCAGGGATTTAAATATTAAAATATATAGATATAATCTGAAATAATGTAGTGAGATTTCTTGGGAAGTTCGTGGGGTGTACGCATCTTGCTACTTTTGGTAAATTCGATAAACAGGCTTGAAATATACAAAAAAATATTTTTCAGATTAACATAGCCGAAATATATTTCACATTTTTAAAACATTTATGAAAATTAATTTAATTATATCTGAATTTAAAGTAGGATAATTGTTTAAAATGTATTTCGTTGTTCGCTTTTAAATTACAAAACTGCATTTTAATTGCCAAAAGTCACAGGCACAAAACATCAAACAAAAAGAAGATTCTGTGCTCTTGTAAAAAAGCATTTTATGAAATGCATAAAACGTTAATCTTTTCAAATTAATGCGTTTTTTAAATAAATATGTGAAGAAAATTGCATATATAGTTTATTTTTATAATTTTACCTACGTGTATTTTCGTTTGAGTCAATTTTATATATGTCAAATTAAATGTTTTGCCTTGCTTACAAAGTTACAAGTAAAAGTTTGAAATTGAAAAAAATGCAAAATATACAAAAATTAACTTCAAGAACTAACAGAGTGGGCAACGAGTTTCTTTCATGAATAAATTACTTTTTCAACTCACAAAGAAGCACAAAATTTGAGAATTTATTTAAACTCCATGTTTATCTCATGGGACTATTAATAAAGAGGAACTGACATATCCTTAAAATAGTAAAGCTTAAACTGTAACCGCTTTTTGCAGGGCTTGATTACCGCCGGGTAAAACGTCCATCAGTAAATTTAAATAGAAATTTTCTCCTTACTTAAACGCCTTATGATTGCAAAATTTCAGTCATAAATAAAGGCAAAAACAGCTATTCATTTTTACTGGTGGACGTTTACTTTGGCGGTAATCAGGCTCTGCGTTTCCGCCATATTGTGATAACCCATACAACTTCCTGTCAGTGCCCGCAAAAAATATTATCATATCTGGGCGAACTGACACCAGTAAAAACAAACAGAAATTTTCAACATATTTGTGAGAGAAATTTTCAATGAATAAGGCTATTAAATAAGAAGAAATTTTCTATTCAAATTCACTGGTGGAAGTTTAGCCCGGTGGTAATCAGAAACTGTTGATCTGATTTCAAAAACACCACCATCTTGTAACAGCCTCCTCAGTTACTTCACTCGTAACTGATAGACAGTACACTATATGTCGCTTCCTCTTTATTCGTAACTCCATTGTTTATCTGCATTTATGAATACTAAAATTAATTCTAAGATGCGGTATTGAAACAAGATATTAAGTTGGTACGTAAATGTTAGTACTTTAAACTTATTAAAGTACATGTTCTTATTTTCTACGTTTCTGTTAAATCCTAATATCGGCAATAATTTTTATGTTTAATCTCAACCTCTATCGAATGTAATTCTCTGCAAATAACGTAGGATAAGTTCTATAATTTTTTCTGCAGGAACCATTTAAAATTTAAATGAAAACACAGTCCCTCTCTTCACATTAGAAACTGCGAGTTGTTACGAAATGAATGAGTGGTGAATTTGAATGTGTAAATTACTATAATTTCTATGTGCCATGATATGCAAGAAGTATTTGTAATCTTCCACGATATTTTTATATTATCTCGGCCTTGTCACTAAGATGTTGTACAATAAACTATTCAAGTAAATGAATAAATTATTTCTAAAATGAAATCCAAACTTCGTGTGTTAACAGTCATTCATCAAAACTTCTTTCACATAGACTGCTTAATCAAATAATAGAAAGCCAGTTAAACATCGCTCCAAACTGGTTAAATATTTTCATTCAGATTTCTATGTTATCAACAGAAAAGAGCAGATATACAACTTTAATTACATGATTTAAAACAATTTAGAATAATAATTTATGATCAGATTATAAAATTCTTATCAACTTGAACCCATCTAAATTACTTGGATGATGTTGTCATTTTTTTATTTTCTTTAGTTTAAACTTACGTACATATTTCCATTTAAAATAACAAAGATAATTTAAGTAATTGAGAGTTAAAATAGAACAGATGTCATATATTCCCGCGGCCGCCATCTTGGATATTTTTTTGTTGTTGTTGTTGTTGGCGTGAAAACCCCTTTTCCACCAAGCAGTAAATGTCGCTACGTTGCGATTTATGAGCAAGTTAGGCTTAACGAATAAAAAAATGCAAGAAAACCGAGATTAAAGAAAAAACTAACACCAAATCAAACAAAATTAATAATTTAAAATCAGAAACAGGCTTTCATTTTTAATTTAAGAAAGTATGAACGCGTCGCGTTCATGAAAATATATACATATATATCACTGAATACATCGACCTAGTTCTGCAGAAATCTAAAAAAAAGCAGGAAACTCATTAAAGCGGCAGTTAGTAAATGCACGTATGAACGCTACGCGTTCATACACCGAAAAAAAACATCACTGAATTCTGCAAACTAGTTGTGCATCAATCTCAAAAATGCATGAAACTCGTTACAGCGGCAGTTAGTAAATACACGTATGAACGCGCAGCGCTCATAAACCGAAAAACATTATTGGATTCAGCAAACTAGCCGTGCAGCAATCTAAAAAATGCACAAAACTCGTAAGGCCCACATGCATGAGAAATATACAATTAACGGCTAATATAAAACATTACAACAAAATACGCATTAAATTATTAACATACCTTAATCCCGAAAAAGGCTCAAGCACAAAATACCTGCTAACATCACCTTCATTTCCCAATATAGGTCTATGACTAGACACTCTAAACAAACGTCCTTTTTCCTTCAAAATTTCTTGATATTTCTTAATTACATCAGCAACAGCGCGTAAACTTACTACAGAAGCCATAGTCAATCAAATAAATCCAATAAATTTAAGATAAAAATAAAAACATATAAAGATACAACCTGGTATCATGTCACGTGGGCAGAATCACAAGAGAAAAACAGTGTCACGTACTCACAGCAGCTAAATCTAGGAGTGAAGTGATCAACACACAATCTCGGGGGAAAACGGGGTTTGCCAGAACACGTCATTTGTCGGGGTTGCCATATCGATAACGATCGCCAACATCGCCTACAAAAAATCGCCAATAAATATAAAAAAATTCAAGATGGCGGCCTTGGGAATATACGACATCTAAGCCGTTAAAATTCAACAAACAGGGTTTTTGGTGCTTTGTCATTATAAACAAGTGGATAAGTATGATCGCACAGAGGATTTCGTTTAATAACTCTTTTAAAACACTTTATCCTTAAATTAATAAATCAAAATTGTTAATTTCTAATTGGGTATTTCCACGAGCACCTATCGTGTACGTCGCATACGATGCTTGTTGACCACCGTTATTTTATAAAAGTTTGCTTGGCTTTTTTTAATTAATGAGATATTTCCCATAAAATAAGTCACATTTTTTCCGGTCTAAAATGCTGGTAGCAAAAATCATAGTATGTGACTTACACGACAAGTGCTCGTGGAAATGCCCAATTATTAAATCCTGACATAAATGGCAGCACCACTACTTTTAATTTCAAAATAATTAGAAAAATATTTTTAAATCAAATTAAAAATTTTCAAGAAAAAATATTTAAATAAAATTTTAAAAAATCCGAATATTCTTAAATTCTGAAATTTCAAAAAATCAGCGCCGGTATAAATAAAATATAAAATTTTTAAAAGAAAAAAATTGTTTAAAACATATTTAAAATGCTCAAATAACTCAGATAATAATACATAAAAAAATCCAAAAAATTCATATTAATTGTTTGACTTTCCAAGCACTCACTAGATGGCGCCAAAAAAAGGATGTTAACATTTATAAAAATTGGAAATAAAATAGAAAAAATAACTTTTAATTCCTGAAAAATTCTTCAAAAGATAAGATGAAAAAAATCTGCCCTATTATTTCAAAAAATGGCCAGTAGATGGCAATAGCAAACAAAGATTATTGGTTCTAGATTGAAATTACAGATTTTGTGTGTCTGAAAAGAAAGTATTTAAAAAATTACCGCTGCTCAAATAAAATAAAATAAGCCCTTAAAATGAACAAAAAAAGAAATTTTCTTCATTAAATCCATCTGAAAATGAAGTGTAATAATAAAAATCAAAATTTTAAAGTTCCGCCTAACAGATACCAACCTACGATCTACTGCGTGGGAAACATTCGCGTTACCACGGCGCCATTGGTGCTCGACGATATTTATTGAATTTAAGATGATGATTTGAAATCGAAAAAGAACGAAATCGCTTCGTTAAAATAATATATGGATTAAAAAAAAATTTTTATTTTGGCAAGGTCAGGGGGTATTCAGCTTTATGTAAAAAAATTAAGTCTGTAACTTCAATAGTTTCCGAGTTCGATTAGACACAGTACCATCAGAATAGGCATTCATTTATAATATAAACACTAACAGAGACAGGGTTCCTGCACTTTCAGATGAAATACCAGTATTTTCATGTAGGGAAACTAGTCTTGTGTAATCGCGCGATTGCAAAAACGAATTCTTCTCTGAGAAAATACTGGTGTTTATCTGAACTAAAGTCAGAGAAAATCCCTGACCTGTAGGTAGTGTTGCCAGTTATTCCGTGTAAATCAGCGCTCCAAATACTCTGGACACTACTAATTTCTTACTGTTTATTTCACCATCTTTAATCGCACTGAATTCTGCAATTAGATAAGGCGCAGAAAATTACTTTGAAATGCTGGTGTCGAGAGCATTTAGAATCCCGATTTATGCGGGACACCTGGCAACACTACTTGTAGGCATAGATGCCAACCATGGAACTATTAATAAAGAGGAACTGATATGTCTTTAAAATAGTGAAGTTTCAACTGTAACCGCTTTCTCTGGGGTTGATTACCGCCGGGGCAAAGTTCCACCAGTAAATTTAAGTAGAAATTTTCTGCTTGTTTAAACGCCTTATTAATGCAAGATTTCAGTCATAAATAATGGCAAAAACAGATATTAACTTTTACTGGTGTAAATTTACTTCTGCGGTAGTCAGGACCTGCGTTTCCACCATATTGTGACAACGTAGACAACCACCCCTCAGTGTCAGTGAAAAATATTATAATACCTGGTCAAACTACCACCAGTAAAAACAAATAGCAAATTTAACCACACTTATGGGAGAATTTTTTCATAAAAGAGCCGCTTAAATAAGGCAGGATTTTCTATTCAAAACTTACTGTCGGAAGTTGCTCCGGCGGCAGTCTGAAACTGTTGATCTGATGTAAACAATCAGCCGCCATCTTGTGACAACCTTTTCAGTTACTTTACTCCTTCTCGTAGATAATACGCTAGATATCTCCTCCTCTTTATTCATAACTCCATTATGCCAACATCTCTTAACACTAGAACCACCATAGCGGTCATTTTGACCGGTACCAAATAAAAATATTTCGGTACCAGCCAGAAATTTTTTTGTAAAATAAGTTAAATATGTACCACAGAAAAATAACTTAAATAAATAAGAGAAATTGTTTTAAATAAAAATTCTGGTGTAAAATATTTTACACTTGATTATATAATATTACATTTGAGTGAAATTTCCGGCGGTTCTAGTGTTAAGGGATATCAGGACTCTTAAAATTGAAAAAAAAAATGAAAAAAAAGGACAATTTTCAACATTTAATATCTGAAAATGTATATGATTTTAAAACACAATTTTTATTGGGGATGAAAAATATGAGTATGTTAAACATTGCAAATAGAATGAATTTTTTTTTCCTACTTAAACTTCAGATTGTAATAATTACCCTGAAACTAAATAAATTTGTATTTAAAGCATTTTTATATTTTTAATACAAAGTTGTATTTAGCTAATGCAAAATTTTGAAAATTTCAACAATATAATCACCTAAAAAATAAATTTTTTTGAACAATAAAAAGGAAATTTTAGGTTCAGTTTATACAGACTAACATGAAATATATGTTTGGAATATTTCAAGAAAAAATATTCAGAAGTTTTTGAGATATCGTGCGCATTATGCCCAAAATTGTCATTTGGAGAAAAATGACTTCAAAGTTTCGGAAACGCTGCTTCAGCTATTGACCGGGTATAATTATAAAAGCCATAACTTCTGTTCTAATGGGAATTTCAAGCAAAAAATTATATCAAAACGTTCAGAAAAGATAGCAGTTTAACATCTAAGAAAATTAAAATTTCGAAAATTTTGAAGCTTTAAAAGTTCTGAGCCCCCTTAATTATTCCGGTGACATTCAAGACAAACATGTTTTTAACCGGATATTTTATTTAATAAAAAATTTCAAAATGAAATCTAAAACGTACCTTATCGAAATAAGACACATTTCCTTATAGATATATTTTCCGGTTTAAAACATGCTTGTCTTGGATCAGGCTCCGGAATAATTAACAGATGTTGGCATCTATGCCTGTAGATAACCAGAAAGAAAATATTTTTGTTAAATAATGTAACATGCCCATGAACGGAGCTTCCTGTTTAAAATACGAAAAATACCCGTCCGAAATGTCTTAATATAAGTAGAGTACAAATTAAAAATGCACGTGGAATGCTATACTTTTTTATGTATAAAAAATTGACTCTAAAGGCAATGTATGCACTATATGGCCAAAGGTGACCGATCACTTGCGATTTTTGACGTTTTGTTAAATATCTAGAAAAATACATGAGGAATTAACCTGAAACTGCAGGTGTGTAAACAATATAGTATAGGTCATATATTTCCGCGAAGATTTTTTCCCGAAACCCCATAGGGGATCGTCAAAAAAATTTAAAAATAACGAATATCTTTTGGATAACCTTGTAAAAACTAATGAAGCAAAAGCGTTTAAACTCGAGATTATTAATAAGTGGCTTATTGTAATATACTGTGTTCATTTTTATGAGGATAGAATGTATATTTGTAGAGAAATTAAGGTTTTTATAAAAACAGTCCAAAATTTCGCCAAGTTTTTTGCTTATAATTTGCAGGGTTCTTAATGTAAAAAAAAGGTTCTTTTCAGAAAGTATAACGAACAACATTGTACACAATACTCTGCAGTAAAAATAATAATAAAAATTGAATGAAAAATGAGCAGGTTTACTACAAAATGTTTCACTTCGCATGCGCGAATGCAATCAAAATATAATGTGCATAATGTGTTAGCTAAATGTATAGAGCAACTTTTGTAAAAGTCTCAAAAACATAGTTTGAAAAATCTGATAACAATCGTTTATAGAAAAAGCTCAAAATCTGTTGTTCACAAAATGAAGCAAAAAAATGAGGGATTGTTTCCATATATCCATTGATTAGTGCCAATTTAGCATACACACACTCTAAATTAAAATGTCTGAAATTCAGACACTTAAGTATCTGAAATGGAGTGTTCAATTTTCAGACATTTTAAAATGTCTGAATTTTTTCAGACACTTTTTGCGTCTGAATTTCAGACACTTCAAACGTCTGAATCGCATTCATTTTTTTGTAAGCATCATACGTAGCCATGTTTGACCACGTTGAATCCTGGAAAAATATTTGGCTGTGGTCCTGCCCCTCCCCCCCCCCCCCAATACAGCCTGATTTTTTTGGTGCTCTCAGTTTTGGTATACAATTTTCGTTACGTTGATAATTTAAATCTTTTACGACATTGTACTGATTATAATCAATATCTTGAACTTCAGGAGTAGAACAAGATTAAAAAACAAAAAATATTTATCTAAATATTAGATTTTTTTAAATTTATATTGTTTTTAACCTTATTTTACTTTAAAAGTTCAAAATATTGATTATAATCAGTACAATTTCGAAACAGATTTAAAATATAAGCTTTACAAATATTGCACATCAAATTTTGGGGGCACTACAGTCGTAGGGGGACGGGGCACTTCCCAGTTTGCCCTTCCTTTAATCAAGAAGTACTTTTGCAAAAAACGCAACCCTGCATTATAGTTGTCTAAATTGAGGTGTCCGGTATTCGGGAGTATCCGTTGTGGAGGTTAATGGACATTCTCGAATAGCGAACACCTCTATTTAACGAATACTTTTTTAATCAGCAGACATACATATTTGTATATTTTTACCTCAAAAAAGTAGACATCTCCAATTATCGGACAAATTCCGCGGTCCCGAAGTGTTCGCTATTAAGGGCTTTTAAGGTACATAGATAAATATATATATATATTTTATAATCTTGTCCTACTCTAAAAGTTCAAAATATTTATTATACTCGGTTGAATGTGGAAAAAGATTTAAAATATCAGATGTACGAAAATTGCAAAAATCCCCCCCCCCCCAAAAAAAAATGAAAATATAAAAAAATATATTGCCACATAGGCAATTTTACATATACATCACTTGATAATCACAACAGCCATTTAACTATGAATAATGAAAATAAATAAATAAATATTCTACTTTAATAACATTGGGGAAAAAATGACTGGTATTTTGTTAAATATATTTGCGTTTTTAAACTTGTCCTACTCTAAAAGTTCAAAACTTTCATTATAATCAGTGCAAGATTTAAGATATCAGCTTTACAAAAATTCATGCAAAATCCCCCCCCCCAAAAAAAATGAAAATACTTATTTAAAAATTATGTTTTTAAAAAATTTATATTTCCACATGGGCAAGTTCTTATGTAGATCAGAGGGTACTCACAAAAGCTATTCAACTATCAATAAAAACAAATAAGTACATATTCTATATTAAAAACATGAGGAAAAAATAACTTATGATTTCCAAACTTCTTTCGTCTTAAATATATACAGTAACATCTGTCATTTTTGTATTTTTCGTATAAGTGCATATAAATAAAGTTACCGCAATTTTAAATACCAAATCTAGTTAGAGGTTTTTACTTTTTCCCATTATAAATTTCAAATTACTTTTTTATTAAAAATAATAAAAAAATCAGTATTAGAGTTGATTGCAAATCAAATACATATGTATATTTTTACAGGCAGCTTCATATAATAGACCAGTCTCATTTACTTTATTTATCTTTTTTTAATCTGCGGTTTTATGCCAGGAAGTAAGAAAGCATTAGGTCATCTTTCAAAGTTTTTTTTTTTCTTTACTTCCTTGTGGCCGTCATTTACTGCGAGATAAAAATTATCCATTGAAACTAAGAACTGACATTGAATATATAATTCGTTATAAAAAAGAACGTCATAAGTTTAAAAATATATACTTCTAGAATTAGTGGGGTTTTTTGCGAACAGATTCAAAACTAATTAAATTTCATGCAGGAGTTTAGTACAATAAATAAAATCATAAAATACACTAATTTTACTACTATAAAGAAACTTACTTGAGTTGCTGCAAGAGGTAAGAAATATTCCTCGATTTGAAATTTTAAAAACTACCACAACCACAGTGAGGGAGAAAGACTTTCATCAGTTTAAAAGGTAATCCCATAATACATCCGACTAGCCATATTTAAAGAATGAGCTGTTTCATCCTAAAAACAGGACCCGCCAGACAAAAGTTTCTTTTTTTTGCCAGCTTCGACAGGACGAAGATGAATAACACAATATTATTGATATAAATTGATACGAGTTAACACTAAGCCCATTGCACACGCTTTGTAGAATTTCCGGGTGTAATCTTCAACCGTCGTCTACTTCTGTTCTGTGTCTATCCCGCCTTTGTATCGACGACAGCTTCTAAGAGACATTTGATGTCGAGCACACACGTCAGATGTATGTATTCAATAAATAAATACTCCAAGTTAATACGAATTAAAATCACAGTACTTCACATTTCGCAAAAAACGAATTAAAATACACGCGTACATAAAAACAAACTTTGTTTGAATTACAACGTATACCACTTCGAACGAAGACATCTAAAACGCATGCGCAACTGGGAGTGCTAGTGCCCCCTGGTGGTTATTGTGTCGGAAGAATCAAAACGTCTTAAATTAAGACACGTTTAAAGCAATGAAGTGTCTTAAAATAAGACGTTTGCGGATATTTTAGACATTATTCTCAGTTCGTTTACACCATGGTCATAGTAAGACGCTTATGTATCTTAAATTAAGACATCTATAGTGTCTTAATTTTCAGATTAAGACACTTAAGTGTCTAAAATTCTTTTTCAGTCACATATGTGTCTAAATTTAAGACGCTTCTATTTGCAGTGCAATATTGCACGTACTACTGTATTTGGTTACAAACCCTCATCCTTTTGCTTCATTTTGGGAGCAACGGATTTTGAGCTTATTCTATAAACGATAATTATCAGACTTTTCAAACTATGTTTTTGAGACTTTTACAAACGTTGCTCTATACATTTAGCTAACACATTATGCACATTATATTTTGATTGCATTCGCGCATGCGAAGTGAAACATTTTGTAGTAAACCTGCTCATTTTTCATTCAATTTTTATTATTTTTTTAATTCTGACTGCAGAGTATTGTGTACAATGTTGTTCGTTATACTTTCTGAAAAGAACCTTTTTTTACATTAAGAAGCATGCGCAGTGAAATATTTTTTTGTAAGCCTGCTCATTTTTCTGCGAATTTTTATTATTTTTTAATTCTGACTACAGAGTATTGTGTGCAATGTTGTTTGTCATAATTTCTGAAAAGAGCTTTTTTTTTATATTAAGAACTCTGTAAATTATAAGCAAAAAACTTGGCGAAATTTGGGACTGTTTTTATAAAAACCTTAATTTATCTACGAGTATAGTATACATGCTATCCTCATAAAAATGAACACAGTATAATACAATAAGCCACTTATTAATAATCTCGAGTTTAAACGCTTTTGCTCCATTAGTTTTTACAGGGTTATCCAAAAGATATTCGTTCTTTTTCAATTTGTTGACGGTTTCCTATGGGGTTTCGGGTAAAAAATTTCCCGGAAATATATGACCTATACTATACTGTTTACACACCTATAGTTTCAGGTTAATTCCTCATGTATTTTTCTAGATATTTAACAATACGTCAAAAATCGCAAGTGATCGGTCCCATTTGGACACATAGTGTACATGTTAAAATTAAATTTTCGAGCAGCAGTATTAATTCTAAATATTTTCCATTCGTATTACGATTATATTACAAATGAATTTTAAATCAAAACAGTTTTATCGATTGTTTTAATTTTCCTTCCTTTAAATATACTACTGAGTAATCTAGCATATGAAACTATTGAGTTTTGCATGCGTATTTGACATTTATCTTACACAAATGACAAAGCTGTTATTCTTCCTAAAAATGCTGCAAAATGAAAGACTAAAATAACTAAATTTGTAAAAAATACATTTTTAGATTTAAGTAAAATGCATTTATATAGGGTAATTCCGGGATTTATGCCGCACATTTTTTTGAAGTTGTGTATAAAGTCCCATGGTGGACATAAAATAAAAAAAAATCATGCTCTGCTATTTAATGTTAAATATACAACGCATCTACTGCGAAAAAAAATTTCAAAACAAATTATTAATATTTTTTTCTAAAACATTATACTGCGGCGCGTCACCCGTACATTCAGGCTGAGACGCCGCACTTGTGCGGTAGTTATGCCGCGCTTGTAATAAGAACAGAATGAAATTATAAAAAAAATATTTTTAAAAAATTATTCATATCTGGACTATAATTAACGAAGTAATAACAAAATGAAACTAAATGAGTATAATGAAACCTATTAGTAGATTCAAATTAATAATTGTTGCCTACTTTCACTATTAAAATTATTGACTTATTTTTTTACATTAAATTTTAATTGTTATTTCAGCAACAACGTAGCATCAGGGTATAAGAAAGTGAAAAAAAAAAGTAAAATTGTGTTTACATAATTTATTTGTTAACCCAATCGGAACCGTTGGCTTTCACACAAATTTTATTCAGTTGGTACCACATTTTTAAAAGAAGCTAAGCTACCTTTACATAAATAATTATAAAAATGCTCTAATTAAACAAAGCAAATATAACTTTTTTTTTTTTTTACTGGTGCCAGAAACGAATTTTGTAAGTTCTGTATGAAGGTGCTTATATGCACCTATGGTCCCGAATGTGTTAAGAGACCTATTTTTTCGACTACAATCTACAGAAAAATTCTCGAAAAACTACAGTCTTTACGTAGCTACATTTAAACACATGATGCAACGAGCCAATTACACTCCTCATTTTTGGAGCAATTTTCTAAACATTCCTTGCAAAGAATGTCTGCGTTAAGCGTAATCCAATTTTTCATTATTATCATCTTGACTTGCATGTTTCTTGCAGTGTTGCCAGATGGGCTACTTTTTTAAAAATCAGATTCTTGATTGGTACCGCTTTTTTTAAATGGTAAAATGTGCCTTATTTAATGACACATTAATAAGGGCAAAAACAAAGTCACTTCTTACTTTTTATTTTCCCCGTTTTCTCCTTTGGTTTTAGTAAACTTGACAACATGCCTAACATGGTTAGTCTGCGCAAAAATAAAGGAAAAGTTAATAACACTTAATCATCCTGTACAAAAGAAACTGCGGCATGTATACCGGAATAGAAGTGCGGCATGTATCCCATTTTGCATGGTGCAGACGTCGGCCATCACAGTTACTTGGCATCGCTAAGGGGAATGGCGTAATCATACACACAGTACTCTATACAAACACTACACTTAGTTTTGACTTCAAAATCATGCATGCATTTAGTAATTAGTGAATGAAAAGTATTTAAACATAATGTGCTTAAAAGTTTGGACAGTGAAATCATGTACTTACGTCAAATTAAGGATTGTGCTTCTACAAGTAAACATCGATATGGGATTCACGCTATACACTGGTTAAAATAATCTCATTGCGCACCTATACTGTGCGCTTGACGACCATCTATCTATAATTACAAGAAATACAAGGGGTGCGGCATGTATCCCATATGCGGCGACTCTCCCGGAGTTACCCTGTACTTTGCAAAATTGCTTCCCCGTTTTAAAAATTTGTGTACTATTTTGGGCAGTAAATCCACTTTTGAAATAACAAAACACTATTTTTTTTTCAAACAAAATGCATGAATTAAATTTTTTTAACTAAGTAGTACTTTTAAGAGATGTGCTTGTACATTTTAACCTCCGATTGATTTGAATTGAAAACAAAAACTAAAAACAGAAGAGTTTTCTCTAAACAACATTTATGCATTTGATTCAAAAACATTAAGCTTTAGAGGTATAGTTTCAATTGTAAAAACCTCTGAAATGTCATTCTTCGTCATATGGAAATCTATCTACGACAAACTGGTTACTTTTTAAAAAATATGAAATAAAAAAATATGCGGTCCGTGGTCCTATATATATATATAGATTTTTTTTTTTTTTTTTTTTTAGAAAAAAATACTGCATCTTCTAAAAAGTAAAACAGCAAAAATTCATTTTACTACAGCGAAATTTTACCGAGTTACGATAGCTATAATTTATAAAATTTCGGCATTTTCTATCACTAAAAACGGAAAAACATATTTTTAGTGCCAGAAAATTCATGGAATTTAAAGTATCATATCTAGGTAAGTTTTTGCCGCACACATATGGAAAATTTCTCCTTATAAACATATTCTAAATGTGTGGATTCATCTGAATAGAAAAAAAAATATATGCTTTTAATAAATATTTCAAACATTTTCTTTAACCCCTTGAAGGGCTGTGATGCCGCCATGGCATCACATAATTTTAATCCCTAATTGCCACATTGGCACCCAAATTTTTTAACGAAAATTTCACTTTTATTAAGTACGCGAAAATATGCTTTTAGTTGTTTACAAATAAATTTTATTGTAAATGCTGGTGTCAATCAACTATTTCAACATTTTACGAATACAAGTACCTTGTCCCTGAAAGGGGTAAAGGTATTGTAATGATTCGTTTCCGATACAATGATAATTATCACTCAAATTTTAGTCCACCACACGTAAAAATTGCGAACAGCCACTCATTAGTTGATATGCTGCCACTACCGGTATAAATATCTCATACCGGACACAATGTGAGCAGTGTTGCCAGTGGGGTACTTTCTTTTAAATTCAGATTTCTTGATTGGCACCACTTTTTTGAAATGGTAAAATTCGCCTTATTTAATGACATATTATTTAATACAAAAACAAGGGGAATTTTACCATTTCAAATAAGTGTTGCCAATCAAGAAATGAGAATTAAAAAAAGTAGCCCACTGGCAACACTGAATGTGAGAAGGTTGAAAACTAATTACTAGGATTCTTCAGATAATATTAATGGATAATTTATTTACAAATTATTTACATTAAAAGACACTATTTACATTCATAGGCACGTGTATAACAAATCATTCTCAGCATTAAGTTACACATTAAGATATTAACAACGTACTGTGTTATATTGTTAAATTACACTTTCTCCTTCTCAATTAAACGTACTGAGCTAGGTTTACGGGATAACCACACAGGTATCTCCGGCACTCTTGTATATACGCCACTCCTCACGGGAGTCAATACTTTTCCAAAGAACGCCTTTCACTTCCAACGCACGATTCAAGACACGCCACACAAAACTGGCTACTCTCACTTACGCCTCTGCATTCCCAAAAAACATGGAGTCCTCCTCTGTAAAATCAAGGGCAATTTCCCCCAGTGAAATCACAAACAATCCAACTGCACTTCCCATCCCACTTGTTCATTGACAAGGCATCGTACGATACTTTCTTGGTTCCCCCTACTTTCTTGTCCATCTGCTCACCGTTGTTCTTTACATTCCGATATAAAAGGACAATGTATTGCCTCCCTTTTACTATAGAACTTTTCATACAGTAGAGATAGGAATATAATAGCACTCATTCTAACCCTAATGATAAGAAATATTGTTTCCTAACCCAAGTGCGTAGAAAGTGATATACATATAAAACAATAAAGAAACAAAAGAAAATTAATTAACAGTAATCTTCATTAAGCACACGTTCATTACAGTCATATACCTGACAGGCATTTCAATTAAAAAGTCTATAGGTGGATACAAAACGATTGGTTGTACATTAAAAAAAAACATTTTGTTGGAACTTAATACCAGTGCTCAGGGCTTAATTTCTAACAAAAACAGTACCAGAGCCCTAATATTCTGTGGTACCCGTACTAAGAACTATACCATATCCCCCCCCCCTCCCACTGTCACTCCAATCTGCATATTTATATTTCGTACATTAGTTGCAAAATTTAAAGCATTTTTTTTTTCATTACCAAAATAAAAATTTTAAACATAACTATCAGCATATACTTAGCTGTCAACTATTCAACTTTTTAGTTATCGCTTCTTGCGAATAGTAATCTTTGCCTAATTTTAGTGTGTGCTTAATAGCAGAATTCTGCGATTAAATATGATAAGGATTATGATTCGGAAATAGCGGTAACACAAAAGAGGGATTAGTTAGCAGCTATGCAATTTTATGAAAAAAGGCATAAAATTTACAGAAATTAATATTTATATGCTGAAGAATGGAACAATGTCTTTCAATTTCCTATAAAAGCATATCTATGCATATCTTAAACATTAATCGATTCCTTCCGCCTAACAATCTTTTGTGGTGAAAATCAGATGAAATTAAAAATTTGACAGTAATCGGAAAGATTCAATGATTTTATAGAAAGAGGGGAAACACTGTTCGATTGCTTTCTATCATAATAACAGTACATTCCAACTATATCTACTTACAAATGAAGGTGACTTAGTAAATGTGCAGAGCACAGTCTTAGCATGGGCAGCGTTCATGATACAAAATAGATAGAAAATTCACTAATGTGATTATTATATGAGTACAAGATAGAAGACAAAAAACCTCAAACAAACAAAATATCAAGCTGATGCTCATTGGCTAAAAAGCGAAAATATTCTTTTCAGGTTAGATATCTAAATAATAAAAAAACAGCCTATTAAAAATTATCCTACTGTCACAAAAGAAAATCGAATTCATAGCAAATTTATTGTTCAGTCTATTGAGAGGGGCCGTATCAACACGTCACTGCCATTAATGCCAGATATAAATTTGCAAATATCACTAGAATAGAAAAACATGATTTCTGTTTTCCCTTCATTTTGGTAAAAATAGCAATAAAATGATTTGAAATAGAATATAATACGTAATTTTGAAGGAGGAAAAGGTTTTTTTTTTTTTATACATGAATAAATAAAATTTTGAATGTAAGATAGATTCGGTTTGAGTCAGTACAAGCCCAAACACTAATATAAAAATTGAGTCCGTCTTATCTCCATCTCCTACGTGTGCGACTCATTACGTCAAATATAAGTGTTTTGATAAGAAAAAATGCAAAAGCTTGGAGATGAGAAGGAAAGGAAAGAGTAATTTAGGCTTCGGTTTTTCTGAAGCGCTGGGCTCCGGAGCCCCGTATTTATGAGCTCCGGTGAATTCCGACCAATAGTTAAATATTTAATAAAAATAGTGAAGTACCGGAGCTGAGCTCGGTGGGTGCAAATTAAGCCCTGCCAGTGCTACTGTGAAACGCTATAACCTATTAAACATAAGTAACTCTATTTGTCACCTTTATGCTGTTGAAACATTCTACTTAGATTTTTTTGTCTTCGTAAATAATTCTGTTTGCGTGAATCAGGGTACGCCCTGTTCTACTATAAATCTTTAATGTAATTTTTCATCTTATTTATTCGCAACACACTATTATGAATTTTCTAATAAATAAGGCGATTAAAATTTCTGTTATTTGAATATTAAAAGGAAATTTTCTAATCTGGAAAAGTGGAACCATATTTCTTGGACATTTTAACGAGTATACGCATTTGATAAATGAACGTTACTTATTATATAAATTCTTATAATATATAAATACTTATAAATTATTTTACATTTATCATCAATAAATGTTAAATGTTGGCAATAACGCAGCTATGAAGGAGATTAAAAATGCTTTTTACTTATTTTGCGCCACCATTAAGCATTTTATTGTCTTGTTTACATAAAAAAAACTTTTAACGTAAACAAGAATAACTCAGAAATAATTAAAGTCTACTTTTAATGCTACTTAAAGAAAATATTTGTAAATGGATTTGAATGAAAAAATATTTTTCAAGAACAATAAAGATTGCAATTTTCAGATAGTAATATTATTGGTATTTTATTTAAGATACAGATAATTTATTTTCTAGGAAAGAAACGTATTTTCTCAAAGTAAATGCATCACATATTAAATTCCAAAGCAATCAAAATATACACGTTGTGAAAACAAACAGATTGTTTTTAAAAATATAACAATCTATTTTTTCTTTCATTTGTTTCTTCGTATAAAAGAAGTTTAAAATGTTGCTTATATTTTACATAACATATCATTATTTCAAAGCAAATAAAAACATTCGTTTTCTTATTTGTTATTCTATCTGATGGTAACTAGACTGAAATAAGTGAATTAAATTTTAATATTTATTATTTTATAGAAGTTTCGTGCTTAGATATGGACGTTATCCCTATTTCTATCTCAAACACCGACGTGCATGCGATTAAAAGTTCGCCTGCTTCATTATAGTAAATATATTAAATAATAAATCACAGACCTGGTGAGAAAAATGACAGGATTTTAAGAAAGGCTGATAACTAATGATACCTGTATAATGAAACATTGCTTAGCAGTAAAAGTTCTTTTCCAGTGTATTTGAATAGAATCTCGCGTGTAATAACATGATGTGTTTGGTTAAATAAGAACCGTTTTTAGGTGCGTTCGTTGTGTTGTTTATGACGGCCAATTATCTACACGAGGGGTATGGGACCGAAGGGGTGTATCCTCCGTGGGAGTGTCCTTCCAAGGGAACCTAACCCTTATTTATGAAAAGAAATCTAAATTTCGAAGACGACCACGGACAACTCCAAAAGATTAGGCCGACGGGCACGATTGTGTTCAAACTCAGCACCTTCCCTTCTATCAATTTTGAGAGCAGAACCTTTCGACCACTGGTGGGGCTTAGGTGCGTTCGTAATTAAATAAATACGCAGCACCTATAATCGTTGTTTGGTCCGTTCGTCTGTCTGTCCATATGTCCGCATATAACAGCGCAAAAACTACCCAACCGAATGGTTAATTTAATAAGTAGAATCGTTTCAGAATTTTGTCAAGTCATTTAAAATTTAATGAAAATCGAATCAAAACTTAAAAAATATTAATAAAAGTTTTCTTCATACGTAATTAATTCAATGATATCCCATGATAGGTAATGATTCTAGGTTGCCATGGTGATTGCGTCCTATTTAAGATGGAGTCCTATTATTTTCGTATTACTGAATTTAATATACAGAATCGTAATAAATTTCGTATTCATGCATTTTTGCATAAGAAAGCAACGGCTATTGCACCAAGATCTGAATATTTATAAAACTAGTTATAGTACGAACGCACCTCATTTGTTACATTTAAAGTACGATTTCCGGCATGTTAATTTCTTGGGTATGTGACAGCAGTGATGCTATTGTGCTAACTGCATATCTCAGGTAATGCGAGGCACAATCATCAAACTTTACACTATTGTGAAAGAAAATATCACTATAAATGTAAAAAAAATAAATCTCTGCTTTTATAAGTGATAATTAATCAATCAACGTATTTTAAATGTGAATGGTTTATTTTAACAAAGAACCTATTTTCCAAAAGCTTCGTGGTATGTTGCAGATTTTTCGCCAAATGTCTTGTACGAATTTATTTCTTTCATTCTACATCAAACTCCTGCATCATTTTCCCATCAGTTATAATTCATCAGCAGTTATATCCTAATCAGGATTTTTCCAAAGAATTCCTCAAATGTACATGACAGTTTTCTTAAATGAATAGAGTGTACACATGTGTATAGAGATGGATAAACTGTTGTTTATCGTTTCAAAAGCGTTGGGACTATAGTATTAATTATACAAGAAGTTCCGAAAAAATACACTTAAGTGCACTATTTAAGATGAAAGTTTAAGAATTTTCTTTAATTAAAATACAATTTAAAGTTTCTATTGCTGTTCTCACCTAATATTTAGTGATAAATAAAATTCGACTCTTTAACCTGTTGCTTGCCAACGATATACACGTGTATCTCTTATCGTAGCTAAAGGTGACTTTTTTTTAATTATTTTTCCATCTCTAAATCCACACAGAAATCTTAGTAAGAAATTTCTATTGGACGAATATATATATGTAATTTCTATATCATGAAGATTATTGTATGAGAATAAAGGTAGAAAAATAGTAAAAAACAGCCGCTTGGTGGAATTCTGCAGGGCTGTCCACGTTGGCGTCCCGGAATACCAGGAATTACTTTCAGGATTTTTTGCAATATTAACCCTTTGACTACTGCTCGAGATAATCACGTTTCAGTGTACTATTTTTTTCATTCTTAGCATACCATTTATTTGAAAATAATCTCTGGGACACACTTATACCATGGTACATTAGATTTCTGTAAGAAATTACTGGCACTGTGCGAGCGCAACGTTAGACAGCCCTGCAATACTGTACCATCCTTTATTTGGTACTAGTATTGGATACCTTTATTCAGTAGTATTATTAAAATTGGTATTGTAAAGGTTAAAGGAGTGGGGAAATTTTTTTAGTCAATGCCCCAATATTTTTAAAATTAAACAAAAAGGCAAAGCTATATAAAATTCAGATTTTGTTTCACCATTTTCACACAAATATAAAATTTAGCACTTTGAATAAGTTTTATCCCAGTCGTACTACTTGAAAAATAATCTCTACATTAAATTTTGTTAGTCAATAACCTGTATTTTTTAAATTGAACAAACAAAGCAAAGATATATAAAATTCAGATTTTGTTTCACCATTTTCACGCAAAAATAAAATTTGACACTTTGACTAATTCTTATCCCTGTCGTACTACTTGAAAAATAGCCTCTGACACAAATTTTGGTAGTCAATGCTCTATATTTTAAAATTATACAAATATGCATAAAATTCAGATTTTATTTCACCATTTTCACGCAAAAATAAAATTTAACACTTAGGCTAATTTTTATTCCAGTCCAGTGTTGCCAGATTGGGGACATTTTGACGCCAGATTGTTGATTGTCACCGCTTTTTTGAAATAGAAATATTCTACATATTTAAAAAGGAGATTTAAAAAAAATCTGAAAAATAATGCGAATTATACTATTTAAGAAAAGTGGGTGACAGTCAAATAATCTGAATTAAAAAAGTCCCCAATCTGGCAACACTGTTCCAGATTCCCCTACATAAAAAAAATACCTGCCATACACTAATACTGGGATATTTTCAGGAGAAATATACAAAGAAAACATTTTGTTAATTGTGATATATAAAATTGTCGTCCATCATAGTCCATAATCAAAGGGCAGTGTGAAATACTAATAAGAGAAAAAATATAATGAATAAAAAATCGAAAGACTCATATTTTTTGCTTAATTTCAAAGATACAAATGCGGAATGGATAAAAAAGAAGGAGGCGTTTTAGTCCTTGAAATAATTTTGGATATATATATCGCAAATTGGAATCTGATTTAAACTGCAGTTCGGTGTCTCTTTTAGATTTTAAGCGTAAAAATACAGACACCACAGAACAAAGAAACCCAAATCAAACCATATTATTGAATATCCCTATCATGATTCGAAAAAAAAAAAACTACATAATATCACACTTGTAACGTAAAATCAGCACATGTGTTCCTATTTTCGAATACAGTAGCTCCTGGAAGATTTGCAAAAATGGCGCCTGAACGTTAAAATTTTCAGATCAATAGTGGTGTAGTCCAGACAGAGAAAATTAAATTTAAAGAGGACGTAGTACCTTTTGAAATCAGAATATGTGCATTTAGATATACCTTTTGGATCCACTATAAACAAAATATATATAAAATAATAATATAAATAATTTATTTTAAAATGAGATAATACAACTTAAAACTAAGTTTAACATTTAAAAGCAATTTGGCAATAACATAAATATTTTTTTATAATAAAAAATATGTATAGAAAAATTACTTAGCTCCTGTTTGTTTCCCAATAACTTTCTCTTTCAATGTAATAAATTAAAGCTAAATATTGCCTTTATTGAGTAAACTTCAAGTTTTAAATTTATCTATTTTTTTAGAAATATAAATATCGAATTTTATATTTCTATAATTCAATATATTTTATAATTAAAAAATATTGAATATTTTCAATATTTTTTTCGAAATCAGTATTTTTAGAATTAAAAAATTCTTCAATTTTGCAATTATTAAAACATTCATAGTTGCACATGTTAACAAATAAAAGCTTTCTCTATCATCAACAAATTGGAGATTTATAGAATAAAGATCCGTATATACAACATACATGTATAATTTATTAACTCTACGTTCATAATGTTTCATTAATATTGTGAGAAACTACAAAATAATAAAATGAGATAATCAAGTTTAAAGATTTACATTTTTATAAAAAAAAAAAAAAATCACGGTAAATATCTACGAGTTTTCTTTTCTGCATTTCGATGCGGTTTTCCTAAAAAAAGTTTTATAGGAGGTAAAACTGTACACAGCAATTGAATCATTTTTTCTAAGATTACACATTAGAAACTCACGGTGCTCAGGCTGCAGTTATTATTATTTTTTTAATTTGACTCATTTTTTGAAGGTTTAATTCAATTTTAAATAAAAAATTTCAGCATTTCCAGAGACATTTTTTACATATTTTAGAAAAGGTTATTATTTTAAATTGTTGCCAATTGTAAAATCTTCTCAAAGAATAATATCTCCTTTAAATTAAAAATTTATTTACACGGGGCTATTGTAAACAGAAAAAACCCGCTGAAATTAGAAGTGAAGGAAAACGTGTTAAAAGCAGGAAAACACTGAAAATTACGTCAGAAAATTTGTTTTTAGACGTGAATATTTAACAAAAAAAAAGAAAAGAAAAAAAGAAAGAAAGAAAACTAGAAAATGGACAGTATTCCTGTAGCGTCACATTAGGTAAAATGGTGATTGTATAACCTCGAACCAAAAGGAATAATAAGATCCATAAAGAATTATTTAATATGTGTTAAAAGCAGTAAATCCGGGTAAAATTACTTCCTATTTCTAAGGGTCAAATAATAACATTGCTAAACAGTTTAAATTAAATTATATATTTACACGTACACGAGAGATTTATTTCATATTTCGAGATGATCTTTTTAACTATTGTTGCCAATTCTATAACAGCGCAAATAATAATATTTCCTTTCTAACAATAAAAATATTTCCAGGTGAATATTACAAAGAGAAAGAAAAGTTTCGTGAAAATTTCGTGAAACGTTACAAACAGCACAATGTATAAAAGCAACCTTTTTACACGAACATAATTTTTCTGACTATGTTGTCGGAAAGCATGAATCATTTAGATTTCTGAAAATTTCTCCGCTGTTTATTAGTTTTGATGCAGACCATGCGTGCCTTTTCATGGGCCGAAAGTGAAGTGAGCTAATTTGGTGTTATATAATTGAATGAATTTTTATAATGTCTTCCCTTGAGGCTCATTCCCTCTTGCTTTCTACCAAACTTGTTGCATTTTGGAACCTTTTGATGAAATTTTTTACTTGGCGAAAAAAATAGACATCACATGGTTGTCAAACGGGGGGGTACATTTTGGTAGAATTACTTTTTTTACGCATGATACATCTCCATTTTCATTTTCGAAGATCTCATCATACATTATGGAATCTGTCTGGCCTGCCCACGAATCAGTTATCAAAAGAAAGTTACGATTTTTAACATAAGGAAAAAGACAAGTTTTTAAATGGTGTCCATAAATTTATTTTGTCAACTTACCTGATTTAGAACACGTAACAATTATGTTTTTGAACGTGGCACTTAATTCATTTACCTACTTTTGAACAAATGGTCCAAACGCGTTAGTTTGTTCACGTAATCAGATAAAAACAAATGGTAATTCTTTCCCAAATGCTGTAATGGCATGCTGGGCTATGTAAGAATGAGTTTATTGATTCAAATTACTTTTGATGAAAACAAATTTAGCACCCCGCTCATCAAGTGATCTGTTGTAGGTTGATCGGTACTGACAACTAATTTGGTCCGTATTTATAACATAATCTATGTCAAATTTACTTATTGGAAGTTTTGTTTGCACGCAGAATTTTTCAGCTGTTTCCATTATCTCTTCAATTGTTGCAACTTCTTTGTGACTCACAAAGTTCGTTACTTTACGGTGTCTTATCTCATTGTTATTTTTCAATCTTTCTACTCAGCTAGAACTTGCTAGGAAATGGAAATCATCCGATTGGAAACAGACAGCCTCATTCATTTTCCAGTGTTGTAAAGTCCGTGTCGTCACCTATATATTAGTATAAAAAATAAGTTAATAAATTATTATTAATATATTATATAGGGTAGATGTGTCAGTAATGAACAATCGTTTGTTTGTTTGTTTGTTTTATTGGACACATACGTCAGACTTGTGTGCTTGGCACCAAGGCCCGCTTATAAGTCATCGTCGATATACAGGGACAAGATAGCCCAATGAAATTTACAACACAGAGAAATTACATCCGGGAGCTCCACAAAGAGTGTGCAACGGAGCCAGCGGAAGTCAAACCCGACAAGCCTCCTACGCTTTCAAGCGATTAGCAGCGTGGTGTCTTAACCACTCGGACACTGAGGTCCCTAATGAACAATCATGTTTTATTGTCAGAAAATCTTAACATCTGAATTTTTACTTGATCACCATTTGCAGGTGTCGTTCGCTTCGAGGAATGTTTCAGGACAAATATCAGTATTTTTTTTATAGAAAAATAAATCTAGGTTAAAAGCACGAAATGTCGCCTTCTTTAAGAAAAGATTTTCTATAAGAAAATTCTGGTACCGAAGAATTTTCTATTCTTGAAATTTCAGGACGCGTACGAGCCCTACATTTCACAAACTAAAACATTTTTTAAGCGAAATCAAAACAGTTTATATCAATTTAATTTATTCAATTAATGCAAATTTAATTAAAATTATATTAAGCAGTGTATTCTTCATTATGCATACATGTTTCTGTTAAACTCCTATAACCACAATAGTCTTTATGTTTAAACTTAACTGGTATCAGTAGATGAATGTAGTTATTTGTAAATAAGACATGATAAGTATCATGATTGTTTGTAGAGGAACGAATAAAATTTAAAATGAAATACACATTTCATGTCCTCCAATTAGAAACGGGAAGTATTGCGAAATGAAATAGGAAATAAAATTTGAATGTTTAAGTCGCGAGTAGCGTAAAGTACAAGATGCTTTATTAAAGTCCAAGATATTTTCTATTATCTGGGATATTTTCTACGAGATAATGTGCAATAAACCGTTCAGGTAATTAACTAAATAATTTTCTAAAATGAATTCCACATTTTCAGAATGAACAACGGAAAATCAAAATTTCTTTATCACGGTATGTTAAGTTAAATGTTTGTATCGTGAAAGGACGAGTGAAATATATTCGTATTTTGAACTTATATACATCATTTATAAATAATTAAATACTTGCATTCCGTTTCGTACGTTCGAAACAAGAAGTATAAGAGATTGTAAATGCAATTATATTTATTAAAGCCCTTGAAAATAATTATAAGTTGTAATGTGGATAATAAATAAGATAATAATGTGGCTGTTTCACGCAATTATCAACTTATGATACGTAATTATATGTAAATTATCTGAAGGATATTTTGATTTCGTATAGTTAATACAAGTATTAAGTATTTACAATAAAAAAAAGGAGGCAGATTTGGCAACTTAAATTTAAATATTGGTTCATTTTTTTAAACACCAGTATTTTAAGAAAAATATTCCTGATAGGTTTTAGCAAAATTTGCAACAAAAACGCCCTTCAAGAAAAGTTTCTCAATAAATTCATAAATAAAATTTTTCTTTCAAAAAAAAGAGCTGTTCAAGAAACGGACCGAGTGGCAGCATTGTTTTCTATATTAAACTTGTAATTGTTTATTAACCCTTTAATAGTTTCATTTTTTTTTTTACCCAATAAACTAAAAATAGGGAGAAACACCACTTTTTTTCCGTACTAAAATATTTGTCTGACATAATCGAAAAATGTCTGACATTAAATAAAACCAAGACTACAGTTTAAAATTAGTGGTGTCGAAAAGCTTTTATTAACGAAACAATCAAACACTTGTTGTTCGTACAGTGTACATGCAAAACTGTTAACCCCTTCAAGGCCGTTGGTTCATTTTTGGAATACCTAATTTTTATTCCTTAATGCGACATTAGCACCAGAATATTGGAATGGAAATTTTCCTTTTATTACGTACTTGAACAAATATGACGGTTCGCTGGTTGGTTTCCCCACAGGCTGGATCTGCTAACTCTCTTTAACTGGTTCTGCTGCTATTATATGCACATCTAACGGCTATGCATGTGTAAACGATCTGAGTTTAAACAACAGAGTCTTTATTAATATAACTATAGATTAAGGCGCTTTGTCTTTAATCATTGAATCACCTTCTAGTCCAATCGAGAATGACTTGAGAGACTAGTGTTACTACTTTCCAGACTTTGCTAAAATCATCGTTGGAGGAGACTTCAGTGTGCCTATTATTTCTCTCGGGTATACCAGAGAAAGCGAAAGGACAGAAATTTTCCAAGAATATTTGATGATCACTAACCTATCCATAGTTGACTCACAGGACTCGCATCAAACCTTTGTTCAAGACGGGAGACGTGGTCGTCCAGACCTCACTTTGATCGGACAAGATCTTTTACCTTTTTTACACGATTAGAAAGTTTCTATAGATCATTACTCGCATAGTGATCATCGATATATTTGTTTTACACTGAGTCTGTCTCCAGTCCAATATTTTTATACAAGATGTAAAACAAAGAATAAAAAGATATGTAAATTCAATGCTTTGTTCTCGCAACACTTGTCTCGTCTAAATGCTACTCTAGATAATTCCTGATCAAAGTGCATTAGATATTTGGACTGAGGAGTTTTTTGCTTTACTACAGGATATCATGAATCAGTGTTTTCGTACAAGTCGTTTACGTCATTGTCCAACTATTGTTTGGTACGATGAAGATCTTCGAAGGGGACGAAACAGAGTCAGTGCCTTGAAAAGGATATCTTTAAAAATCTTAGATGTTGTTACGTATAAAGAGAGCTGTAACATAGCTCAACGTAAGTATAAGAAGAATCTTCGCAGGACAAAGCGAAATGCTTGGCTTAAGTTCTGAGATTCAAGTAATAATGCATATGGTTCCTTATATAAATTTATTTCTAAGAAATTGTCACATCACGATTTAACATTTACTACTTTAGAAAATTCTCATGTATTTGCGGGCTATGACGGCGTGGACGAAGACCTAGTGAATCATCACTTTGATGCTAATGCTGATTTTACAGATCCGCATGAATTTACCAGTACAAATTATTATACCAATCAGGAGGATTTTCATCCCATTACAAAAAGAGAATTGTTTTATGTTATGCGACAGCAGGGTAACAATAAAGCAGGCTTTGATGAGATAGATGCCTTGGTAGTAAAGAATGTTTGTAAAAGTATTACGCCTTTTGTTCTTAAGCTTTTCATACCTGTCTTCGTTTTGCTGATTTCCCTAGATGTTGGAAAATTGTTTTTTCGTAAAGGCAACTTACCACCTGAGTTGCCTAAGTCTTACCCACCAATTACATTTCTACCAATTATTGCCAAGTTTTGGGAGAGAATAGTGAAAATGCGAATAATTACATTTCTCGAATCTTCTGCATATCAGGACGAAGGTCAACACAGATTTAGAGAGTCTAAGAGTACTATAACGGCAATGGCTGCTATAACGAATTTAGTTAAGGAGACTTTGAATGATTTTAAATATTGTTCATTAGTTAGTTTTGATACCGTTACTACTTTCGACGTTATCGATTGCTGAATATTTGCTAGTATTATAGATGACCTTCTATACAGTATTATTTAAAAGAGATCTTGGAGAACTACATAAGTCATATATTGATAGGATTCAAGTTTATGACAGGAATTCGCTGGTTTCATGCTTTTCGAGATTATGCATAGGGGTCCAGTTTGGATCCCCTGTTGTGGACTCTAGTTGCTGATAAAATATTAAAATATTATAAGCGTCGTTTTAGAAAAATCATTTCATACGCTGATGATTCATCTGTTGTGGAAGGTGCCGATACTCGTTCCGCGCTGGAAGATAGAGTTAATGGTTGTATAGAATATTTTATGAACGCCTGTGAAGAGTTTGACTTGACAATCAGCGCTCAGAAATCATCAGCAATGCTTTTCGGTAAATATACTTTGAGCAAACGCCGTCCAATTTTTAAGCTTAAGAATACTAGCATTTCGGTAAAGGACAATGTACTATACTTGGGATTTTTTTGGATACCCGTTTTCGTTGGATTGATCATTTGGATCTAGTTCGTGACAAAGCTATTGACTTTTCATGCTCCATGCGCAAGACGCGTATTACAGATAAGGGTCTTCCCTTGGACTACATGAAAACTTGGTATCATTCGGTAATCAAGAAGCAGATATCTTATGGATATGAAATTTAGTTCCGGGACTTGAGATACCATGGAATTAGACGCTTGTCTTCATGCCAGCGTCTTTGTTTATTATCAATAATCAGAGTTTACAGATATGTATCAATGAAGCTCTTTGCGTAATTTCGGATATTCCTCCCATGGAGATGGAGCTGGAGCTGGAACAGATTTCTGGTCACTATAACACAGTGCGTCATGAAGGTCTAGTATGTATAAATGATGTTTGTGTAACTAAGGAAAATATTATGCCACATTTACATACATTTGATTATTCTTATTTTGTGTCAACTTGCCATATACAGTTTGTAAAATCAGTCACTTCTGTAGTACCTAGTATTTTTAACCACCCTGTAATTTTCACAGACGATTCCAAGATGAACAACGCAGTTCGTTCGGCTTTTGTTGTTTATAATGATGGAGATATCCTTTTAGAAAAACGTTTTTAACTTTATGCTTATAATACCGTTTATCAGGCTGAATTATCGGCCATTGACAAAGCAATCGACTGATGTTGCAGGGCTGATTTCAGAAAACTTCACATCCAGACTGATAGCCTATCTTCTGTACAAGTCTTGAAGAACCTATTTCCAACTGATAAGATCTTCCTTAATATACAGGGTGCAATATGTTATCTATCGCCGACCTTTAATTTCTCAATTGTTGGTCGTAGACACATAGTTCCAAATACAAAAACGTTTCAAATGAGCTAAATATTCATGTTGTGGCATTATTTAAAGTAAAAAAATCAATTTTATAAAAATTACGAAAACTAACTTTTTATACGGTCCCTCAGTCCCTATAGTTATACTTTTGTAAAAGTTTACTCATATCATAATAGATATAACACAAAAAGTTTGACATCCGTACTGCAAAAATTGACGCAGTTATTAAATTTCAAAGTTTGAGATTTTTGCACATGATTTTGTCTTTCATTAAGGGATCAGTTAGAAGATGAATTAAAGTAAGCCGGTATCACCATATCGGGGAATCACCAAATAGGGTTATTTCATCTAAATATTTGAGCTAACTTTTATGGGTCGAACAACATTCAAAAATACCGACGATACCGGCTAAAAGTGGCTTCGCCGTAAAAAGGACATTGTACCCTGATTTTGATCTCGAATTCATCTTTTAATTGATCCCTTAATGAAAGACAAAATCATGTGCAAAAATCTCAAACTTTGAAATTTAATAACTGTGTCACTTTTTGTTGTACAGGTGTCAAACTTTTTGTGTTACATCTGTTATGATATGTGTAAAATTTTACTAAATATAACTATAGGGACTAGGGGACCGTATAAAAAGTTAGTTTTCGTAATTTTTGTAAAATTGATTTTTTACTTTAAATAATGCCACAACATGAATATTTAGCTCATTTCAAACGTTTTTGTAATTGGAACTATATGTCTACGTCCAACGGTTGAGAAATTAAAGGTCGGCGATAGATAACATATTGCACCCTGTATATTCTAACTTGAGACTGCTGAGTGATAAAGTTATTTTTATGGGTTGGTTTAAATCTCATATTGGCCTTGAAATTAACGAAACGACCGACTATCTGGCAAAGTCTGTTATTCTGGATGATGAATTTGATGAGATGTTTGATATTCCATTCCCTGTTTCCTTTGTCAAGCGTTTTTATAAGAGTAACATTATCAGGATGTGGTCTAATGATTCGAAAACTAGTGAAAAGGGTAGAGATACCTTCCTCATCTTGCATTCACCGGATGTTTATTATTTGTATTATTCAAGGGTAGTAGCCTATTTCATTTCCTCGCATGGTGCTTTTCCAGTGCATTTATTTAAGATTGGCTAGCGTCCAACAGATAAGTGTGATTGCGGTAACGTCGACGACGTTAAGCAATTTTTTTTTCGGCAAGTGTTCTCTGATGCATATGTTCTTTAACTTTGTGCGAAATAGAACTCGGTCTTGGAATTTGCAAAATATTCTCTAGCCAATATCGAATCATTATACACTGACAGTAATTTATAATAAGTGCATAAATTGTATTCATTCATAAAGTACAGATTTTGAACATTTTTGTATCATTAAAGTATTTTTGGTGGACTTTTGCCGGACTGTTATCCACATAGTGCTTTGCTAATCTCTCTGCCTTCACGCACTTTTGAGTTGTTTCTGGACTTTCAGGGTCTGACGGTCTTTTGTAACTTGAATTGACCTAAAATGCCTGTTTTATTGGCTTAATGTTTTATCTTGTCTTGATTATTAGTGTAAATAGTAGAGGAAAAGGTCCAAATACCGGCTACCACTTTTGTTTTCAATCTAGATCATACAATTTTCAAAATTAATAAAATAAAAAGTGACAGCAGAGTACCTTGACACGTCTTACACCTGTTTAGAGAAAAAAAAATCAGTTTAAAAGGCGTTTTCCGTTTATAAGAAGCAAAATTCCGAAAGTCTTCAAATTTTGAGTTTTTAAAATTGGGTCTAAATACCGGCTACATAAGTTTTTTTCCAAAAGATCACACAAATAGGGCTAATGACAATTATTAAGCAATAAGAATATTATTTTAATAAATTGTATTGATTAATAACAGTTCTTATGCACAAAAAATGCGCAATTTTTAATAAATAACTATTTTTGTCAAATTTCTTAAATTCTTTACGATTATCTCTCACAGTCTTCTTCCCATCATGTTTCTAATTTTGTTTTTTAACGTGGAAAGCAAAAAAAAAAGCTTGCTGTTTGAAATGAGAATTATATTATCTTTAAAAATCAAAAGCATAATATCACTCTCTGCGTCGGTATAGTCCCTATCAACCCACATATCACATTCTTAACATTGAACCCAGAATTCCCTCCCCCCCCCCATTCTTGTCCACAGAGAAAGCACCCATGCAGAAGACACAAATTTAACATCTTAGTTGGATATTTCCTTTTTCCCTTTATTAGACCTCTCGCTGCGTAATTGTTTTATCAAAATAGCTTCAAAAATTGCGTATTTAACACCTTCGCGACGAGCGCCTTTTAAGAATTTTTATTCTTTTGTCACCAGTTTTTCAAAACAAGTTTTTGTCTAATTTAACAGGGAAAATGTTCCGATTAAATAAGGCATGATTTACAATAAAAATATAACTGGTGGGAATAATCAAGAAGGATTAATTAGACGAAAAAAAAATGCTTCCCCGAGGAAATCTCGGGTTGCGCAAACATTGCTACTTTTACGATGCCCAAGGAAATCTCGGGTTGCGCAGCGAGAGGGTTAAAATCAAATTTCTGCCTCTTTCGCCTGGTTTACTACGTCATTTTTTTCTTTCTCTTCACAATTATTACAGGCAATTTTGTAGTGTCCAACAGTTCTTTTTTGGAAAGTGATCCGGTAACCAGTGTCGGTCCTGAAGAATTACTGCCATGGTTGCTTTTTTCATATTGCGAAATGGGACGGTGACTATTTCTGAACCATTTAAATTCATTTTTTAATTATGGAACTATTTAAATTAATTTATTTTCCTCCCCTTCAAGCAGAGCAACCGAGAGAGGTCCAAATACCGGCTAGCCGGTATTTAGACCACTCTAGGTAGCCGGTATTCGGATCACTGCTATGTTTAAGTTAAAACCGGTATTACTCATTCATATAATAAAATACCAATACTGTGCGCATGGCAATTGACAGCTAAATATGTCTATAAAATAACTTAATCATCAATTCAAGCCAATATACGATCTGTATATTTTTAAAAAATGAGAAACACACATCTGAAAAACTTTTGATGTACCAGATTACGTAGATTCGACACTTTTGCATTTACTATTTGTAAATGAGACAGAATTCAGCGACGTAGTTTTCGTAACTTTCTTCTCTCAATTAAAGTTACAATCTCTGCCTATCACCGCTGGGCTGCGCTGCGCTCAGTTCTCAGAACACCTAGTAGCCGGTATTTGGACCCTAGCCGGTATTTGGGCCTTTTCCTCTACTTAGTTTTAAGATATCTTTATACAGTCATTTGTAACTGAAAATGACTTAAAATTTTGCTTTTCAGATGCATTCAATTTTATTTTTATTTTTATTTTATAGTAACGAGGGTTACAGTCATATGTTTAAAACTTGTACATTACTTTAATTTTCGTATTTTTATCTGCAGGGCTCAGTGCGCCATATTTTTTTGAATTTTTAGTTTTATTAATTGAAGAGCTGAGTGGAAGAACATGTTATGCTACATTTTCTTAAAAATTATTTTATCTTTTGGACGAAGGTGTTATGAGGTATTCTATCACATGGTAAAGCTGAATTACCAAAGTTCTATTTAGCCTTGAAGATTTAAGACATTATTCATTAATATTTAATATTTAATATTTTAATATTTAATAATGCAAATAATATTAATAATTTTTAATATTTAAAAATTAAATATGAATAAGTTTTTTTTGATAGAGTTTAGTACCACACCTCTTAATATTTTAAACACATGGTATTAAACAGAAAAGAAATCATTAAAATTGACAACAAAAAATTTCACATCAAATTTCTTCAAATGTAATTTTTGTTACTTAACATGTTCTTCCACTTAGTTCTTCAATTGTCACCGATTCCGGGTCTGTTTCAGCAGTTGGGGCTGAGTTGGATGGTGGAGAGCGTTTTATTGCCAGGGATTCAGGGACTTTGCCATTATTTGGATGGCTCCCTGGTAGAGTGATCAAGTACTTGTACAAAAGCTTTTTCTTATTTTGAAATAAATTTGTCAATTCTGTTGTCGTTAACTAAAATCTGCATTTTACGAATAGAAGTACATTGCCCCTGAAAGGGTTAAATGGTTAATAAAATAGCTGAAATGCAGTTTCGGATTTATACATAAGCTATAAAAATTGCGATGGTTAGGACTCTATGTTAGGAAAGAGCCTCACAAATTTGTAATATTAAATTATACAGGGCATCCAAATTGAATTGTTGTTTTTAAATGAATCAACACGCAAATGGCGGCAGATATTAGAGTTAATCTTACAAAAGACTGATGAGTGAAGTCTGGAAAATTTAGTACGTTTTCTTGTTTTAATACCAAATGTCACCGACTGATAGCACTGTGCAATCTCAAACCTAGGAATAAAGATGAATTAAAATTTTCTCAGTTTTTACATTTCAGCCTGTTTTTGCTATTGAAACAGGATAAAAGAGCTTTCCGTTTTGAATTGCAAGGTTATAATAATCATTCTTACAAACCGAGACAGTGCAGCTATCTGTTGGAGACATTTTTTACTAAAGCAATTAAGAACCATAAGGATATTTCTGAATTTAAACCATAGCTGTCAACTCTTACGATTTTCTGTACCACAAAAATTTAATAGAAATTTTTACCTTATTTAATCGGCTGATTATGTCGATTTAAAAAGGAAACATTTTCTATTAAATTTTTGTGGTACAAAAAAGCATAAGTGTTGGCAAATATGCTTTAAACTATAATGTCCAGCAAGAATATATCTATTAGCTGGGTTTTTTTTAGTCCTATACAAAGGATGTACCCAAACATAATATAAGCATTTTTTTATTCAAAAATATCTTTTTAATTATGAACATTATTAATAAATTTATATTAAAAATATTATGAATTATGACCTACTTAATTTTGACATAAAAATGATCAGCGTGGTCAAAAACATGGGTATTTGATTTTACATATTATTTTTCTATTAGTTTCAGTGAAACAGAGACATTTTACTTTGCGACGATCTTGGCACCTTGAGAACGACTGTTTTTCATTTTATTATTTACATTACAAATTTACATTACAAATAAAATCTGTATAATTATGGTATTGTTTCTAAATGCGGTATATGATTTCACAGTACTCTAATTTTAAAAATACGAATTTTGAGTGTGTTGTTCGAGAAATAGTGTAACATATAAAATGCAAAAATACTGCCGGTGGACCGAATTACACATGTGAAAAAGATGTGAATTCGAGTCCCCCGTCGACAATGTAGTTACCCCTTGAAAGGCGTTGGTTGATTTTTGGATAACTTAATTTTAATATCTAAATCTCACACTGACACCAGAATTTTGGAATAAAAAAATCCAACTAAAGAACAGCTTTTACCCTTTTTTCAAATAAATTTGATTGTAAATTTATTATTAAGTTATTACTATTTAGTAATAACTTAATAATAATATCTTACGAATAAATATATATAATATAACTATTGCTATTAAGTTATTACTTTTATCCCTAAAGTACTTCTATTCGTATTACTTGGTTTTCGATTGTTTCCGGCACGTGCGGGCACTCCCGGTAAATGCTGCCATAGGTAGTGGGGATCTAGATTACAGGTTCATTCGGAAAGAAGTTTGATGGGAACACAATAGACGCTGCGGAAGGCAATGGGACCTCCGAAATTAGGTTCATTTAAAAGAATTTCCAAAGATATAAAATCATACAAACATGAGTTTTGTTGAAGGTTATTATTTACGCACCCCGGGCAACGCCGGGTGGGTCTGTTAGTATACGAATAAAAAAATCTATTAAATTCAAAACGTTGTTTGCATATATGCAAAGCTGTGCACTAAGGGGTTAAGAGGTTAATTTTTTTGACACAATAAACTAAAAATAGTGACTATACACCACTTTTACGCTACTAAAACATTGTCTGCAATTAAATAAAGCGAATATTGCGGCTTAAAATTAGTAGTGTCGAAAAGCTTTTAGTAACGAAACAAGAAAATTCTTCTTGCACGTACGGTGCACGGGCAAACCCGTTATGGGCTTAAAACTCAAATTTCATACAAAATTGCCTGTCGCAAAGATATGAAAAGACTAAAAAAACGTCAGCAATGTGTTAAAAGGCGCTAGAATAGATATACAGTCATTCAGGATAACTTTGATCTGCATTTTCTCTATTTTCATATGCCACACTCTTATTTTAAGAATATTGTTGCAACTAGGGGCATAAAAGAGAAGAAATGATCCTAAATTATTATATTACTATCAAATATTAAGGAATAATTATGATAAAAGCTATAAAAAATGAATTTTTATCCTGGTTCAAAGTTACCCAGCCATTTAGGGTAACTTTGCACCATTCGATAAATATTATCTAAAATAATTCATTATAAAAAAAAGTATTATAGTTAGGACAACTTTGAACCCCAAAAAATGTTTTCAGATATGTAAAGACTCCGAATTTACATTTCCCAACATCACAAGGTTTGTATAATTTATGATATTACAACAAATATCAGGCATTAGAAAAGTGGAAGAAGAGAACCATGAACATTTAGAAATTAAAAAAAACCTGTTTATTGTTCATATAAAACATAAAAATGGAGTTAAAAACAATTTTCAATGTTTTATCTCAATAATATATCCATAGTTATAGTAATACATACTAGTATTAGTATTATTCAAACAAGAATAAAAAATATTAGATGTAAATTTCCAACTGGGCGAAAAAATGTCCGGACCTGGATTCGAACCCGGGATCTCCTGGCTGAAGCCGCCAGTGCTCTGCCATCTGAGCTATCCCGGACGATTCTGGTCGAACTTTTTCACCCAGCTAACCTTGAAGAAAAAGTTCGACCAGAATCGTCCGGGATAGCTCAGATGGCAGAGCACTGGCGGCTTCAGCCAGGAGATCCCGGGTTCGAATCCTGGTCCGGACATTTTTTCGCCCAGTTGGAAATTTACATCTAATATGATTTGTTTACCAATTACAATAATTGTGTTAAAATAATCTAGTGTAATTTCGCATCCAGCGATTTCTGGAGTTCCATTACCTGAGATTTATTCTGTTGAGCTGAACCAGGTTTCAGACCAGATGCTGTAATCTTCAAGGTTAGCTGGGTGAAAAAGTTCGACCAGAATCGTCCGGGATAGCTCAGATGGCAGAGCACTGGCGGCTTCAGCCAGGAGATCCCGGGTTCGAATCCTGGTCCGGACATTTTTTCGCCCAGTTGGAAATTTACATCTAATATGATTTGTTTACCAATTACAATAATTGTGTTAAAATAATCTAGAAGAATAAAAAATGTCGAATGCATGAAATGTCAAATTTGAGTAACTCCGCCCCGAAAAACGCCTCTAAATGAATTATATGTATTTTACATATATTTGTGAAAATATTTATATGTTATATCTAATGTTTACTTTCGTTTATTTATATAAAATATACGTGCAAATATGGGAAAATTTTGACAGTAGCGCCTATAATCAATAAATTATAAACATCAGTATAACTTTGAGCCGGCTCAAAGTTACCCTGAACATGTGATAAAATGTTAGTACCTTCTTATTTTATATTTTATTAACTATTAATAAATAAATAATCACAAAATATTATCACATTTACAACATTTAGACAATAATATGTCTGATAAATGAGTATATTGTTACTTACTATGAAAATTTAATTGGAGTACAACAACTTCAAAACAGTATTCAAAATTACCTTGAAAACAGTACTTCACAAAAATAGATGATGCATTTAATTGCGTATGATGTTGCTCATTTATTTTCTAAAATAAAGAGTAGAAATTCGAGTTTAGAACTTTGCCAACAGAGCACAGTTCTGGAGCTTATTTAGTCTTTTGGAGTGAAAAATATTGAAAATTAGGAGGTGGTTCAAAGTTACCCTGAATCACAGTACTAATTTTAGAATCAAAGCTTTTCGAATTTTTTAAAGCTCTCACATGCAGATTATCAGTTAAATAAATCGAAATAATTATTGCCGCAAGTACCACTTTTATAAAGGACGCAGTTCTCATTACGATGATTGGAAAGCTTGAACTTTCCACAGCGTTGCCCTTTCGATAATAAATAACGCAAAATTACTATACAGAAATTCTGGTAGAAAAGTTGTTTTATTAATGAACAAAAGCACCGCCCCTTAAATACTAGGCCTGATCACTGACACAAAAATGTCGGGTTTTTTTAAGCGTCTGTACTGTCACCTGAATTTACACACCAGTATTTTCCAAAAGTTTTCTTTCCCTTATTTAATCTCAGAAAATAAAGCGGAAAAATCTTTTAAAATTGATTGGTATGGTTCAAGGTTGGTGTTCAAGGGACCGTACAAACGCTGAAATAAATCCTCTACGACAATCGTCATTGTAGTGTCACCGCTCAGACATAATATTGAAGAGAGTGGTGAACCAAAGTTCCAAATTGATAACGGTACTACTCACTGAATACATAATTTAGAGTAAGTCAAAATGAATGCCCCAATTTAAAAGGTTTACTGCGCAAACTGTAATCAATGCATTTAATCAAAATATACTTACATGTAGAGGTATTATAATGAAATTTTGAATGTACTCCTCACAAATGTTCAATATGCGCTCCTTTTGTTATACGGCATACATAAAGTCTGTAATGTAATTCTCACAAAACCGTGTGCAGCAAGACCGATGCTGGCGAAATCAGCTGTGATACGGGTTTTCGAATCAGTCATAGTCGTTTGACATGAAGGCACATACACGCGATATTTTGCGATTTTACGAACCCCCACAAAAAAATCGCATGGGCTGAGATCTGGCTATCGTGGTGGCTTACACACTCTCAGAAATAAAACTCTCCCTTTTGACGATTCAGAAATCCTCGAGCTGTATTTCGTCGTTTTTGACGATCATTTCCTATTAACATCACGTGACTTTTAACGAAACGTAAACCCTCAAATATTTGACGAAAGTTTTGCCTCAATCACGGTCAGACTCAATGCATTTTAGGGAAACATTTCCTCAAATCCTACGATTTTAGCAAACAGATATTTTCTTGTTAGTGTTAGTCCTGTAATAATTTATTTTAAAACAGCACTTAGTGCTTTTCAGAAAATACTGAAATATAGGTAGTTATTGTTTCTTCATTAGTTATTTTTTTAGCTGTTAGAATTTTTAGGAATGCTTATTAATATTATTATTATTTTATTCATATGTTGTCGTTCGTTATGTTTTAATTCGAAAAGAATAAATTTCCTGTGTTTTTCAAAACCATTCAATAAGAAAATTAGGTGTAAAACTTATGTGTATCAATGTCCATTGCTGTGCTATTATTTTTATCTATTGCCTTTGGTGAAACCGTTTTCCTGCGGTGCTTTCGGAACTCAGCTTCTCCAGTCACATCCTAATATTCATAATTGTTTATGAGCTTGTCTGTAAGGAAATCTTTATTTCTTCAAAATTTTATTCAAGTGCAACGCTTCAGTGTTACAGTGCATATGTCGATTTTTTCTTCAGTTCATGGACTGCTTTCATGGTCATATTTCTGTTCCAAATTAAAATCGTCCATTTTTTACCTTTTTCATCCTCGAATGGATTTTTTGATGCTCCAAAGTCTTGCACGAAAACTTTTTCCCTATTATGAAGGGTTTTTTCGTGCTGAGCTTTATAGTAACTTTTTAGAACAGCTTTAAACGCAGAACACTGGACTTTTGGTTTAAAATTTTATAAACACATATGAATATAAACGAAAAGGACTGATCTATATTTCCGCACACAAATAAAAGTAAAATGTGACAAATCTATCTAAACTAACGACTTCTTATATCCGCATTTGCTCATAAAACGCTTTTTGCTTGACAGCGAAGGTTTAACTAATTTTTGCGGCAAAAAAATCACGAGAATGAGTAAAATATTGTCCAAAAATCGCAAAATTAGTCAAAAAAGTTGTGAAAACTCATCAAATCTTTTTGCCCATAGCTATGTTTCAAGTAGGTTACTTACTACATTCCTTTCTATTGTGCAACAAGTGATCTCCAATTTTCATAAGAAGCTGCAATCCCTTTGGATTAAAATAGCTGGATTCTCTTTTGGGAGGAGAAGGGGAGGTAGGGTGAAATTTTTGAGAAAGGAACAAAGTTTTGGAGGAAATAAAGGAACTGGTTAGTCAGTTATTGAGGGACAGGAGTAGAGAAATTTTGGTCTGGTAGATGTACAATATTTTTGTAGAACTGAAAAATACAATGATAGATTAAGTGTGGCTGATTTCTTTTTGTATTTCTTTTGATAATTTAACTTGTTTACTGTTGCAGTACTCAAATTAATCACCAAAACAATAAAAATTTCGTAATTTTTTTATTATTACTTTAAAAAAAGAAAATGTCTCAAAAATCTAGAATTTCCCAACTCTAAGCTCAAATTTCCCAACTTCACATATATTGGGGGGGGGGAGGCCCCCACCCCCATACCCCCCCATGGCAACGCCCCTGCTGACGGTACTTATAAGTACCACTCACTTTAAACTTTCATCCCATAGTGAATATTACTAATATTCTAATGGTACATTGCAAAAACACACTTTTAACCCCACTTTATTCGCATATATGGCAGCAGTAGATCTATGTTTGTTATTTTAGCGAGGAAGGAGGGTATCTTTGAAACAGTCGATGTATTTTGTTCCGACATTTTGTACAGATTGTCACGCTCGTCGTTTTATTGCTGCAAACACAGTAAAGGATATAAGATAAGTGTTGAATTTTTTTAATGTGTTCATTATGCTCTTAGAATACAATTTTACTAGTTATTTTAGGTGAACGGTGTGGTGTTGGGCCGATCGGAAAGACGTATCATGTTGGGAAAATCAATTCGTACCGGAAAATTCTGCCCAGTAATTATTAGAGATTGAAGCTCAGTAGCGTACTAGTCGGCACGCCTACGTGCCGCGTTACAGGTCGCGAGTTCTGCTCACGGCTGGGCTCTCAACCTTTCATTCTTTCTGGGCCCATCAAATGAGTACCAAGCTTTCTTGGGGACTATTCACTGAGGGTCTCGCGTTGGGTTGGCCACCCGGCCGGGGCACATACTACATAGCACCTCGGGGCCGCGGGTGAAGTAAACAGAGATGTGCACTGTATGCCCTCATCCTTCATGGATCGTACAGACACAGGTTTAGTTTTTTTTTTATTATTAGACATTGGATATAGGAAACAATGTCTAATAATCAAATGATAGAATTTTTCGGTACGAATTGATTTTCCCAACACGACACGACTTTCCAATCGACCCAATATTTGATTTAACAGATGAATTAGTCCGTGGTACTTATAAGTACCGCCAGTCAGTGGTGGAAAATTACGCAGAGTTGGAGCCTATTGACACCACTAAATTTTGGTACTACTTTGCGGCTAATTTAATGACAGAATTTCTGAGTTTTTATTAAGGTGAAGAATACTATAAAAAAAATAATAAAACTTCGATATCATTTCAAACTAAACACGAGCAGGTGAACATTCTATTTTTTAGTTTTGGGGAACTCTAACTCGCTGTAACGCGTAGTTAGGTATCTTGATTCCACATTTATTCTACGTACACTTCTGAAAGCGTCGAATAATTTAGTTTTTATATTTAATATTAATAACTATTTTTTCTGGTGTATATTTTTCAATATTTCTTTCATTACAAAAAAAATAATAAATCAATTTAACAAATTACAACGACCATTTGGAAAATGATTTTTTCGAAGACTAAAATTTAAGACATAAAAAATCGCACGTAGTTGATCATACATTACGTACGCCACGAATAAAACATTAATAGTGTTATTACACGTAAAAATGGCAAATGACAAAAATCGTCTGTGATTCGCCAGATTTCCTAAAACTTACGTATTATCTACCTGAAACTTACGTATTATCCAAGCATTTCATTGGCTGTTCGGGAAAAGGCTTTTCCATCGTAGAAATCTGACGACCAATTTTAAATGATATTTCATTCTTAAACTTCTGTACATCCCACAATATTACTTTTTACACTGTCGTATAGAGAAAAAAATGTACTTTTAAATGCAATTTGTTTGAAAGCTGTATCTCAATTTGTTTTTGAGTTATTAATTTTTTTTAGTTTTTATATTACTTTTTTGTCTTAGTATCAACAGAAGTATTCATCTCTGTTGAAAGTAAAGAGTAAATATAGATTACTGTATAGACCAATCAGAAAACGAATAATCTGCGGATTCAACCAATAAAACGCTTCAGATATGTTTTTGATTTCCTACCTTGATAGAGGACAATAACCATTTTCCAAATGGTTAAAAATTGTAATTTAATAGATTACAACGACCATTTTGAGTTTATTTTTTTAATTAATATTTACTTAGTTTTAATTTTGGGGCATTTCGATAAGAGAAGCCGAGAAATATAAGAGGTTAAAAATTGAAAGCAGTTCCACCGAATCATCCACAGATCGCGACAAATTACCCACGTTGAGCTCAATTTTTCCCGGTTAGAATCGACCAATTGTAAAACGTCGTGGCTAGTGGATTGGAGCCTCTCGAGACATAGCCTTTTACTATCAATCGATTAAACATTAGATTGTTTCCTTTTTCGCGTTCGTCTTTTATTCTACAATCGATTTTCATGGGCTACATAATCAGTTGAAGACCTGATTTTCATGATGGGCTACATAATCAGTTGAAGACCTCGATTTTCATGGGCTACATAATCAGTTGAAGACCTCGATTTTCATGGCCTACATAATGAGTTGAAGACTTCAATTTTTGCCTTGCAAGACGATTTTCATTTCTGCGTCGCTCTTTGGCTTTCAATTTTTCCATATCTGATCATTTGCGCCTACCCATTTTGTAACTTTTTCAATTTTAACGATTTTATGCCTTTCTATTACCTATTCAAATAAAAATTCTTCTAAAAGTAAAGAACATCGTTGAATTTCGTTAAAAAAAATGAAATGCGAGCATCATTTGGCCCCATCCTCGACCGAAAACAACAATCATTTCCGAATGGTTAAAAAAGTTAGTGGTGTCAATAGGCTCCAGCTCTGCGCCAATTTCCCACCACTGCCGTCAGTACACTGGGTGTTGGAGAAAAACTTCTTGTTTACTTTTCGTCTGTTCAGTTATTCATCGTTTTCATCGGATTTAAAATGTAATTAATAAAATATAGTGTAGTAATAATTTTCCTAGTATTTCTTTACTGTTTCATTATTATTTTTCATAGGAAGTAGAAAAAGTTGTGGCTTCGGCACTTTTTTTCTACGCTAGAAATGTCATATGTAAATTCATATGTTGAATATGTCCAGATGCGAGAGAACAAGTTGTCACTGGAATGTAGACGTCGCATAACTAAAGGAGGGCTAACAAGATCGAAAACTAAAAAAAATAGTTTTTTAACTCTTTGAGGGGCAAAGCATTTTCAATGGTAAAGTGTTGACATAAATGATTGGCGCCGGAATTTTTCAAAAAAAATATTTGTAAATATGATAAAAGGGGCTATATTTCGCACATTTATCATCAAATCGAAAATATTTTACCGCAATTCTGGTGTCATTTGAAATTCCTTATAATTTTTCTGTTAAGATATTTTAGTCATAGTGTACTGACGGTACTTTAAAGTACCACTTTAATTAATTACTTCTAAGGAATTAAATTCCTCAAGGGTGAGTATTTTTTTTTTATATTTATCCTTTAATTTTCATTGTAGAAACCGAAAAAAAATTACATGAAAAAAATCGCAGTAGATCATAATGCGGTAGATAAAGGATTAAATCGGAAAAAGCAATTGAAAAAAAAATGGAATTTTCTCTCGCGGAAAGTAGGTTTATTTTAGGCTTAAAAATCTATACAATTTTTGTGGTAACTAATTGTCTGTTCACGGCAGTTTTCATTTAAAGATTCAAATTTTATTTTCTGAAATTTATGGATAAACCTCTAATGTATTTTTTGTAACTCTATGGATATTAACGTTCACTGCCGCAAAAAGTAAGAATTTTCAAATTTCTTCTTGAAAGTCGTTTGCCACCACAAATTCTGAAAGGTAAAATTCCCTTTACTAATACGGCGAAATTTCTGCCAATAAATAAGGTATTTTTTTATTTTAAAATAATGGTGAGAAAGTAATAAATTAAAGCCATGAATATTAAAGCTACGAGTATACTCGTAGCGTGACAGTCAACGTGTTCAGAAAAATTATATTAACTCTATTATTTTCGAGGCTTCTCTGATCCAATTGGAAGAAAATGCGTGTGTCAGAGATGGTTTTTAACGTTTGAAAAATATAAGTTGGTGCAAATTTTATTATTTACACGACCCTTTATGCAAAAATAAACCATATATGATTATAAAGAACCTCATACGATATTAAATGACATTAAATGTCAATTATCTTTGCCATTATTTCACGTGAGTTTCAGACATCATTCGGATCACTTTTTAAAAGGGGGCAGGGGTGTACAGAACATTTTTGCTATAATTTATTAAGGTATACAGAAGCGATACAAAGATATTTTGATAGGGATGAGTATAATATATAAAATGCCACACACACTTCTAAGTGAGTGAAAATTCTGAATAAATCTGAATTTCACTAAAGCTTTTTGCAGTATTCTATGAACCAACAGTTCATATACCATTTTTTTTATATAAAATTTAATTGGTGAAAATTCATATCATGTTGTTATAGGTGAGCGTTACTCAATACTGTGAAGGATATTGTCATTTAGGCCGTGGCTGATCGTAAAAGCAAAACATGTAATAATCCAGGTATAGCAAGATGTTAAAAAACTCCAATAAGATATACGAAGAGTACTTTATTGTTTCATGACGAATACCGGGTAGAGATACAAACAGGGGACGAAAACATTAGCCTCTTTTTAGAGCAGCATCATGAGGCAAGAGTCAGAGCTGAAGTGAGTTGATTACGCAGTCGTGCTTGGCGTGATACAATATCGCCAATATACAAGTATTTTGCGCCATGCACAAGGGAAACAAAAACATTGGCTGGTAAAGGAGAAGCCAAATACATGCGGTGAATTTATATGTATTTGAATTGCGTACAGGGGTACCAGATTCTTGTAGCTTTGGAAATGAAAATGTACTTGCGGTGAACTTATATGTATTTGAATTGTGTACATGGGTACCAGATTCTGGGTTACCGGATTCTTGTGGTCTGGGAAATGAAAAGATACTCTGTACTTTGATACAAATGCGGTTAAGTAAAACGAAAAAATGTTTCTGAATAAAGAGATGGGGTGAAGAACTCACAGAATCGTTAGTCAAAAGGGCATGTGAAAATGCAGTTGCTGCGACAAATGCAGCCTGCAGCTGTTACAAAAATATGCCGCATTATAATACTTGAATATAACGGTCTGGATTTTAAGATGCAGTGCAAAAATAAATCTAATAAATAGATTACATGTCAAGAGATTTTTAATGATGTGCTGGATTTATGACCAAATAAGGATGAGAGAAAAGTTAAAATGTTTTTGTATAAACTGATCGCAGTAACGTTTTTTTACAAGGTTAAATCTTATGTGAGAAAGTATCTCAAAGTAGAATTGGAAGACAGAATCACTGGATTTATTTTATTAAAGGAAAAGAGTAACAAAACTAGTTTAATTTAAATGTGAGGGGCTATTAATACAAGTGATATATTTTTTAAATCTTAGATTTAATTTAGGGGCTGCACTGGTTGACTATAGTGCACTAAAATAAATAACGTATTAAACTGAATTTTTAAGTGAAAGTGCGGGGGGGGGGGGGGCTCGAACAAAAACATATATAACATTATATTTCTTATATATATATATGTACTAAAAATTAGAATTACAATAGACATTCAAAGTGTAAGCCATTTCCTATTGTTTTCTGCAATCTGATCTGACACGTTAACACATTACCCGCTGGTGTTGAGTTGACGCAACAGCAAAATTAAATGCCCATGCTTAAATTTACTATCAAGCTACCACTATTTTTTAGTTACAAAATTTGCCTTACTTAATAACTGAAACTGTTTTCATCAAATAAAGAGAAGATTTTCTTTCAAAATGTGTGGTGGCAATCGATTTTTTCTGTAAAAAAGTTGAAGATCCCTGTGCTATAGTTTAAGCGGTTAATGGGTTAATCGACGTGTGTCAAACTGTGGCTTCACTGATACCACTTAACTTTTATTATTATTATTGCTTTATCTAACAATCAAACCTCTGCGATTGAAAAAGTCGACTATTTCTTTAAAAAAATAGTGGTATCCGGCGGGACACAGTTTGACACCCCTGCGTTGATCAGATCATTTCGAGGCTTTTCTGCTACAGCATACATTTTTCTAATCTGTTCAACAAACTTAGACTCATCATCTGCGTTGGCATATTTCTAATTTCGAATAGGCAAGCAGTGTTGCCATTTGGCTACTTCCTTTAAATCCAGATTTATTGATTGGCATTATTATCAGGTGGCATATTATTATAATAGGATATTTTCAACAGAAATCTACCATAAAGAAATTTTCTTGTAAAGTGTGGTACGGTTGAAAATAAAAATAGTCGCCAGTCTAAGCTCGTAAAAAGAAGCTTAGTATAAAAAAAGAGAGGTAATAATTTGTAAACAATGATTAAAAACAAATTTAAGTATCATATTGCATTGCTTAACCCCTTAACGGCCGCATTAAATTACGGTTTAAGATTTCAACTTGCTCATTGGCACCACTTTTTTGAAAAAGAAATATTTACCTTATTTAATAACAGGTAAAATGATACTATAATAAAACCAATTACACTATTTTATAAAACTGGTGGGAGTCAAACAATCTGAATGAAAGACACAGCCCGTGAATATGACGGGAGCGAGAATTAAGGGGTTAAAATCAATTGTTTCCGTGAAAATAATTATATTACGAACATAAGAAAGTTTTGCATCAGTAAAACAGTAATTAGAATTTTGATTTCGATAAAAAATGAAAGATATCTCACGAAATGCAAGTAAATTAATGTATCAAAAAATTATACGAATATTATTTTAAACGTATTGAACACAAATATATTGCATTTCTTAATGCAAACCTTAAAAATAGTCAGAAATAAACATAAAAATATTTCCCATCGATTACATCTGAGTAAATTGCACAAAATTCAATTAATTCCCATTTAATAATTTCTGAATTATTAAATGGGATGTCGAGAGTGTGGCGCCAAAAGGAAGTATTTTTTAGAGTGAAATGGAAGAGAATATGAGATTTACATATTCAGTTCCATAGAAATTACATCGGAACATGAGTTAACTTCGTTCACTTGGAGACGTCCGATTCAAATAAAAAAAAGGATAAAACTATATTTACTTATGCACGTTCTAATGATAAATGATTTAAAGCTGATTTCAGGTTATGATTTAAAGTTTTCAAAATTTCAATATTATATATACGTATTTCGGTCGTCATAAATTTTCAGACTGCCTTGTTTCATTTATATATTTTCGAAAGACCTGAAATGAAAGCCTTTTATATCATCATTTCCTTATTACTTCATTCGGGTTTTTTTTAAGCACTTTTCATGATGTCTGCCACTTTTTTCGTAATTTTCAAATAGTCTGCATCCAGTATCTTTGTTATTAGATTATTGTTGCGTACTAGCGTACAAAGCATAAACAATAAACTTGAACACACTGCTCAGTGGTGCATCATATATGAATCATTAAAAATTTAACTTTTAACAAATAAATTCAGTTCATCGAAACCACTATCTATACTAATAAAAGAACACATCGCTCTGTCTGTCTGCCTGTCTGCGATGGCTAGAAAAATCTACGGCACGTACGAGTCTTAAAATTTTCGTGAGAATTGCCTAAAGTTTCTCCTGGTGCACCTGAGATTCAGAATTTTAAAGCCCTAATTATTAGCTGAGTAATTAATTACGAATTGCAACTCACTCTCATCAAAAGTTCGCTTTTTCCCCCCTCCGTTTACTTTGGGTTGGTTGGTTCATAAAGCATAGCTCATCAAAAATACGTTTCTTTCTTTGCACTTACTTTCGGTTGGTTGGTTGTATAAAGCTTTCGCAGAAATAATTCAATAAACCGGCATTGAGTTAAATAAACCAATTTGAGTGTTTAATGTTTCAAGAGTGGCGTTTTTTTTCAACTGAACATTAAATTTTAACACAGAAATGAAACCATGCTTTGAAAACTTATTTAATAATAATGAACGTTTAAAAGAATAGATTAGTTTCAAATGACGTCACACCCAAGCAACCAGCTTGACAACCAGGCAAGCCTTTTGTTTCGCCATTGGTTTTCTGTTTTTTAACTATTTTCATTGGTTAAGCGAAAATAATTAAATAAACCGGGATATCAATGCAATTTGAGTGTTTGATGGTTCAAGGTCGTGCATGATCAGTTCTATGCAATCATTTTTCTCTGAAAATGAAATATTTTATGTATGCAAAATTCAAAGGTGAAAGCCGGAGAGGAAAGGGAAAGCATCATCATAGTTTTTTTCTACAATAAACATGATTCTAAATCTGCTGATTTTACGTAGCCTACCGGTCATTTTCTTCTATTTGTAGTAATTTTACCCGAATTTTACCACATTCTGCTGGAACAAGAAATAAAAAATTGTTGTGACTTGTTGCTTCTGTATATAATAAGGATCATTCGAGGCGAAAAGCCATAGTTGCTATAGGCTCCAAAGCAATCTCCACTACGGTGGTGCACTAGAGAGAGAGAGACCACATTCCGCAAAGAACAAAACATAGCTAACAAGAACGAAAAATTAGGTACACAGCATAGATTATGGAACACTTTCCAACACATTCTAAATACTATAACACCTATTATATTCATCCATCTGCAGCAATTTTACTACCCTTTGCAAAGAACAAAACATAACTAACAGGAACGAAAAATTACGCGTGCAGCAGATTATGAAGCACTTTCCAAAACATTCTGAATACTGTAACACTTATATTCATCCATCTGCAGAACTTTTACCACCCTATGCAAAGACTAAACATAACTGAAAGAACGAAAAATCAAGCGTACAGCATAGATTGTGGAACATTTTCCGACACATTATAAATACTATAACACCTACCATATTCATGCATCTGCAGTAATTTTACTATCCATTGCAAAGAACAAAACATAACTAACAAGAACGAAAAATCAGGTGTACAGCATAGATTATGAAACGCTTTCTAACATATTCTGAATATTATAACTCCTATTATTTTTATCCATCTGCAGAAATTTTACCACCCTATACAAAGAACAAACATAACTAACAAGAACGAAAAATCAAGCGTACAGCATAGATTATGGAGCATTTTCCGACACATCTAAATACTATAACACTTATCATATTCATCCATCTGCAGCAATTTTACTATCCTTTGCAAAGAACAAAACATAACTAACAACAACGAAAAATCAGGTGTACAGCATAGATTATGAAACGCTTTCTAACACATTCCGAATATTATAACTCCTATTATTTTTATCAATCTGCAGAAATTTTACCACCCTATACAAAGAACAAACATAACTAACAAGAACGAGAAATCAAGCGTACAGCATAGATTATGAAACGCTTTCCAACACATTCTGAATATTGTAACTCCTATTATTTTTATCCATCTGCAGAAATTTTACCACCCTATACAAAGAACAAGCATAATTGACCGGAACGAAAAATCATGCGTACAGAATATTGTGATACACTTTCCAACACATTCTCAATACTGTAACAAATATCATTCCAATCCATCTGGAGTAACTCTGCCACCCTATATACAGAACAAAACATAACTAAAAAGAACGAAAAATCATGTGTACAGCATAGATTATGAAGCACTTTCAAGCACATTCTGAATACTGTAAAACTCATCTTTTTTATCCATCTGCAGAAATTTTACCACCTAATGCAAAGAACAAAACATAACTAACAAGAACGAAAAATCATGCATACAGCAAAGATTATGAAACACTTTCCAACACATTCTGAATGTTGTAACACCTACCATTTTAATCCATCTGAAGTAATTCTACCAAACTGTGGAAAGAACAAAACATAACTAACAAGAAAGAATAATCATGCGTACAGCATAGATTATGGAACACTTTTCAACCCATTCTAAATACTGTGACACCTATCATTAGTTATACATTAGTTATCTAAGTTACGTCTGGTTCAGATAGGTTACATTACAATTAGGTTACACTTTGACTACAGTTACGTCTCCGTTATTGTTAAGTTACGGTTATGTTACAATTATGTTAGCGTTACGTTATTTTTCAGAAAACCTTCTATACGATGCGGGGACACGTGTCGGACGTTCATAGTGAACCTATTGCGACCCCTGACTGTGGAAAGTGGAACTAAAGGATTTTGCGGTTCGTACAAAGATCGCCTGTTGTATGATGCCGGAGGCGGGACACGTATTTGAATTTAGGTCGGAAGATGGATTGTTTATGACAAAATGCGATCCCTGGCAGTGGAAAGAGGAACTAACAGATTTTACAAAGCGTGCGCAAAACGCCTTCTATATGATGCCGCAGGCAGCGAAGACACGTTTCGGAAGTTCATTTATATTGCTGGGTCTGGTGGTGGAAGGTGGAGAAACAAGATTTTCCGGCAGCACGACCGGTATACGGTACCGTAGGCAGCGGGAACCCAAGGTTTGTTTGGAACAAACTGCTATAAGCCCGGCCTAGGCTACCTCAAACAGCGGAAATCCTTTCCAAAAGTTCATTTTCATTTATTCTTTTTTTATTTTAATGTAAATCGAGATTTAAAATTTTTCGCAAATAGTTTTGAAAAATCCCGGGCAACGCCGGGCGGGTCAGCTAGTATTTCTATAAAAATATTCACTTCATGTAATCACAGAAATCTGCGAATAATAAAAGTGAAAATAATATGAAAGAATGAAAATAATATGAAAATAATATGAAATAATATGAAAACATTCTCTTTAAAATTTCTGGTACCTTAAATTCGTGTAAGTATACAAAAAAGCTTATTTCCAAAAGACAAATTTGTGCAGTATAGGTTTAAACAAATGGATTCTTTTATAGATTTCCAATTTTGAGCATATTATTGAACGTCTTAATACGTGTTTGGGATAGATTTCCGGTCTGACTTTTTAAAATTGAAGAGCTAAGTGGAAGAACATGTTAAGTAACAAAAATGACATTTGAAGAAATTTGAAGTGAAAGTTTTTGCTGTAAATTTTAATGATTTATTTTCTATTTGATACCATGTGTTTAAAATATTAACAGGTATGGTACTAAACTCTCCTAGAAAAACTTATTCATATTTAATTTTCAAATATTAAAAATTATTAATATTATTGGCATTATTAAATATTAATGAATAATGTCTTAAATCTTCAAGACTAAATGGAATCTTAGTATTTTAGCTTCACCATGTGATAAGATACCACATAACGCTTTCATCCAAAAGATTAAAAAAATGTTTAGAAAATGTAGCATAACATGTTCATCCACTCAGCTCTTCAATTACATGTGGAATGGAACGTTAAATTTAGAGTGCATGTGCTCTAAAATTTGTCGAAATTTGGCTAAAATCATATTTTTACGATAATATTTTATCTTACTTATTTTGTCAATATTTAAGTGTAATGTGGGCCGAAAAAATTCAAAAATTCTTTTTCAAGTCGTAATACCGCGGAAAAGTTACGAATTGGTGAGACTATAAATTGTGTAAAAAATAAAATAAATGAAATTGGTTTATATCTTCCGGTCGCTCATGTTTTGTAAAGTTTCCTAAATTGTGGAAAAATTCACATTTTTACAAAAAAAATTTTAATTTTTAAATCAGCCTCTTTACGAATGAATTAGTTTAAATTCTTATTTATTAGAATAACGAAACATAATTTTTAAATATTATTTAAATCTTCCAGTCGCGCATGTGCTCTAAAATTTGTCGAAATTTGGCTAAAATCATATTTTTACGATAATATTTTATCTTACTTACTTTGTCAATATTTAAGTGTAATAGTGGTCGTTATAAAACTGTACTGTAATAAAACACTTATAGGGTGTAAAAAAGTGCCAGTAGCCTTTGAACCAATCGAATGCACAAACCCTGTAGTTGATGAATTTAAATTAATCAAAGAACAGAAATATTTTCTAGATATTTGCCTTGCAATCAAAAATTGCAACTGTTAAAATTAATTTACCCACGTAACGCCGACCCTATTTCATATCACATAAGGCTAGAAAAAACCAATATACTACTTAGACTTTATGTAAAAAACGGCAAGTACCTCATAGTTAATTTCATTACTAAATATTAGAAGCCAGTCTGGTACAAAATTAAAGAAAACAAGGACTTTACGGGTGGCACTTTTATTCATGCATATAGAGCCATTGAAACATCTCGTTATTTGTTTCATAACCTGAAACCTTGAAACTATTGATAAAGAGAAAATGACATATCCTTAAAATAGTGAAGCTTCAACTGTAACCGCTTTTGAAGGGCTTGACTGCCACCGGGACAAACTTCTACCAGTAAATTTAAATAGAAAAATTCTCCTTGTTGAAACGCCTTATGAATGGGAATCTTTCAGTCAAAAATCTTGACAAAAACAGATATTCATTTTTATTGGTGGTCGTTTTCTTCGGCGGTAGTCAGGCCCTGCGTTTCGCCGTATTATGACAACTTAGATAACCTCCTGTCAGTAGCAGTGAAAAAGATTATAATACCTGAGCAAACTGACACCAGTAAGAACAAACAGAAATTTTTTACTATATTTGCGAGAGAAATTTTCCATGAATAAGGCATTTAAATAAGACGAAGTTTTCTATTCAAGTTTACCTCGGCGGTAATCATAAATTGTCGGTCCGATTTAAAAGAAACAGTCGCCATCTTGTGACAACCTCCTCAGTTACTTCACTCGCAATTGGTAGACAATACAGTATATTTCTCCCCCGGTTTATTCATAACTCCAGAAACTTTACTTAGTTCTATCATAGTAGTTTACGAATAAACAAAAAACGAAAGCTTTAATTATTTTATTTTATTGTGTGTGTGTGTGTGTGTGTGTAGAGAGAGAGTTCCGTTTTTTTTTTTTTTTTTTTTTTTTTTTTTTTTTTTTTTTTTATGTCAAATTGCTGAAAAGCAACATCAACTAATAGAAAATGCTTAGATCACTGTCGCCAACCATCTTTTTTTTTCTTTTTTTCTATTCAAAAAGCATATGTGGAACAGGAAAATTTATTCAATTGCCTTGTTTCTAGTTGGACACACTTGATTTCATTTATTTATAAAAATTTCCTGCTTAAAGGCTGTTTATTTGATTTTTAAAATTAAAGAGGTTGGCAGGTAAGTGTTATGCTAGGTTTTTTATCATAAATATCTTTTATTATAACATTTGTTGAGGTTTAAAAAACTTTTGAAATTTAATATCATTTTTTATGTACCAATCACCATGCTATGCAATAATAATTATAATATATCTAATGAAAAGTCTAATTTAGATGTACAGTAAAGCCCCGATTATCCGCTGTGCGGTTTATCCGCGAAACGATTTTTTTTCCTGTTTTTTTTTTCTTTAATTTCAAGTCAACAGCAAGGAAAATACAATATGCCCTACTAATAAATATAAACAGAAAAATTCATGTATTCGAAAGTAATAGAAGAAAATTTCTAGATTCGGTTGCCATGTTTAAAATAGCAGATATAAAGTCTTGATTTTTTTTCTTGATTTTATTAACAAAGTGTAAACACAGCAATTAAAATATTTAACAATTAAATAAGACTATTATGATAAATTTCAGGGGAGCATATCAAGAATAGCTTCATTTTTGAGATAGAAAAGGTATTTCAAAAGCAAGAAGCAAAAATAAGTGTTTAAAAGGTGTAACTCAACAATTTTTGTACAGTATGTATGGCATTGTTTCTTGTTTACTGTTCTTTATTTAAGTGATTTAGACGTAAAGCAAAGGTTTCTGCTGTACTGTGTACATGTATGTATACGTTCTATTGTGTTTTTTGTATACTAAAACATAGTTTTTTATGTTGCATTTTTTTTTTTTTTTTTTTTTTTTTGTGCTTGCATTTCATTTTCAGTCTTTTTCGGGTTATCCGCGATTTTTGTTATCCGCGGTGCCCTTGCCACCAAATTCCGCGGATAATCGGGGCTGTACTGTATCTGATAAATTTATTCATGCCTTTGGGTATAAAATTTTGCTTTAACATATCTGCCAACTTTTTAGCTATTTATGTTAACACCTTTTTCTTCGTCTTATTTAAATTTATAAATCTGTAATTAAATATGGGTATGATTTTAGTTCAAAAATAGTGGTAACAGAAACGCATAAAAATTTTCAGCTGTTCTCTAACCATATTAAAACATTATATAAAAATTTCGTTAAAATAAATAAATAAATAAGATAAGATAAATAGGTGACAATGTTATTATATCAAACTCATTGAAAAAATTGAAGTCTAGAAATGTCCAATAGTAAAAGCATCCCCAAAATTTATTTGCGTATATATCTCGGGGGAAATGTTCCATAAGTCATTTTATAATAAGCAATAGAAGAACCGATGAACGGAGTAAAATTAAAAGTCAGTTTGAATCAGATATATTATAAAGTGAAATATGTATGCAAAAATCATTTCCTGGTGCAAACGTTCAATTAAAGTAAGGGGTACGGTTCAAGTAATAGAAGCTGTTTTGACAAGCAGCTTCTTTGTAATTTTGGAACGGTATTATCTTGATCGTTTTAGAAGTTCTTTAATTGTCATAATCTGGTGGCATAAAGTATTTGTATTATGTGACGACTGCAAATTTCGACCTCTTGTAATGGATGTTACATTTATGCAGCAATAAATATTTCTCTGGTTTTTAAAACTCATAATTTGTACTTATAAACTTTTAAAAAAATCGAAAATCTTTAGCAGGGTAATTAATTTAAGGCGTTTCTCAAAAAATTATTTTTCAGCAGCTTGAAATTTGACATATTTTTAAACATAAAATAATCATACTTGCAGGCATGATTATTGAAGTGATTTGTAAGCGATCAGTATTTCTTTCATTTTCCGATAATTGAAATACAACATGTTCAGGACAGAAGTAGTTTTCATTTCCTGCTCTGTCGCGTCATAAATTTGTTTCAGAACGTCAATTTTGACAGCATTTTCAGAAAAAACATCTGAATTTACAGATAGACGAAAGCTTTCGTTTATATAGTTTCTTAATATGAGCATCTGCAATTTTATACTTTAAAAAAGAAATAAATTAAAAAATGTGTCAGAAAGTAACCAGTTTATAAAACTGTCACTTTATATCGTAGAATTAAATACTCACCTTATTCATTGCCAGAAATTGAAAGTTTAAATAAGGTTAGTGGGGTAACTGGACCCACGAGGTAACTAGACCATAGGCTATTTTATAAAAAAACTGTTGGAGTTTTTTAAGCTTTAGATTTTGTGAACAATGCACCTTAATCTCTACTTCCTAAAACAACGTGTGTCAACTCAATCATAACTCTCACTATGCTGTGATAGGTTGACAAAAATTTACGTTTCTTTTTTTAAAAATAACGTCAATATGGTTGAACTTCCTCGGCTTTTTATTAAAATACTGTAAGTACTTTTATTAAACAATATTTGTTTTTAAAGATTAGGCATGTAACTACATTAATATTATTAGGTATCTATACATATTTACTTTATGTTTCAAATGTAAGCCCGGTGTCCCAGTTACCTCATAAATTTTTCAAGAATGGGGTAACTGGGACATGTATCCCGGGTAACTGGACCATACGGGATCCAGTTACGCTAATAGTTAAAAATAATTTTTTTTTAGTTTCTCTTACGACGGGAAGTAAATTTCTCCATTGTTTTTTGCTCACAATAAAGAAAATGATAGAATACCTTATTAAAATTACGTAATAAAATTTAAAAAAGAGCATATTGGGTGGTATCAAACCAAATTCCTTGACCCTTGAGAGGCTGTGATGCCGTTATGGCATAACTTAATTTTAATTCCTAATTGCCACATTCGCACCGGAATTTTTTAATGAAAATTTCACCTTTATTAAGTACGCGAAAATATACTTTTTTTTGTTTTCAAATAGATTCTCTTGTAAATATTGGTGTCATTAAATTATTTAAACATCTTACGAATGCAAGCACCTTGCCCCTGAAAGAGAGTTAGTCAAACCTTGAAATTGTACGGTACAGGTCGCATTCTGTAGGGAAACTTTTATCGTTTCTACCACTATTTTGAAAATAATATCTTCATCGCACCTTTCTTTAGAATATGTTAAATAAAATAATCATGAAGGTAACTCATTAAGGGTTCTGGTAGGAACAATAAAATTGACCGTTTATAATGCGACCCCTGAATACTGATAAAGTACTTAAGTACATATGTTCATAGATTTACCTCGCTATTTTTTTTTTTTAAACACCCATGTGAATTTTATACTTATTACCTATAGTAAAGTACATAAGTACTTACTTAAGTTTTATGTTTTTGGTATAAATAAATCAAATATTTTCAGTTTTAGTGCTTTTTTTTCGACACATTGACAGCAAAAGTTTTCCTTACAACGCTCTTTCTTGACATATAATTTACATGATCTGCCTGGTTTAAATTTTTTTAAGTTGTTTACACTTTTTCAAACAGGACCTGATATCCGATATGAAAAAAAATAAACGCGTGTGGAACATAGCCCCTCCCCCCTGCTCCACTTACCCCATTTTTATGGGGCAACTGGACCCATGAGGAAAGAAAGAAGAAATATGCATATTTTTATATCTTTAAATATTAAAATGTAATTTTAAGCATTTCTGCCTGATATAGGGAACCTAACTGAACACATTTACAGAAGTTCAGACTTTAATTCAAATGAGCATTAGCTTTTTGAAGCTGAATTGTCAGAAGCTCCAGAGTCACATTGTAAAATCATGGCCCAGTTGCCCCAACTGACCTTAAAGGGAATTTTTTATAGAAATCTTTGTAACTCTGTGCAAAGAATGTCGCGTAGTGAGTTCCACTGACATATCGTCGGTACCATGTCAAACTATTCAATGTGAAGACAATTTTGCCAGCGGGCTACTTTTTTAAATTCAGATATCTTCATTAGTACCATTTTTTTGAAATAGTGAAATTCCCCTTGTTTTGACCTTAATTAATATGTTATTAAATAAGGTTAAATTAGGCGAACTTAACTATTACAAAAAGGTGGAGTCAATCCAGACATCTGAATTTTAAAAAAGTAGCCCACTGGCAACACTGTTTTCATATTGGTTAGTTTGACATGGTACAGTCAATCAGGGTAACTTTGAACCACGGGGTGTAACTTTGCACCACCTCCTATTTTTCAATATTTTTGACTCTAAAAGACTAAATAAACTCCAGAACTGTGCTCTGTTGGCAAGGTTCTAAACTGGGATTTCTTCTCTTCATTTTAGAAAATAAATTAGCAACATTATGCGCAATTAATTGCATCATCTATCTATTTTTGTGAAGCACTGTTTTCAAGTTAATTTTGAATGCTGTTTTGAAGTTGTTGTACTCCAATTAAATTTTCATAGTAAGTAACAATATACTCATTTATCAGACATATTATTGTCTAAATGTTCTAAATGTGTTAATATTTTGTGATTATTTATTTATTAATAGTTAATAAAATGTAAAATAAGAAGGCATTAGCATTTTACCGCATTTTCGGGGTAACTTTGAGCCGGCTCAAAGTTACACTGATGCTTATAATTTACTGATTATAGGTGCTACTGTCGAAAATTTCCCATATCTGCACGTATATTTTATATGAATGCCGAAAGTGTGCATTAGATATGACTTGTAACTATTTTTACAAATATGTGTAAAATACATAAAATTCATTTAGAGACGTGATTAGAGGCGGAGCTACTCAAATTTGACATTTCATACGTTCGACGTTTTTTATTCTTGTTTGAATAATACTAGTACTTGTATGTATTACTGTAACTATGGATATATTATAGAGTTAAAACATTGAAAATTGTTTTTCACTCCATTTTTATGTTTTATATGAACAATAAACAGGTTTTTTTTATTTCTAAATGTTTATGGTTCTCTTCTTCCACCTTTCTTATGCCTGATATTTGTTGTAATATCATAAATTATACAAATCTTGTGATGTTGGGAAATATAAATTCGCAGTCTTTACATATCTGAAAACATTTTTTGGTGTTTAAAATTGTTCTGACTACAATACTTTTTTTATAATTAATTATTTTATATAAAAATTTATCATATGGTGCAAAGTTACCATAATGGCTGGGTAACTTTGAACCAGGCTAAACATCCATTTTTTATTGCTTTTATCCTTATTATTCCTTAGTTTTTGATAGTCAAAGAATAATTTCGGATCATTTCTTCTCTTTTATGCCCCTTGTTGCGACAATATTCTTCAAATAAGAGTGTGGCATATGAAAATGGAGAAAATGCGGATCAAAGTTACCCTGATTGACTGTACTCACGATATTACATATCACGTGTTATTTGCACGAGAGGAGGCTCAAAATGCCAACCATGCATATAGAGCAGTTGTGTAAATTGTGACCCGCAGGATACCACTAAAATTATATAGATATCATTGCCTTATCTAATTTTCGGATATCTGCGATTCAACAAGTCAACTATTTCTTTACAACATTAGTGGCATCTGGCGAGCCACAGCTTGATTCCCCTGATATAGAGGAATAATAAAGGGCAACGTGTAATGAACGAGCAAATAAAATATATCACTGTTGTGTCCAGGAAATTCTGTAGACATTCGAGTTTCTGTCGAATAAAATTTTGTTAATTATTCAAATACAAAACGTAGTATATTTCAATGTGTAAAGATATTATTTCAAGCATCTACTGGTGCAGACATAATATGTATAATAATGCAAGAACCCATGCTCATGTTTCTAATGAAGCTCATTTTCGGTAGTCGTGGGAAAAAAGTAAACACCCGCTACTAACTCATCAACGAATTATCGTAGACGAAAGTTACTGATACCAAACGATTTGAAATAAAGTCTACTTTTAAATGATGTATATAAAATTTACTTAGGGGGCCATCTAGATATTAAAACGAACCCAAACTTCATTTTTTTTTCAATGGCAATACCCAATTTTAACAACATATTTCAAAACTTCGGTACAAACTATGCCTAGACACCAAATTTCAAGTCATTTAAATGATAAGTGTTTGAATTATAAACATTAAAACGAACCATAACTTTATTTTTTTCAATAGCAGTACCCAATTCTGACAGCATAAATGAACTCTACACCTTTCAGTTATTCTAAAAACGAATTTTTATGTAATTCGTACCACAAGTTTCCGAGAAATTAATTATTTTAAAACGAGTATATTTTAAGGGCTGTATCCAAATTGAAGCTCCGTACTGGATTGTTAACCGAGAGAGCCCCTTCCTTGATCAAGGCACCTTAAGCGCCACTCAAGGAGTCAATGAAGCGTGTTAGATTACAGTACGGCAGAATAAATTTCAAAATGTCTACTCACTTCCATCATAGACGGCCCCTTAAACCATCATTTTGCCGTTTTTTAAGCATAATTTGAAAACTACTTGGAAGAAAAATGTGAAATTTTTGAATTTCCATAAAGCAAGACTTAATAAATCTAAATCCATCAAAAAAATTGTAGGTTACAATTCATTTTTTTTCGAATATTAATTTCATAATTCATATCATAAAATTATAAAAATTGCAAATTCAGCTTATTTATGTTTGGGTATATTAGTATTATTACTACAAAAAAAATTAGCACATTTGGAGCATAATTTCGGGAGATATAAATAAAAATATGAAAATGTAATTTAACATTAGAAGCACTAAATTTTGAATGTTTATAATCAAAAACTTACCATTCAAATGACTTGAAATTTGGTGTCTAGGCATAGTTTGAACCAAAGATTTGAAATATCTCGTTAAAATTGGGTATTGCCATTGAAAAAAATGAAGTTTGGATTCGTTTTAATATGTAGATGATCCCCTAAGAAAATTTTATGTACATCATTTAAAAGTAGACTTTATTTCCAATCGTTCGGTACCAATAACTTTCTTCTAAGATGATTTGTTGAGGAGTTAGTAGGGGGTGTTTACTTTTTTTTTTCCACGACTGTACGTGAGAAAGTGTCCGAAAGAAATCGAAACTCCATCTTCAATCAACTTCTAACAATTTTTTTTTTGTTATATTTGCAGTAAATCCGCTGTCACGATCAGTATTTTAGGCTTTCTAGCTAGCTAAAGAAAAAATCCACTCTGCAAATTTATGCGACTATTTTCAAATTCTATTTCGCACCAAATACGCTCGGAAAGCATTTGAAAGAGAAATACACTACAAAATGTATTTTTGAAAAATACTGGTGCGAATTAGAACAGAAAAATAGTCACCTGTTGTAGCCCTGCGTGAATATCAAAAATGCTCAAAATGTCAAAGTACTTTATATTAAAAAAATTACCTATGAAGAGAAAATATTGTTATGTTCCAAAAAATAGATTTTGTAGAGAAAAGTGCGATAAAATATGCAATAAAAGTTTCAAGCAAAATCTGTTACAAAGATTTTTTCTGTAAATCGTGATACAAATAGTCATGGCCCGTAATCAAATGTTACCAGATAAAAAATGTTTCTGGGTCATTATACAAAACTAGGAGAATTTCTTCATGAAAAAATAATTAAAAGAGAGTTCTTCAAAAATTATGACAACTGCTTTATGCATATTAAATATAAAAATAATATCATATGTGATGATCATGCCGTTTTTTGTCAAATAAATAAATATCCATGGTGTTGGTTAGTACTTACTTTAAATGCCGTTCTGATCTTACCATTTACAATGAAAAGATACTGCATTGAAAATAAATCAGTTCATTCTTTTTCAATTAAAAAATCATAACAAATGTATAAATGTGGTCCGCTACATACAATAAAGTAACATTTTTATTTGCTGCCTTCTTTTCCTTTCTACTTCTCTTTTTTTGTAGATGCCTTTTTCTACTTCTTTCTTATTTTTCACAATTTCTTTGAGCTTTAAATGAAATAAAGAAAAGTATAAAAATAATGCTCAATTATTTCCAAATCTCAATAAATTATTAGTACTTTTATTTATAACAAATCACTATTTTAAAGTTAAAACAAAAGTCGCATTTTTTTTTTGTCTATAATAAAATTCTGCAAAAAGAAAAAAAAACAGTACATAGATAAACAACATGTACAATATATACAATAACATATACAATAAACAGTACATAGATAAATAACGTAATATAAAAGTTTAATAGTTTTGTAAACAGCCTGTGTTAAAAAGAAAGTAATTTTCCTTTAAAAACACATAGCTTATTTTAACCCTTTCCGGCGCGGAGCAATTCTATTTGTAAAATGATGAAATGGTGATGAAATGGGCTGACACCAGAATTTACAAACCAGTTTATTATAAAATAAAAACTAACTAATTTTCTCGTACTTCATAAAAGGAAAATTTTAATTAAATATTATTGGTGACAGAACTGATAAAATTAGGTGTTCTTTTTTGTGGACACCTTCCCGCTAAAGAGCTAAATAGAAAACTTATATGCGTATAATTTTACTTTGTTATGTGATATTTTATATGTGCATATTATATATTATATGAAACTAGCTGCAATACACGGCGTTGCCCGGCACAGAATATACTACACGCTTTATGACATGAGGACCATTCTCCTTAAGCGATGTGTTTCAGCAATTTCAGCAGTGTTGCAGTTCATTGCTTCGTCGTTGAATAAAGATATCATGGTGGCTATATTTATTATCCACAATTATCACAGCAGCTTCGATGACTTGAGGTGTGTTGCACCTTCGTTCATGCTCACCGGCTGGTCTTTTGTCGGCCAGAATGATGATCTTATACAGTGTGATTCAAAAAAGATTGTAAAAATTTTAAGAGGTGATAGTACACACCCAAACAAACATTTTGTGTCATAGAATGCATGGTCGAAAACTAAACGTAAAAAAGTTAGAGAGCGCCAAAGGTTATGTTCTTATACGAGGCAAAAACACACAATGAACGATTCAGTTAAGTTACGAAAACAAATTTAATGGCATTTGATTACAATAAGTGCTCAAAACATTGACCGGCAGCTGTTATGCACGCAGTACAACGGCGAAGAACAGATTGGCGAATTTTCTGAAACACACCAGGCATATCGCGAACTTCCCCTACAGCAGCCGAAAGCTTGGCGACAAGTTCTTCTGCGGATTCAATGGGAGTCTCATACACAAGAACCTTTAGCTGTCCCCACAAATAAAATCCAGACATGAAAGATCTGGCGAGTGCGGTGGTGCCTGGTGTGTTTCAGAAAATTCGCCAATCTGTTCTTCGCCGTTGTACTGCGTGCATAACAGCTGCCGGTCAATGTTTTGAGCACTTATTGTAATCAAATGCCATTAAATTTGTTTTCGTAACTTAACTTAATCGTTCATTGTGTGTTTTTGCCTCGTATAAGAACATAACTTTTGGCGCCCTCTAACTTTTTTACGTTTAGTTTTCGACCATGCATTCTTTGATACAAAATGTTTGTTTGGGTGTGTACTATCACCTCTTAAAAATTTTCCCATCTTTTTTTAATCACCCTGTAGTTGTCTGCAACCATTCGTTCTAGTCTTGAACACATTGATCACTTGATTATGGTTATGGAATAGACGTTGTAACCCCTGAATAATTTCTTGTTGTAGCCCCAGAATGCGAGTGCAATGATAATCTATTTCGAGTTTTTCTCACTAACAAAATATATTTATAGGAATTTCGATGTTTCATTTGGTATGGGCATTAGCGAGCCTACTCGATGATAAATTTGCACTTGCACTTTAAAAACTGGGCTGAAATTTTCTACGTTGCATATTGATGTAGCCCCGAACGAACTCATTTGAAAGCAAGAATTGTATCGACGTATATTTTCTATTTCCTAATGTTCCTTTAAAAACGTAATTTAGAAAGGTTTTAAGGGCTTTTTTAAAACGCTTGTTGTTCCTGTCAAACCCGAAGTGGTAGCGGCACGAGCTTAAAATGTAACCTGTGTAGTATCAGATACTGTCAACATTGATTCGCAACCATTATTTTCGGAATAGGTTCATTATTTTTTTAGATTGCATAGAAATCGTAATTTAGGACATTTTAGGACATTGCAATTTAGAATGTTTTATGCTCCTGCAACCTCCAGGTGACAGTAACACCGACATAAATAGAGCCTATGTTAGAGTAAGAGCTGTCACCATCAATTTCCAAAGTTTCCAACTATTACTTTTGAAATCGATACTTCTGGATATTGCGTAGAAATCGGAATTTAGAACGTTTTTAGAACGGTTTTCGCCAATTTTTACCCTTTTTAAAATTCGAGTTTTTCAGGGAATGTTCTTAAAGATCATTTATATCTTATAAATAACTACCATGCCTAATTTCAAGTTGCTAGCCCCTGCGGTACCACGAAAACGCAATTTAGAACGTTTTTGATCCTGCAATACCCAACTGGTAGTGACACCGACATAAAATATAGCCTATGTTGGAGCAACAGCTGCCACCATCAATTTCCAACCATTACTTTTGAAATTGGTTTAGTACTTCCTGAGATTGCTTACAAATCGGCATTTAGAACGTTTTTAGAACGCTTTTATAGGCCATTCAGTAACACAAAAATCTCATGTTTAGAAAGTTTCTTGCTCCTGCAACCCCTTTGGGGTAGTGACACCAACATAAAATATAGCTTATTTTGGAGCAAGGCCTGTTACTATCATGTTGATACCATTATTTTTTACATCGGATCGGAATTTCCTGAGATTGTGTAAAAATCGCAATTTAGAACGTTTTTAGAACGCTTTACGCGCATTCTCACCCCTTTTAAATTTCGATTTTTTTAGGAAATGTTCTTAGAGATCATTTATGTCTTATAAGTAACTACCGTGCCAAATTTCATGTTTATAGGCCCTTCAGTAACACAAAAATCGCATTTTTAGAACTTTTTTCTGCTCCTGCACTCCCTTTGAGGTAGCGCCACCAACATAAAATATAGCTTATTTTGGAACAAGGTCTGTCACTATCATTTTGACACCATTATTTTTTAAATCAGTTCAGAACTTCCTGAGATTGTGTAAAAATTGTAATTTAGAACATTTCGGAATTCTTTTGTGTGGCCCTTTAAATGAACAATAAATATTCTTTGCACCTTATATGCTACAGAATCTATATTTAAATGCATTTCATAAAAGCATTTAAATTTCATTATGTTCGAAAAGCTGTAACATTATTAAAAACTATCTCAAACGATTTTTCCCCATAGGCCGTAATGTAATGGAATTCTTTTGAGTGTCCCTGTAATCTCGCACTTCCACGCACAGCGAATAAACTGCCTTACTAACAGCAGGAAATCAAGGGCTGTCTGTCGCACCAACCGCGTATCGGTGGCAGGACGTGTTCATGGAGAAAAGTCTGGCTTTACCCACACGCACTAGACTTTTATATATAGATAGATAGATAGATAAATAAAACTACAGAACAATTTTAAACAATTAATATATCTACCCTATATATATATAAAATCCTAATGAAACGAATTTATGAAACGGAAGTATGAAACGGAAGTATGAATCGACTGATTAAACAACTGATTATGTTTCACGGCGATTTATCCTAAAATATGGAATACTTTGCGATGAAATTAACACCAAAAATCAATATTGATCCGCAGATTTCAAAACTGGTATTAGAATTTCTAAATTCGAATTAGTTTTCGAAATATTAATTTTTTTCTAATTTTATATACATTTTTCTAATGATGGCAACTCAAATTTCAATCATAACAGATATTTTTTTTGCATTTCAAAAAAGGTTATAATTTTAAACTAATTTGGCGACCAAGTTTGGCCTCCCTTAAACCTATGCTAAGAACAATGCTTTTTTTAAATTTCGTTATCATTTTATTTAATACAAAATTTTCATCAAGAAAAAAAAAACATTTAAAATTAATGGCTTACACTTCTTTCTTTTTTTAAAACGAAACGAAAAGAAAAATATTAGGCTCAGATGTCATATACGCACCGGCGCGGCGTACCTAATTGGCGCCACAATGGCGTTATTTTGCCTAACATGGTAACCCGGCTATTGTTTCTTATTCATCAATAAATGTTTATTTACATTTATTTTCTTTTTATTTAAGAAAAACATGTTCAAAATTGCTTTGTTCAATAGTTATTAATTATTTTTTATTGTTATTTCATTTTAAAAATAATAGAAAAATAATTTAAAAATACATATATAACTGGTATTCGAAAACGAGGTTTTCGCCAAATTGTCGTAAAAAAAATCGCGCTAAACCCGGTGCTTATATGACATCTGTGTTAAATATTAAGCAACAAATCATAACATTTAATTTCAAATTCAAAGCAAATGAACAATATCGCCAAATTATATAAATCGGCAAACCATTCGCCAAATTATACAAGTTGACGTAATTTTTTTTTAAATAACAAAAAAACAAATAAATTAGTATAAAAATTCAAATACAAATAAAGCGTCGAAATAAAAATCACTTGATGGCGTATACACGTGTAACTTCCTTACAGCCAAGTGAATGTTACATTTTCGATCAACCATTATTATCGTTTAATCTTATTGTCTGGCGATTTATTTTTGGTCAATGGGATAACCAAGTAGTACCGTTTTAATTTACCACTCAAAAAATAAAAAAATGCTAACTTACGAGTTAAAAAAAAGGGTACTTTTCCGTTTACGGACACCATTGTCGCCAAGCGTAATAGTTGGCGCAAAATGAAAATCATGTGAATTGAAACATTTGAAAAATAAAAGAAAAAACACTGTCGATAGTAAAATGAGTCAAAAATGTAACATTTGGAAACTACAGACTTTTATGAACTATTTTACTAAATCACAAATATATACTTAAAATAAATGAACAAATAACTGTTATACAATAAAGTATAGCAAATAATAGCAAATCACAATGTTTCGCATGTTTTACTATAAAAATCGTTTTCGCGATCAGGGTTGAAATAATTGGCGAATTAGCATACATTTTGTCATGGTATCCGTATAACGGAAAAATACAAAAAAAAAAAAAAAAAAAAAAGCTATTGGCGAGATTTCAGCCCAGCTAACATAAAAGTACTAAGAATTGTTTGCGATCATGACAACTTTTATGTAGTTTTTTTCGAAAAAATAACATTGATTCTTTAATCAAAATGGAAACCTTTCTTATGAAAAGCGAAGGAACTGTTGATGATAGTCGCATGACTTAGGCTATTATAATAGAGATTGTTTTCAATTCTAAAAGCAGTGCAAAGAATAATATTTCTAACGATTACAAATTTACTTACACATGCTTATTAAAAACAGAAAAAAAAACTTTTAAATTACTATTAAATGAGTACGAGTTAAAAGCAGGAAAATATTGAAAATTATGCCTAGAAAATTGTATTTACACAAGAATATTATAATAGAAAGGAAACTTTAAAATAATAAATACATTAATATGCGTTTAACCCTTTCAGGGGCAAGGTACTTCTATTAGTAAAATGTTGAAATCAGTGAATGGGACCGGAATTTATAAACAAATTTCGAAGTACGAAAATGCTTTTGTTCACTTACTTAATAAAAGGAAATTTTTCATTCCAATATCCTGATGCCAATTTGGCATTTAAAAATTAAAATTAAGTGGTCAAAAATGAACTACCGCCCTTGAAGGGGTTAAAGCAGTAAATTGTAGTTATTGTAGTAAATTGTATTATGTCAATCGTTTTATAACGCTGTTAAAAAGTACGTCGGCAAAGACTCTGTTTACTTAATTCATTTTATTTTAGCTTCTTTTCAAATGTTTAACTGATCTTTTTTAATCAAACACGAAAACAACCATTGAATGTCTTAACAGCAACTGATTTGGCCTTAAATTTTCGCAATCAAAGGCAATTGAATGGAAACCCGTTTACTGGGAGATCGCTATAGGTTTTTTCATTTTAATTCAATTTTCTCTAATCTTTTAAAAACCGATCAGATTAGCGTGAATTTATATTCTGCTGTGTGTGAACGGGGGTTGGCGAGCGTAGCTTGCAGGGGGCAGAGCCCCCTATTTTTGAAATAAATTCACTCAATTCCACGTCTCCTGATATCACCCTCTGGTCATTTTATGACACAGAGTTGATGTCCATGGAGTTGAAAATATCAACTTTATACCAACCTAATCCCCCATAATTTTAGTCTAATGCGCACATGGTTTAAAAAGTACTTATGGGTAAATCTAACAAATATACTAAAATACATATTTTATTTTTACATTCTTTAAATTGATGGAGTGGTCAAGTAGATGCTGTTATAAAAACATAAGCTTGCTTTTTTAATTAGTAAAAGGTGCTTTGTGAAAATACAAAAATAGCTATCCTTCCAGTTGTTAAAACAATAGCAATATGACCATGGAACTATTAATAAAAAGGAACTGACATATACTTAAAATAGTGAAGCTTCAACTGTAACCGCTTTCGCTGGGGTTGATTATCGCCGGGAGAAACTTCCACCAGTAAATTTGCACAGAAGGTTTCTCCTTAATTAAACAGCTTATAAGTGCAATATTTCAGCCATAAATAATGGCAGGAACAGACGTTCCTTTTTACTGGTGGAAGTTTACTTTGCCGGTAGTCAGGCGCTGCGTTTCCACCATATTGGTGACAATGTAGACAACCTCGTGTCATTGTCAGTGAAAATGTTTATAATAAATTGCCAACCTGACACCAATAAAAACAATTAGAATTTTTTAACATATTTGTAAGAATTTATTTCCATGAATAAGGAGCTTAAATAAGACGAAATTTTCTATTCAAATTTACTGGTGGGAAGTTTTACCCCGGCGATAACCAGAAACTGTTAATCCGATTTAAAAAAACAACCGCCATCCTGTGACAACCTCCTCAGTTACTTCACTCGCAACTGGTAGACAGCGCACTATATGTCTCCTCCTCTTTATTCATTATGATGATCATTATTATCCATTAATAATAATCCATCCTCTTCTTCTTCAACAAAAAAAAAACAAGTTGGAAATTGCTCGTCAAACGTGGCAAATGAGGTGCGTTCGTACTATAACTAGTTTTATAATTATTTTTTGCACCCCATATTGTACTGAATGTATATTTTTTTGCGCTTCATAAGTGCATAGTCTGTAACATCATTAAAATGCACTTACAATAATTTTTTCCCCATTCCCCGTAATGTAACGGAAAACTTTTGACTGTCCCTGTAATTAAACTATACATTCGATTTTCATAAAATTTGAAATGGCTCGACAAAATTTTGCAGCAATTATATATTTAAAATTTCAGACCATTCGGAAGGCTGTAAAATCATCAAAATGCATTTGCTATAATTTTTTCCCATTGGCCGTAATGTAACGGAAAACTTTTGGGTGTCCCTGTAATTAAACTATACATCCGATTTTCATAAAATTGGAAATGGCTCGACAAAATTTTGCAGCAATTATATATTAAAAATTTCAGACCATTCGGAAGTCTGTAACATCATTAAAATTCACTTGCAATAATTTTTCCCATTGGCCGTAATGTAAAGAAAAACTTTTGACTGTCCCTGTAATTAAACTATACATCCGATTTTCATAAAATTGGAAATGGCTCGACAAAATTTTGCAGCAATTATATATTAAAAATTTCAGACCATTCGGAAGTCTGTAACATCATTAAAATTCACTTGCAATAATTTTTCCCATTGGCCGTAATGTAAAGAAAAACTTTTGACTGTCCCTGTAATTAAACTATACATCCGATTTTCATAAAATTGAAAATGGCTCGACAAAATTTTGCAGCAATTATATATTAAAAATTTCAGATCATTCGGTCGGGTAGTTTTTGCTCTGTTATATGCGGACGGACAGACAGACGGACGGACAGACAGACGGACTGAACTACGACTATAGGTGCTACGTATTTATATAATTACGAACGCACCTAAAAACAAAGACTAAAGTGCTGCCACCTATAGGTTTTCATGTGCGCAGTTTCGATTAGTGTTTATTTATCTTTAAAAAGCATCTGAAATATAGATTTCCGAGATGTAAACAAACATTTGTAAAACAATAGATTATTTTACCGCCCGTAATTTTCAGAAACATTTCCAAGTAGTTTTTCTACTATATAAGGCCATTGTGCCTAAATGTGACGACCCCTAAATGCGGCAATAGTCTTGTACTTAAAATCTTACGGCAAGAATTATGCAGAGTGATTCAAAACTTATCGTTCAAATTTCATGGGGACGTGGGGAATACGTCAGAAAACTGATTTTACATAGGAAAGTATGTCCGCAAACGTAGAGGGCGCTGTGTGTACCCAACCTTCCACTGCGTCCCAATCATTGTTTTGCTTTCCTAAAGCTAGAGTTATTTCTTCTTCTATTTCCACTTCTCATTTGGATTTCCACGAAGCCTTTTACATCTTTAAAAACTCCAAAAATCTCGTTAATGACCTTTATTCAACGCCTTCATTATCTGACGTCAGGAAACTTCTTGCTTAATTTTGTTCTTTCCGGTTCTTTTAACCTTTATTTTTTTATTGGTTTGTTTTTACTTTTTGTTTTCATTTTCATTTTATTTATTTTTTGTTAGGTTACTTTATTCTTTGTTTTTAACTTTCTTCTTTCATGAATTTTTAAATTTTGGTTTTACACCAGAATTCTTAAACATCATTAAGGAGATTTTTGGAGTTTTTAAAGATGTGAAAGGCTTCGTGGAAGTCCAAATGAGGAGTGGAAATATGTGATGAAATAATACTAGCTTTAGAAAAGTCAAAACAATGATTGGTACGCAATGGAGGGTTGGGTACACCCGCTACATACGCATGCGTACATTTGCGGACGTACTTACCTATGTAAAATGGTTTTCCTGACGTATTCTTTACCCAGGGTTCGTACGGGTACCGTTATTTTCAAGGCCCAATATCAGAATTTCTTTATAGAAAAATAAAGTCTAGTTTAAACAGACGAAATTTCACCTTATTTCAGAAGAGATTTTCTGTAAGAAAATACTGGTACCGAAGAATTTCTTAGTCATGAAATTCAAGCACCCGTACGAACCCTGCCTACCTCTCCACAAAATTTGAACGATAAATTTGGAATCACCCTGTATATAAATTCTATATAATGAGACGTCCTAACACTAGAAACAAAATCCGAAACATTTCTCGACATTTAAAACGTTTTCTATTATACAAATCCTCATTACAATGGACATCGTTCATTTTACAGCACCACCATCTTCCCAAAATGCGACGAAAAATCCCGAAATTGATTGAAGTTTTTTTTTTTTTTGCAGATTAAAAAAAATTACAGACGTCAAGCGCTACAATGTGTGTTTCATTTACCAGCAAAGTAAGCTCGGGAAAAAGCGAAAACTTTTCATATTTGAGTTTTAAAATATTCTACATATTTAAGTAACATGTTTTCTTCGGTGACCTAATAGCGACGAATGGAGAGCGCTAAATGCGGGGAGATTTCAGCCTAGCTACCAAAATTTACGCTTTTTCCTACCATTCTTTTCCTACCACCCGGGTTCCGGCGTTGCCAGTTTGGCACCCATTTTTATTCAGAAATTCCCAGTTGATACCGAAAATTCCATAAAAAGGATTTTTATTTTATGAAATCGTAAAATGCATGCGTTATTAATTAAAGCAAAAATCGCTGTTCGAAATTTGTGGTATGAATTTTAAACTTCGTAATAAAAGTAAAGCAAAACTGGCAACCTTTGCAATCCTACTTGGAAAAAAAACTTTCTGTTACATTTACACCGTGGAAGTTTGATATAAGCACAATTTAAAAAAAAAAAAACTCATTTAAAATAACATCGAATATATTGGTTAACTAAATATTTTCACATATTTTAATCATGTTAGACATAATGTTGGAATTTATAAAGTTTTGAAATAGTCTTTTTTTCTCGCTTATAATAATTTAATCTGCAAAAGTTTATGATTAAATTTTTTTATATACATCATTTTTACTGTCGGTAATTCACGTTTCTACGCGTAAGCTATTCCAGCTAATATAATTCTTTATTTTATAGCTAGACGTGATCAAGTGTGTTAAAAACTTTTATTGAATAGGATAGTCGTTAACCGGGAAAGTATTAAAATCCTGATAATTACAGTTTCACTGAATAATTTAAAAAGACATTCATTTAGTAAAGAATTTTTTACGACTATTAATCGCACAAGCTACCAAAGCAATAAGGAGTACTTTTTTCATTATATTTAATCTCGCCGGAAAAATTATTATTTAAGAATTTGAAAGGGCCATTTTACTTCAGTGTACATGCATACTTAGTTATAAAAAAATTAGCATACTATTACTTTTAAAACAATCTATTTCTAATTTTGTCAAATCGTATTCCTAAATCTGCGTTCGTATAGACTAAGTTGAAAAAGTTATACTCACCACTACTAGTAGAAATAATTTATATATTATTATATGAATTGCATATAATTTTATAAGAAGGATTCACAAATGTGCAATATGATGCTTAAAAGATAGTGTACGTTTAACCCCTTAACGGTCGCATTAAATTACGGTTTAAAAATTCAAATTGCTTGCAGGCACCACTATTTTGAAAAAGAAATATTCACCTTATTTAATGACAGGTAAAATGATGCAATAATAAAGCCAATTACACTATTTTATAAAACTGGTGAGAATCAAGCAAAAAAAAAAAAAAAAAAAAAAAAAATGAATAAAAGACACAGCCCGTAAATATCACGGGAGCGCGAATTAAGGGGATAAAATGTCAAAACAGGGTTCGTACGCATCAAGCTATTCAGGGGATTTTAGGTGTTTTCGTACCAGATATTTCGTAAAGTACTGGTTGCTATATCTGAAAATTTCTTCGCGAAAGGTCTGTTAAAAGGTGCTTGAATGTCTTGAAGCGTACGAATCCTGCAAAAGCTATGAAAATTTTAAAAATTGCTATATCAGGGTTCACACGGGTACCGTTATTTTCAAGGCCAAATATCAGAATTTTAACAGAAATTAAATCTAGTTTAAACGGATGGAAATTCGCCTTATTTAAGGAGAGATTTTCCATAAGAAAATACTGGTACCGAAGAATTTTTTAGCCTGGAAATTCAAGCACCAATACGAACCCTGTATATTAAAAATTATTTGACACATGTGTGTCATGTGTTAACCCCTTAATTCTCGCACCCGTGACTTTAATGAGCTGTGTAGACTACTTTTTTTATTCAGATTGTATTGTTTGACTCCTACAATTTTTTTAAAATACTGTAATTGGCTTTATTCTCGCATTATTTTATCTTCCATTGAATAAGATGAATATTTCTACTTCAAAAAAGTGGTGGCAATCAAACAATCTGAATTTTTAAAAAGTAACCCACACTGTTAAAAATATCGTGAATAATTACCTCTGTTTTTAAAGGCTATCTATTTTCTGACCAATGAGAACGCTCCATAGCTGTTTATGGAGTGTTCTCATTTGTCAGAAAATAGATGGTCTTTAAAAGCAGAGGTGATTTATTCACGATATTTTTAACTGTGTACACTTATCGGTCGCGGCGCTTAAGCGGTCAAAGAAGTATAAAAATATCCTTACTCTTTTGAACTTTGCTTTCTAGCACTAAACATACCGTGAATTTCACTCAAGCTTTATAAATATATTTCACACCAGAATGTTTATTAAAGCTATTAACTATTTCCTTTAACTTTTTTCTGTGTGATTCGCATATTGTTTATGTATGAAGGCATTTTTGGTTCGAATCGAAATGTTTTCATTTTCTACCAGTGCATTGACCGGTTGTTGCCAGTGAGCTACTTTTTTTTTTAAATGGTACAATTCCCCTTGTTTTCGTCTTAATAAATATGTCATTAAGTAATGCGCATTTTATCATTTTTAAAAAAGTGGTGCCAATCAAGAAACCTGAATTTTAAAAAAGTAGCCCACTGGCAATACTGGTTGTTGGCATATTTACACTTAATGAAATAAATATGTATCTTTAATTTTTATAATTTTTAAGTTATAAGAAAAGTCATAGTTTTTTTCTCATTGCACTCATGATAAAATGCCCGTAACTTAACCCTTTCCGGCACAGAAAAATTCTGTTCGTAAAATGATGAAATGATTCACTGACACCAGAATTTACAAACAAACTTCTTCGAAAGCAAAAACTTGTTTTTTTTAAGCTTTCATTATAAAAGCAAAATTTTATTAAAATATTATTGGTGCCGTTTGTAAAACTGGAAATAAAATTAGCTGGTCCCACCGTGGGATCACTGCGCTTGAAAGGCTAACCGTATAAACTATTTTTTTTTTTACCTTAAATAAATTGTGCCTATCTGAAATAATTTCAAATCGAAACAAAACTTGCACTTTTTAATAGTAAAATGTTATTATTTCTAAAAAGTTGAAAATTCAGAAACGTTTTACATGCATAAATATAAATAATTTTTTGAATATTTAGTGAAGAACTAAAATTTCAGTAAATTTTTTTTATATTTATTTGGTGTACAAGACGTTAAAAAAGCGTGAAAATCTATCTAGCCGTTATTACAATTCCTGGGTGCAATCTGCTAAATTTCCGTTTTCGATAAAATGACTTTGGGAATTTACATTCTCCATGCCATATATGGCGATTGTTGAAACGCTTTTAATAATGCCTTTTGTTCTAATGCAAAGTTTTGTATGTGGCTTGATTAACACTAAAACGAACGGAAATTTTACTTAAGTTTTATAAAAATATTTTACACCGGAATTTTTATTTAAATCAGTTTAACATATGTATTTAACATTTTTCTTCTTTGTATATTTTAAACTTGTTTTGTAAAGAAATTTCTGGTTCTAACCGAAATATATTCATATGGTAGGGGTCAAAATGACCACTCACGGTCTTTTTAGCGTTATAACATTACAATTTGACTGAATTTTTAAAATGAGTGAACAAAACTGTTTTCGATTTTTATTTGCTACGTTGAAGCTACGCTTTCCGATTACGTATATTCTCCCATGATTATTTTCATGTTAATTAGTCACTACATCACCTATGACACTCTCTGATATTTCATGATTATATGATAATATTTATAAGCTAACTTCAAAAACGAAATTCCATAACTGATTTTTCTACGTTCTAATTAAGCCCTTGCGCTCTGGAGCTGTTACGTCACTAGCCACGAGTGTTGCCGCATCGGGCAGATAATTTTTCTTTTAGAAATTTTGAATTCACACCACAAAAATGTAATTGGTAATTTTCTTTTACTTTATTTATGGAAAATCAATCATCCTGGAAAGCAAAAACAAGAGTTCAAAATTTCTGGTGAAAATTCGGAATGACTAATCCGACATATATTATAGAGTACACCGCGTACGTCATTGTCGGAAAAAAAAACAAAAATAGCATGACGCACGTTGCGTACATCACAGAGCGCAAGCGTTAATTAGAGAATGCAACCCTAGTGAGAGTTTTTAGAAAAAAATTGAATTTTCAACTCTTTCCTAGGTTCAACCGAATGATGCGCACACATATATACAGAGCGTGTAAAAACTTTAAGGACAGCAAAAAATTGTAAAAATTTTGATAAATTTAAAATGCGACAAGCGAAATGGTAATTTAATGTTAATCATAAAGTGGAAATACTAATATAAATGTCAACAGAATGTATCTGTGTCCTTTTTATTGCGAAAAAATCATAATTATGCAAAAAAAACACAATTTTTGACTGTGTAAAAACTATACAGACACCAATATTTTTTTTTTATAGAAATGTTATATAGAGTTATTATTAAGGATCGACCGAAACATGTTTTTAAGGCCGAAACCAAAACCGAAACTGAATTTCGGCGATCTTTCTATTTTCGGCCGAAAATGAAAACGAATATGTCCAAAAAAAATTTTAAGTATTTGAAATGTATGCATTAAAGTAATTAATACATACATAAATATATTATTAATTAATTAATTATACGTATTTATTAAATATGTATAAAAATTAATTAATTATGCGTTAACAATGAAGTTCATAGCAATAAAATCGATGACAAGTGTTGAAAATTTCTGAAGGGAGAAACGAGATTTTTGGAATACTGATAGTTTCGGTTGAGTTTCGGTCCAAAATCTGAGTTTCACCGAAAATACGTTTTTGGCGAAAACTGTCAGTATTCCCAAAATCTCGTTTCTTCCTTCGGAAAGTTATTGCTATCAACTTCGTTGTTTGTAATTATCAGTCATGACTCACTCAAGACTTGAATGCAGATTATAAAGCAAGCAATGCATATATAACTAAACTTTTTCACGTTTTCATTAAAAACTGCAGTCATAGTAGTAATAGAAATTTTTCAGTTTGAAACCGCAGATGTGTTTCGAATACTCTTTGACAAAGTTCTAGTATAACAGATGATCATTTACAGAAATCATTATAAAAGATAAATCGAGGTGTGTATACATAAAACTAAAATATTTCTAATTAAATGAAATTCGTTGATGAATTAATTACGTTTTATTTAAAAAAAAAAGTTCTGGATCTAAGGCACAGAGAGACAATTTAGGCTACACGTATAATTAATTAATAATTATGTATATTTAATAAATACGCGTAATTAATTAATTTTTATACCTATTTATTAAATACGCATAATTAATTAATAATGTACTTATGTATGTATTAATTACTTTAATACATACAATTTAATTACTTAAAAATTATTTTTTGGACATATTCGTTTTCGTTTTCGGCCGTTAATAGGAAGGTCGCCGAAATTCATTTTCGTTTCAGTTTCCGCCTTAAAAACATGTTTTGGTCGATCCTTAATAATAATTCTATAGAACATTTCTGTAAAAAAAATACTGGTGCCCTTATAGTTTTTACACAGTCAAAAATAGGGTTTTTTGCATAATTATGATTTTTTTCTCTATAAAAAGGACACGGATACATTCTGTTGACTTTTATATTAGTATTTCCACTTTAGGATCAACATTATATTACCATTTCACTTGTCTTATTTTCCATTTATAAAAAGTTTTACAATTTTTTGCTGCCCTTAAAGTTTTTACACGCACTGTAAATAAATGGTTTCATGCTCATAAATTCATAGAATGAAAACAGTGTAGATCGAATGAGCAAAATATAAAAAACATATTAGAAGGCACTGCCTTTATTTCAAATTATTCGTCTACTGTAGTGATCACTTATACTTTTTCCTGTTGTTTAACCCATTATCCGCCAAAACTATTACGATAGAAATTTTCAAATTTCTTGTTGAAAGTAGTTTCTCACCACAAATTCAGTAAGGTAAATTTCGCTTTACTAAATAGCAAAATTCCTGCCAATAAATAAGACATTTTTTTAAATTCTAAAATTGTGGCACCAATGTAATTAATTGATTACATCAGCAATTATTTTGACTGTTGCGTGAACGCAACGTCAGCGGTTAATGGGTTAACTAGTTGTTTTTGATATAAAGTAAATCCATTCTTAAACCTTTCAGGGTCAAAGCACTTCTATTCGTAAAATGCTAAAATGATTGATTGAAACCAGGATTTACAAACAAATTTATTTCAAAATTGGTAAAAGCTTTTCTTCCCATACTTTCTAAATGGAAAATTTTCGGTCTAAAATTCTGGTGTCTGTGTGGCATTTAGGAATTAAAATTAAGTGGTCAAAATATGAACCACCGCTTTTGAAGGGGTTAAAGAAAAAATATGATTTGATTCACATCGAAATTTATTATAGAAATAAGGAAAAGAAATCTTAAACTTTTGAAAATTAGTTTTCAAATTTATATATACATTGTGTCTGATCCTTCTGGGCTACCAGCTAATTGAGTAGCCATGAAACAAAAATTAAGATTAAAGCTAATTTCTTTAAACAATCAAAGGGCAAAATTTAGTTTAGTTTTTAATTACAAAAAGGGCAATGTAGCAGGCAAACTTAGTGAACGATGATCATATTTAAAAAACAAGTACTAAAGATAAAGAAAGATGGAAGTTAACTCAAATAAAAAAAATTCAAAATGCTCAGCAAGAAAGATCGCCACTCTAATCCTATTCCTGAGGTTAAGAAAAACTGCTACGTAAAATATCACTATTAACTCTGAACACACTATAATAGCACTGGAAAATACGTCAATGTCAATGACTCCTGTGGACTCCGATGCTCTCTATTTTTAAGTAATGAATTCCAACAAGCTTTAGAACTGCAGAACCTATTCCCACTCTTAATCGAAGACAAAGCTACCGACACCCGAGGCATTAACAAAAAGCTACAGAAACTGTCTTAAACTTCAACGAGGGACAGGGCCCGACAAAATCTCCTTCATGAAACTTCTAAAAGAGCATTTATACAATGGAGTTATGAATAAAGAATAGGAGACGTATAATGTGCTGTCTATCAGTTGCGAGTGAAGTAAATGAGGAGGTTGTCACAAGATGGCGGATTTTTTTTTTTTTTTTTTTTTTTTTTTTTTTTATCGGATCAACAGTTTCTGAATACCGCCGGAGCAAACTTCTCACCAGTAAATTTGAATAGAAAATTTCGCATTACTTAAGCGCCTTATTTATGGAAAGGTATTCTTATAAATATATTACAAATTTCTATTTGTTTTTACTGGTGTCAGTTTGACCAAGTATTATAATCTTTTTCACAGACACTGACAGAAGGCTGTCCAGGTTGTCACAATATGGCGGAATGTAGGACCTGACTACTGGAAAAGTAAACTTCCACCAGTAAAAATTAATGTATGTTTCTGCCATTATTTTTGACTGAAATTTTGCATTAATAAGACGTTTAAATGAGGAGAAAATTTCTATTTAAATTTACTAATGGAAATTTAACTCGGCGGTAATCAACCCCTGCGAAAGCGGTTGCAGTTAAAGCTTCATTATTTTAAGGATATGTCAGTTCTTTTTTATTAATAATTCCATGATTTATACTACCCAGTCGACTACAACAATCAAATTAGCATAAGCTGCGTAAAATAACAGCGACAACCATGCTCAGAGAGATTCGATCATACTTTGAGAAAGTAAAAGAAATGATAGAATAGATGACACGTTCACGTGCGTTTTAGAAACAGGACAACACGTTCACACCAAAAACTCAATCATTCATTCATCCCTAGACTACCTTCGTACAGAGCGTAGCTAGGCAATACGCTACAACGTGTACGTGTACAGTCGTGGAGAAAAAGTAAACACCCCCTACTAACTCTGCAAAAAATTATTGTAGAAGAGAGTTACTTTTACCATACGATTGGAAATAAAGTCTACTTTTAAATGATGCATATAAAATTGGCTTAGGGGCCATTTACATACCATAACAAACCCAAACATTGTTTTCTTCAATTGAAATACACAAGTTAGACACCATAAATAAATTCTACACCCTTCAATTAACCTAAATACTAATTTTCAAAGGAATTCGCACAATTAGTTTCAGAGAAATTAATTATTTTAAAATGAGCCTGTTTTAGGGGCTGTATCCAAATTCAAGTTCGGTACTCGATTGTTGAAATGCTAGAGAATGATTAAGTCAATTCTATTAATGTATTATTTCTTGCCAATATGAACATTTCACACACTTAATATGTTCCGACTATTTCCAGCCCAAATGTTTCAATAAAGTTAGTAAAATATATATTTTTTTCAAATTATGCTTTTCTCTACATCATAGACCGCCCCTTAAACTATCATTTTGACAATTTTAAGCATAATTTGAAACTACTCGGAAGAAAAATTTGAAATTTTGAATTCGCATGAAGCAGGACATAAAAAGTATAAATCTATCAAACAAATTGTAGATTGCAATACATATTTTTTTCGAATATTAATTTCATAATTCATATTATAATGTTTGTTTAATTACAAATTCAATGTATTCATGTTTGTGTTTTTTAGTATTATAATCACACAAAAAATGATCACATTAGGATTATAATTTCTGGAGATATTAATATAAATATGAAAAAGTAATTTAACATTAGAAGCTCTAAATTTTGAATGATTATACTTCAAAAACTTATCATGCAAATGGCTTGCAATTTCGTATCGGCATAGTTTGAATGGAAGATTTAAAATATATTGTCAAAATTGGGTGTTGCTGTTGAAAAAACAATGTTTGGCCTGGTTCTGATTTTTTCATTGGCCCCGTAACAAAATGTCATAAACATCATTTAAATGCAGACTTTATTTCCAATCGCTTGTTACCAGTAACTTTCTTTTACTATAATTTTTTGCAGAGTTAGTAGGGGGTGTTTACTTTTTTCCACGACTGTACATAAACTGTAAAAAAATGTTGTGATTTTTCCTGCACTTTCTGTTGTAATTTTTGAAACACCGATGCTGTTAAATCGAGGCGAAGTAAAAATAGAATTATTGCTGTCGCGTGCACCACGCAACCAATAGCAACGCGACTTTACCCAGACTTGAGAAATTTTACAGCACTCTTAAAGATATGAGTTTGTAAATTTAACGGAAACTGTGTTGAATGGAGTTATGAGTAAAGAGGAGGAGACATATAGCGTATTATCTACGAGAAGGAGTGAAGTAACTGAGAAGGTTGTCACAAGATGGCGGATGATTTTTCACATCAGATCAACTGTTTCAGACTGCCGCCGGAGTAACTTCCGCCAGTAAAATTTGAATACAAAATTTTGCCTTATTTAAGCGGCTGTTTTATGAAAAAATTATCCCATAAATGTGTTTAAATTTGCTATTTGTTTTTACTGGTGGTAGATTGAGCAGGCATTATAATGTTTTTCACTGACACTGATAGGTGGTTGTCTATGTTGTCACAATATGGTGGAAACGCAGGTCCTGACTACCGCGGAAGTAAATTGCCACCAGTAAAAGTTAATATCTGTTTTTGCCATTATTTATGACAGAAATCTTGCATTAATAAAGCGTTTAAACAAGGAGAAAATTTCTACTTAAATTTACTGGTGAAACTTTGCCCCGCGGTAATCAACCCCAGAGAAAGCGGTTACGGTTGAAGCTTCACTATTTTAAAGACATATCAGTTCCTCTTTATTAATAGTTAAATTCTGTGTTGGCAGCCGGAGTTCCAACATCTTTTTCGTTGTAAAATACAGAAATTTTTTATAGTGTAGAGTTATAGCCATAGCTGTATTTTGAACACGGTAAGCGCTTGCAATCTTCCACAAGTGGTTTTCAGAAAAAAAAATAGCTTTATTGATAAAATATTTGGAAGGGGTGAGTTCGGAATAGCATTGAGCTGATAACTCAGTTTAGTTTAAATATATAGTTATCATATTTAATTGATAAATAACAATAATGAAAGATAAAAGGTATTTTCTTACCTTTCTGGTAATCCGACGTAGAACAGAATTCTTCTTACGGGATTTTTTATCCACCTATAATATTTATTTGATTTTATTTAAACATAAATGGTGATCATATGAGGGATGTATCTTCAGTGAAGAGTCGGTCTTGTGAAAGAAAAGACACCTTTAATTATCACACACAATCCGGATTAAATACTGGTTACACTACAAAAGAATAAGATTAAATTAGTAAAAACAACATTGTAGAACATGAAATCCACATAGGAGAAGGAACGCTCCATTTAAACAAAGGATAGCGCACAAAACTTTGTGCGTGTTGACTTGACCAGTGTCAGTCCTTCAAGTGAAGAGTTGAAAGGGGCCCAAAAAGTTATAGCAAAGTCAAATAGTCTAGAACAATAAGAAAACTGCTTAATAAGCAATTCCCTTTCTCTTCTATTACGAACACATTTCAGTCTTAATTGAAAGTTGACATTACTGGAAAACTTCTTTGGTGCTGCCATCTGTTGCGGCATCTACAAAACATAAATGTTCAACGTAAATGTCCATTACTTCGCAATCTTACGAAATGTCGCTCGTGAAGTGTCGCCATCTTGTAACATATTTCACAAACAAATGGATAATTATGTTGCATAATGTCACTGGTAAATTGTCTTGTTACACGCAAGTGGATGTTTGGCATAAAACACTGATGTGCCTAGACGTTTTCCAACATTTATAAATGAGGCAAAAATTATTATTCTAAAATACTGTTGACAGTTTGATCATGTTCATAGTTTTGCCCTATTTACAGTCTTAAGTTTTAGAAAATGTTAACGATAGAATTTATTTTGGTAATAGTTTTTTTTGTAAACACAGCCAATTCTGTAATTTTTCCCTGCAAATGTCAGAACAAATGAACAAAATATTTGTAAGAAGAAAAAGGCATGTTATTGCTCTTAACAGAGCGGTGTTTTAAGAACAGATTTTCTTGTGAAAATAGCTAAAATTCTCTTGTCATTTGCTGTAAACTTTTAAAAAATGTATAATTTACTACTAAATAAAGGGATATTAAAGTTTTGCTCTTTATTCTCACTTTCTGCCCTAATACAAGGGCAGCAATCAAGAATAAAGAACAAAACTATATCCTTGAGATCCTTTAACCCTTTATGTACTGAATTATGAATTCATGAAAATTTTATCTTTTAGAGCATTTTTCGTGAATTGTTTACACTGCACTAGAAGATTTACATAATTATTTAATAAATTTTAGAAGGATTTTAGAAGGATTGAAGGATTTAGAAGGCTTAATTAAATTCGAATTTATAGGGATTTTGTGCATTATTTATCATCCCACTCAAATCTTTTATTTTAAATATTTTTCTTAGTATTTTATAGAATTAGGAAATGTACAAATATAATGTTCTTACAATAGAAATATTTCCGAACTGAAATATTCTTCCTCCCCCCCTTCAACGCCAAGGAAGCTGAAAAGATGCAAAGGCAAAATAAATCATCCTTTTAAAAATAATTTTGTTTTGTGTAACCAATAATGCTTTTGGAACAAGATAAAGTAATGCATCTATAACTCATTCTAAACTGTATTACTACTTATCGATGTATTAAATGAATTTTACAACAAGTTATTTTAACAGTACTTATAAGTACCGTCAGTAGATAAAGGGTTAAAGTCTTCTAACGCCTTCGATTAAAGATTGTGATCCTAGGTTTTTATTTATCTTTAGATTGTTTCCCTAATCTTCATTTGGTCTTTATTTCGTACACTAGCTTATATACACTAGCAGAATAAATTATAATAGCAATTATAGAACCTCTTTCAACTGGAATGACTTTGCTGCTAAAAACATAGAACTTGCACATGATCTTTATTTTATCTTGCCTGCAATATCTTCAAAATGCAGAATATCCAATTTCTGCAAAAAATAAATTTAAATAAAAATACAGGAAATGTTATATTCAGTCAAATAAGTAAAGGTTTGTGTCACTTTTTACAACTTTTAAACATACGTAACAAAGTTTACCATAATCTGGACAACCCGGACCGAAATGTGAAATTTACAGTTTTAAACGATTACTGCCCTCCTTCCATTCTCGCAATCAACATTTTTATTACGGGCCATTGCAGACGACTATTTTTATATGCAGTTGTACCACACTTAAATATATATATATATGGTTGATTACTCATGAAAGTATCCTAGTATGATACCGTAAGCGTATGGCAGAAATCATTTTTTCCAAAAGTGGTAAGAAAACAAATAATCCGCTGGTACGTATATGTTCCAATCCGTAACCAAAGTGCTAACCCTTTCGAGAGCGGTGCCCTTAAAAAGGGACACCTAATTTTAATTACAAAACTGACCAGATGCACCAAAAATATTTAATTAAGATTTTCCTTTTATAATGTACGTGAAAATAAGCAAGTTCCTATTTTCTAATAATTTCGTTTATAAATTCTGGTGTCAGTCCATTATCTCATCAGTTTATAAACAGAATTACTCCGCGCCGGGAAAGGGTTAAACGCCATTTCTCACAATCCGTCAAAAGCTTTCTCAACGGCATTTTCTAACTTCCACATGGGAAAACATAATCGATTTTACATATTTCTCTGTACCAAAGTTAAATAACATGAGAATGTAGACCTCCAACCTATTTCTAATTGGACATCACTTAATAGAATTAACACTAGAACCGCCGGAAATTTTACTCAAGTTTTATAAAATTATTTTACACCAGAATTTTTATTTAAAGCAATTTAACTTATTTATTTAACTTATTTACCTGTGGTACATATTTAGCACGTTTTAGAAAGAAATTTCTCGTTCGAATCGGAATATTTTTATTTGGTAACGGTCAAAATGACCGCTACAACGGTTCTAGTGTTAAAGCACTTTTCATAGTTGCTCCTTTTTTCTGATAGTGTGTATATCGTCAGTACCATTTCAACTAATCCAATAGGAAAACAATGTTGCCAGTGAGCTACTTTTTTTTTAATTCAGATCTTGATCGGCACCACTTCCGTCGGTACCATTTCAACTAATCCAATATGAAAACAGTGTTGCCAGTGAGCTACTTTTTTTTAAATTCAGATCTTGATCGGCACCACTTTTCTTGAAATGGTAAAATTCCCTTAGTTTTCGCCTTAATTTATATGTCATTAAATAAGACGAATTTTACTATTTCAAAAGACTAGTGCCAATCAAGAAATCGGAATTTCAAAAAAGTAGGCCACTGGCAACACTGTTTTCATATTGGATAGCTTGACACGGTACCGGCGATATATACGCATGCATGTAGACATAGGAATAAAGAGCAATAAATAATTTTTTAATGAAATAATTTTTTTTTAAACTTAAACATTAAAAAACACCAAAAAATAATGAAATCCGAGCTCTGGATGTCCCTTTATTATTTTTTCATTAATTACAAAATATTGAAGCACATTCTTTGAAAATGTACTTGAGTTTTTAATTTATTTTCGAAAAAAAATAAGCCTAGAATTTGTTTTCTAAGTGCATTCGTTTTTCCCTAGTTAATAAAGAAAATATTATTTTTCAATTTATTTAGCTGTCAGTAAAATAAGCTTCTGAGAACAGAAAATTTTTAAATAAGATTTTTAATCAAATATGAAATAAAAAGCTCTTTACTTTGAGAATTAAAATGAATCTCTAATGAATGAATAGTACTCTATCACATTTAAAAAATATTAATTAAGCATGAATGCTTATTCTTTAAAGAGTGCATTAAAAAACGTAAATGTCACAAGTGCTTTGTTTTAAAAAAAAATCTTTCAAGCTAAACAATTGCCTTCGGATATTTTTTTTTCATTTTTTTATGTTAATTCTTTTTTCTTTTTTTATTGTTGATAATGTTTGCTTTTTAAAATGAGAAATGTCTGAGTATTGTGTATTAAAAAACATATAGTTTCAAAACTCCTTTTCAAAGAATATCAATTGTCACCAGTAATTTTTTTAGCAGAAGTCGATCGAAACTTCTAGAATCAATAGATGCATGTCATTCCGTAAAGTAATTTTTTAGCTATGCTTAAAAAACGAATAAAAATGGATTTATCGTCAGGGCTTCTAAACATTAACGAGGCATAATTCACAAACTACTTGACCGTATGACTTCTGGTTTGATATCCGATTAATCCCCGGTGGCCACTTTCAATTTCGGAACCGTTTTTGAAAGTTAAAGTGTCCTCAAAAAGAAACAAATCTGGAAGAAAACTAAAAAAAGGAGGAAAGTATTCGGTTATACATCAACATCGAATATCCTATGCAAAATATGATTAAAAATATTGAAATGCAAACGAGTAATTTCTGAAGAACGCTGCCATTGGATAAACATTAGCTCCAAAATGTTTTTGAATTACTAAGACGCACTTTTTGAGAATATATACTGTAATTTCCGACGTAAAATCCGCGGATCAAACAATTATGTTTGGACCCAGATATTTTATCTGATAAAATGTAACTTCTGAAATCGCGGTAAATATTTGACTTCAATTATTAAATGAAAATTCTGGGTCCTAACCTGATTGGTTGATCCGCGGATTATACGCCAGAAATTACAGTACATTTGCCAAATAAAATAAGTGTGAAACGCTGTCTGTCATTCCCTTAACAAAATTGTCATATGTGCTTAAACTGACGTCTTGGAGGTAAAGCGAAAACATATACTTTTGGGTTATCCCTATTTTGTATTTTTAAACGCTCTCAGTTATATAGTCTTCACCCAAACGTAGCATGCACTCTTCTCTATCTCGGGAACACATCGGAATTTCTGGAAACAATAAAAAAAAACTTGTCGAATTAATTTCAAGGGAGCGGCATTTGGTTAAATTATTTTGCAGCAGGTTGGCGTAGGGGTGTCCCAACTTTAACATTTTTCTTACTAACATTGAATTTTTCAAGATATTTAGATTCTTCAGCAAATTTTACATTAGAATACCAAACGAAAAGTAATTCTATGAAGTAGTTTAGGGATCAGGGTTGCCAGTGGGCTACATTTTTAAATTCAGATTTCTTGATTGCCACCACTTTTTTGAAACGGTAAAATTACCTTTGTTTTCGCCTTAATTAATATGTCATTAAATAAGGCGCATTTTACCATTTCAAAAAAGTGGTGCCAATCAAGAATCTGAATTTTAAAAAAGTAGCCCATCTGGCAACACTGCTAGGGACTATGCAAATTTAAAATTTGGAACTTATAATGTTAAATTTATTTTAACCGTTGTAAAAGACATTACGATGCGCGTAGTGTTTTAATTATAACATAGTTTACAAATTAATTTTTGAAAAAAATCATGAATTGAAACTTGTGAATTTTTAACATAAATTAATTCCCAGAAGCTTCAAATATGCGAATCCAAAATTACATCCAAGTAAATTGCGAGTTTTGTAATAAAAGTTGCTTCCGTGGCAATCTTTTTTGCAATGGTTAAAAAAAAATTATCATTGTGAGATCCAAACTTTAAAACTTCATAAATCCCAAACTACTCAGTCGATGTTTGGTACCAAAGGTAAAATTTACCGGGTAATCTAAATAAGATATCAAATTTTGGAGCTAATGTTCAAATAGTTCAAGTTTGGTAGAATTTCTGTATATGGACAACCCCCTAAGCAAAGTTTAAGGATAGAATTAATTAGTAGATATTATCATTATTCGATTATTACAAGTCACATTTTTGTAAGATGATTTGTTGCAGAATAATGACCATCGTTCGAATAATTTTTGTGGTATCGTAAAATTTTGATGAGAAAATCTAGCTCAGTAAGATCGATGTGCCTAATATTTGCAGCAATTCACATGCACTCGCATGCATTTACAGCCATTACTGCACGTTTAGGACAAATTGAGCATAACTAACTTGATTTTCTGAATAAAAGAAATTATCACTTGCTTGCATGTGTTAGTTTTATAATTAAATATACATTCGCCTCGTAACGTGATTTTGCATGCGATCAGCGACATATATAAGTCGGTGATTTGGTATCGAAAACATGCATTTCAGAACTTCTAACAGTTATAGTTGGGTCATTCCATGTAAAGTCGATTAAATTTAATACGGTTCCTGCTCGACCATCTTTTAATTTGATGCAATCGCAAAAACATACTTATAGGTCTAAGATGGACATCAGCAAACTGTCCGAGTCAGAAGTATTACAGTTGGGTCACCAGGTATCCTTTTGTAATGTTCAGTATTTCACAATTGCAGAAAAACGATCAAGTTACCAACTTTGTCATCTTCATGCTCGTGATACAAGAAACCTTTCTTATTGGAAATATGTGACCATTGGGTCGATCGGAAAGTCGGGTCGTGTTGGGAAAATCAATTCGTTCCGGAAAATTCTATCATTTAATTATTAGACATTCCGATATGCAATGTCTAATAATTACTAGGCAGAACTATTTTCCGGTAAGAATTTATTTTCCCGACACGACTTTCCGATCGACCCAATAGTACAACTTCTTGTGCTAAAAAAACATAATTGCAGTATTAACCCTCTCGCTGCGTAAGTCATTCTTCGCGATGAGCGTCTTTTACACAACATTTAATCTTTTACCACCGGTTCTTTAAAGCAGAAACTTTTGATCGGGGAAAATATTCGGGGGAAAATGGTCCTCATTAAATCAGACAAAATTTTCGCTAAAAAATAACTGGTGGGAATAACCAAATAGTATTAATTAGACGGGAAAATGCATGCCCGAGTATTTCTCGGGTTGCGCAGCGAGAGGGTTAAACATCAGAAACCAATACATTGCCATAACTTGACCTCAAAGTAGGCCATTCGATCTTTCGCGAATCATTTTGCACTTACTTTACACAAGCTGTAAAACCTCAATAAATTACATTAAACGTTTGTGACTTCATCAAGTACTATTATCAATTATCTTATACCTATGAAGATGTCATAAAGCTGTTGAAGTTGTTTCCCTCCTGTTTAAATATTCATAATTACTTCATCTTCGAAATCTCTTCAAAAAAATTTCATGAATTCAACCACATTTTGTAAAGCCGATATCTGAAAGGGACATTTCTAATTTTATTACCGTTCGTACCACTGAGAAGAACACAACTTAACTGACAAGAAAACTTCTGTTTCGTTTTAGACCTTTTCAATATAAGGTAAATAAAGCAAGGATCAAAACATACACTTTGTGTGAGATTCGCAACTATATCTTTGAAATTGATTCTAAAAATGTATGGAATGCTTAAAAACCGCAGTAGGGGAATTTTAAAACAAATGTATAATAATAATATATATATCTATATGATATATACAGGGTGCACCCTGTATGTCCACTCTCAACGGTGTCCAATGGCTAATTTCTAAACCGTTAGTCATAGACATATCGTTCCAATTACAAAAATGTTTAAAATGAGGTAAAGAAATATATTAAAAGCAATTCGGGTCAATAAAAACATTTCTTAAAAAATTACGAAATTTAAGTTTTTATACGGTCCCCCCGGTCCCATATGTTATATTTAGTAAAATTTTCCCGTTACATTGACAAGTAAGACAAAAAAAAAGCCCCCTTATTCTACGATTAAAATTGACCGATTAATAGCTGTTTAAAATTGGAGCATATTGTTTGCTTCAAATTAGGGATCATTCACAAATTTAGTAGAAATATAATTTCGTCAGATATATTAAAAAAATGGTTGAGAGTAAAATTAACATTGCAATCTAAATTTGAAATCTTTAATCATTTTGACAAATTAATGCAAAATATGCAATTTGTAATAAACATACAAGAAGAAAAAAAACAGATTTTTTGTTAAATAAAATGATGAACATTAACAGCCTAATTTCTTTACAAAATGATACATATTTTAAAATTTTATTAGACTGGCCTGCAAAAGTTAGATTATGTCGTTTTTTAGCTTTTAATAATTTATTCTTATGTATTCCGTACCGCTGAATCCGATATTGACCTTCATTTTTCACCATCATGTAAAGATTTTTTGCAAATTGTAAATTTTAAAGTTGAAAAATGAAAAAAAAGCGAAAATTTGATACTAAAAAATAGATGTGATTGTTGTGTTTTTAACTTTTAATAATTGATTTTCATGAGTTTTTTACTGCTAAATCCGAAAATGATCTTCATTTTTAACCGTCACATCAGGATTTTTCGCAAATTGTAAATTGCTAAGAAAAAAAGTTCAGTGTTAAATTTGAACCTCCTCCCCCACCTCATCGGACCCCTCAGCTGTTTAGGTGCAAGAATTCCCAGTATAAGCCAAAAAATTGAATAAATTATTGAATTAATTAAAATTAAATTAAAAAAGTTTTACATGTGTTTTATAGTATCAGATTTTCACTATATTTTAACTTTGAAATTTACGATTTGCAAAAACATTCTCACGTGATGGTTAAAAATGAAGGTAATTTTCAGATTCAGTGCTATAAAGTACATAAAAATCAACTGTCAAAAGTTAAAAAACACAGCCATCTCCTTTTTTTATGGTATCCGATTTTTGTTATTGTTTAACTTTGACAATTTATGATTTGCGAAAAATCCTGACATGATGGTTCAAAATTAAAGCAATTTCCGGATTCAGTGCTAAAAAATACATAAAAGTTAAGACACAACCATCGAAATCTTGTTTTATTTAATCTAAAACTTTTACTTAAGCTTCTTGGCGGTAAGCTATCCCAATTTTCTTGTGCTATCCTGTAAAATAAGTATAAATGGTAACCACCGAAAATCATAATAATATTAGATTGTCAACGGATTTATATCAGTATGTAAAATTTAATCTTGATAGGATATTTGAAAGTGAGTTAAAATTCGAAAATCATACATACGATCGTTGAAGTTAAATAAAAACCTTATAATAACATAATTTTTATTAAAAGAAATCATTAAAATAAGCAGTTTCAAATCCTTACAAAATAAAACATATGTTAAAATGCAATTACTTTAGCCAATCTGAAGCTTAATAAAAGTTAACTCAATCGTAATACTTGTAGGATTTTTTTCAAAGTGCAGATATACATGAAATAAGTTCTGCGAATACTTTAAGCACTTGGTATATGACCCCTCAAAACATGGCGAACTCATTTGTGTTCAGATGTAGAAAAGCGTCATGCATTTTTAAAGTTTCATAACTCGGTCAATTTTAGAGTTATGTGAACGGGACTTTTTTTGTCTTACTTGTCAGTGTAATAGGAAAATTTTACTAAATATAACATATGGGACCGGGGGAACGTATAAAAATTTAAATTTTGTATTTTTTAAAGAAACGTTTTTATTGACCCAAATCGCTTTTAAAATATTTTTTTACCTCATTTAAAATATCTTTGTAATTGAAAATATATGTCTATGCCTAACGGTTTACAAATTAGCCATTGGACACCGTTGAGAGTGGACACCATGTATATATATGTGTGTGATACACACACACACACACACATATATATATACAAGGTGGCCATAATTAAACTGACGGTACTCAGAGTGTTCTGTAGCGCGATCTCATTGCGAGAATTGCGCCAAATTTTGTAGGAAGATTAAACAAGACGGGAGAGGATTCCGCGAAAAAAAAATTTAGTTCCAAAAATTACCAACAAGGGAATATGTAGCGCTGTGTATTCGAGAGTTTCAAAAAATGAAGAATCAATACTGAAATAAAATTACCGTTTATTTATCGAATTTAGCAATTTAATCCAAGCTCAAAATGGTAACAGTTTATAAAAAGCTAAAAATTTACATAAACACTGCTAAAGTTACTTTATCTTCAATTTCACTTACAGAGCCCCAAAGAAAGCAACAGCAGAAGAAGAAGTTATTTATTCAAATTTCACGTTACATTTTGGCCCAGTGCCAGCTTGTTTGGCTTTAAAAGGTAATGTGCTACTGTTAGAAGCAATTTCATTGAAAGTTATCTTTCATAATGTCTCCTTCTTTAGTCGAACGAGTTCTACTAGTCAATTTCTTTTGCCTCAACCAGTGCAATGTGCCAGCCGCTCTTCGTGCCTTTAGAAGCCGCAAAGAAATGCGTAAAGGTAACCGTCCTTTGTCAGTTAATGGTTTAAAAGCAATGGTTTAGAAGTTTCAGAAAACAGGTTCTCTGAATGTTCAGGCAGGAAGAGGACGAAAACCCGTACCACAGGATACAATCGAAGAAGTGGCACCGGAGATTGTCGACAGAGCACCAATCAATATTGCTACCACTTCCAGCGCTCGTGGGATAGCTCGAAATCTGGATATGCCTTATTGTATGGTATGGAAAATTCTACGAATGATTATCCACTTCTATCCGTACAAGATCAGCCATGTACAAGAGTTACGTCACACCGACCATGATAAGCGATTGACTTTTGCTCGCACTTTTCTTGCCAGAATGGAGTTGGATGATGCTTGGCCCAGAAAAAATCTTATGGGGAGATGAGGCGCACTTTTACCTGAATGGAACTGTAAATACCCAGAAGTGCCGAATTTGGGATAACAAATCACCAAGAGCATTCAAAGAAATTCCTTAGCATTTACCAAAGATAACTGTTTGGTGTGGTTTCACAGCAGATATGATCATAGGTCCATTCTTCTATGAGAACATTACTCCGACAGGACCTGCAACGTGTTCTGTTACTGGAGACAAATACCGTCAAACGCTAAACAACTTTGTTATGCCGGAACTTCAGCAAATACAGTGCCTGGAGAAAATTTTTTCATGCAAGATGGAGCCTCTCCACATATTGCTTTGCGGGTACAGAAGCTGCTACGACAGAAATTCACAACTGAAAGAGTCATTAGCCGCTGTTTTCCAACTGCATGGCCACCTCGGTCCCCTCATCTTACACCCTGCGACTTTTGGCTATGGGTTTACCTAAAGTCCAAGGTCTATCACGGAGGTGTCCAGGACCTGGCTGCGTTGAAGGATAACATAGCGTGAATTGTACGAAAGATTCCTGCAGACATGTTATTCTCTGCTGTTGTAAATGCTGTGCATAAAATGCAATATGTGATCCACAAAAACGGCGGCCACATCGAACCTGAATTGGATGTGCTAAATAAACGGTAATTTTATTTCAGTATTGATTCTCCTTTTTTGAAACTCTCTTTTTCGAATACACAGCGCCACATATTCCCCTGGCGGTGATTTTTGGAACTAAATTTTTTTTCGCTGAATCCTTCGTCCTCCGTCTTCTTTAATCTTTCTACAAAATTTGGCGCCATTCTCGCAATTAGATCGCGCTACAGAACACTCTGAGTACCATCAGTTTAATTATGGCTACCTTGTATATATATATATATCATAAACAATGATCATGGACATATAATCACTGGAAATCTTGATATTGTTCATGATTTTAAATTGAAACAACTAATGGGTTATGGTACTAAATATAGACTTCCATCTAAATTTAATGCTAAATCTATTATCAAACAGTTTACATATGATATTGATATTTTTATTTATAAAATTTCTATCTCTTATAATAAGCCTATTGAATATTTTAATCAATGGAAGATATTAGTAATTGAAAAATTAACTATGGCTTTAAAAAATAATATTGCTGATTTGGTTTCTATTAATACAAAGCATTATTTCCAACAAATTACTAAATTACAAAAAAACTACGTTATTACATATGTAGACAAATCTCCTAACAATTATGCTATTATATGTAAATCATATTATCACCAACTTCTTACAAATTCTATTTCTTCTAATAAGTCTTTTCAAAAAACTAATGAAACTGTAATTGTAAATAATCGTAAAATTCGAAGTTATTATAAACTATTAAATATTTTATCTACTAATTTTAATTATCCATATTTAGTTCTTATTCCCAAATTTCATAAAACTCCTATTAAATTTAGGACTGTTACTATTGGTTGTAATACATATAATAATAAAGCCAATACACTTCTCTTAAAAATTCTTAATCAATTATATGTACTTACTACAAATAATGATAATACACATTGTATAAAAAATAGCTATCAACTTGTTAATATTTTAAAAAATCTTCATTGTGTTTATAATATAACGACATATGACTTCAAAGATCTTTTTAATAATATAGACCTATTAGATTTACATAAAATTATAAATGCATTATTTAAAAAATATTATAAAAAACTGGAATTACCATCTAATATAGATATTGCATATTTTAAATCTTTAACTAACTTCATTATCTATAATAATTATATATTGCAAGATAATACTTTATATTTACAGCATGTCGGTATACCACAAGGCGGTTGTACTTCCAGTTTACTCTCAGACTTATACTTATATCATTATGAACGTAATTTTACTAATAATAATCTACATTTATATCGTTATATTGATGACATCATTTTAATTGATACTGATCAATCTGCAATTACTCGATTTCCAGTTGATTATCCCACTAATTTGGAATTAACGGAAAACCTTTTTTCTTACAATACAATTAACTTCTTAGATCTTAAAATTACAATCAAAGACAATAAAACAATCACAGATTTATATGACAAACGTAAAGATTTTAAATTCAAAGTTAATACATTTACAAATTTTAAATCTTGTCTACATCATTCTGTATTTCGGAATATAATACTTAATCATTTATATAGAATAAAATGTTTATGTTCTTCTCCTCTAATTAACAATAATATTAAAAAACTAATTTATGATGCATTAAATCATGGTTTTCCAAAAAAATTCATATATTCATTAATATACAATTAGTACTTTTCTTACATGATCTATTAAAACAAATTAACACATGCGTAAACAAAATTACAAAAAAATTATAAAATAAAAAAATATCTATAAAAAATTAAAAATTGTAAAATAATATAAAAAAAATATTATAGGTTGGTTGGGTGGGTAGATGTTGGAGTACGGAGGAGGGTGGTGTTGTCTGGATAATACGCAATGGTTAATTATATATAATAAAAAAAAATGGGGGCTCTTGTATTATTACTATATTTTTGTTACGTATTTTATATGGATGTTGATTTGATATTTTATATGTAATTGGAGAATTTCATTAATATTATAATTAGCCTAATTATTGATTAATCTAATTTACAATTATTTGTTATTAAATTTTAAATTTACTAAGGACAATATCATATTAATTACTAATAGTATGCCATTCTTATAGTGAATAATATACATATAAGTATGTATAATATAAATAAAGTTATACTGTATGAATTAAAATTGGGTAATTATTTTTATTATTATTACTCTATTCTTTTTAATATTTATTATCGGTTTAATGTTTTTGAATGTCCCACATTCATACTTTATGGTTTTTTATGGATGTCTGAAGATAATCCACACTCTATATTTGTGCTTTTTAAGTAATGGGTATTTAAGTATCATTTAACCTTCTATTTACTTCCACATGTTTTTTATTTCCTGTTCATTTTATAAATATGTGATATATAATTCATAAAAAATAATTTTTATATATAATAATTATTTATATTAATTATTACTGAATTTTATTTTGTTTTATAGCATATAGCTATATGCTATATATTATCAATGTTCTAGAATTATTTATTTCTTAGTTTAGTTTAAATAAGTTAGCTAATAGAATATATTGTATGCTTTTAAATTTTATTTACAATAGTTTTTAAATACATTGTGTGGTTTATATTCGGTTTATAATTCTCTATATATAAGGATATGTTTGGTTTTGCTGTTTATACAGTTATTTACATTCAAATGCTTACAATTATTTATACAGTTATTTACATTCAAATGCTTACAAATATTTATCTTGCGTTAGTTGTTTAATAGAAGTAATACTAGATGGCAGCACTAAATTTGTCTCTTTAAGATAGCTCTAATTGTTAATTTTTCTAGCTCCATTTCAGTTATAATTTAATACACCAGGGGGTATTTTTAGCTAAATTTTGACGATATTGTTAAACTGTTATTAATTAATTTAATTGTGCATTTTAACTAATGTAATTAATATCTATTTATTTTATATTAGATTAAATGTGTTTAACAAGGTATTTCAAATTTTATTTCAAAATGTATTAACTGCATCCTTTGGTATCATTTACTGTGATTTCTTAACTGTTTTATTCACCTTAATCTTTTTGATATACTGGCAGCCATGTGCGCGTGGATTTTTGTAAAATACTGAAATATTAATCGGTATGGTGTTTATTATTTATATTTTATATCCTATAAATATTTAAATACGTTTTATTGATTCTTCCATTTCATATTATTTGTTTCTATTCTGCTTTCATTTTTAATCAATTCACTTGATTTTATGGTTGTTTGGGCACAGGGGAAAATAACTTTTAGCTTTAGCTTATTTTTCCCACAGAAAACAACCATTTTGCTTATATCATTGAATTCTGTGCCCTTGATAACGTAATTCAGTGTATAAGCTTTTCAATTTTTGTCGGTGTCCACTTTTTTCGTTTTCTTCCATAATAATCCTTATATTATTTTTTTTTAATACTTACAGCTTTAATTCATAATATTTGACGTTGGAAGGTTATGTTTAATTAATGGTTATATATATATATATATATTATATATGAGGACCCCAGAAGCCAAGGGGTATAAGTGACAAAATTAAAAAAATTGAGTTAAGTGCACAGGCTATCTGGAAATAAGTGTATTTGTTTGTAGGTAAAGAGATATAAGTGATTTTTTTAATTATGCGCTGCGTTCTAGGGGTCAATTACTTAACCTCTTTCCCTAACCCGTGAAACACGTGGAGGCCAAGGGGTATAAGTGCACTTGTATCCGGTGACATCCACATAGCTGAATCGAGACTAACGACCTACAAGGCCAGTTCATGGCTGTTAAAACGCCACACGAATTTAATCATCTTTAAACGGCGATTGGCACAAAAAGACGAAGATGTTTCAAACAAACGGTTGAAGAACATAGTGAACAAAAAGGAAGAAACAGCTTCTGCAGCACCTTCTCGCGATGAAAGAGGAAGAAAAGGACCATCGAATAAAATTCCATAAGGCCGTATTGATGTCACCAAAGAACACATAAACAAGTTTCCTCGATACCCAACCCATTACACTAGAGAAAAGACCCTCAACCGTAAATATCTGAATCCAAAACTTAATTTAAAAGAGATGTACAAACTCTGTGTTCACATTTAAATAGAAGAAAACCGCGTACAGCCGGTCAAGGAAAGTTTCTATAGACGCATTTTAACACCCATTTTAATTTCAGTTTTCACCGACCGGAGACTGATACATGTGTTATGTGTGACAAGCTACAACTGAAAATAGACCATGGAAATGCAGATGAGAAACAATAACAAAAAGAACTACATCTCCGCAAAGCAGAAGCTGCCAGATTAGCCAAAGACACATTCCAAAATTTAAAGGCTGATTCAAAGGTCGCGATATGCTTTGACTTGAAAAAGATCATGCCAACTCCACATGTAACCAATTCTAAGGTTATTACCTACGTCTACTTTGGACGTACAACTTGAGCATTCATAACCTTAAAAGCGGAACTGCCCACACGTATATGTGGAATGAAGGCCAGGCTTTTCGCGGAGGTCAAGAGATCGCATTCTGTCTTTTGAAATTTATAAAGACTCTTCCTCTCAAGTCTGGTATATTACAGCTTTTAGTGACAATTGTGGAGGACAGAATAAAAGCCACTTGATTGTGCAGTTCTGGCTGTACATCATAAAAAATACACACATAGTAACAGTCGATCACCACTTTTTGATTTCAGGACACTCCTACAATGAATGTGACCAAGACTTTGAGCTTATAGAAATCAGAAAGAAGATGAATAAAAGGGATATGTATGTTCCAGAGCACTGGGCTGAACTTGTAAATGATTCCATCTAAACTTCACTAAAGAAGTACTAAAAGATGAAAATTTTATTAATCGAGTCACGTGCACCATTCTTTATAAAGTCAGTGAAACGTATCTCGAAATATACAGTGGCTGCATAATTGAGAAAAAAATCCCTTCACGTTTTTCTACAAAGAAACTGCTGGTAGTGAATTAGAACCTTTCCACGAGCTAAAGGTGAAGTTCTGCCGTGCCGGAAGATGCCCTACAGATCTGTCTGAGCTTCCCATAGCACAAGAAAAGCCGAAAATCAAGTAACTTTATTTTAAAAATCTCATTAAGTTATTGTAGTCTGTACCTCGAGTGTACCACTTTTTCTACCAAGATCTTCCTCACCAAGTGGCACCGGGACAGACTGAAACCCCGCACGCTTCTGAAGATCAGGCTGATGAGCCTCTCGTGTTTATAAAACAGATGAGGATGAGATAATGTAGATGTGTTGTTCCCAAACTGTTTCGCGTCTTTTTTTTATTTTTAGAATTTCTTTCTTATACGTTAAATAAATGCATTTTAACGGATAAAAAATTAAAAAATTGCAATGTTTCAAAACTTATAATAAAACTTTAATACTTATATAGAACAAAATTTTGTTCTTTAATTCATTTGTATCAACATTGTTCTTAAAACTTTTATAAATTCATTTTTTCATTTCATAATTTTTCATTTCTTGTGTACCGCTTGGAAGCCAAAGGGTAAAAGTGCCGAATGATTATGAAGATTGCTTAGTTATAAATTTTAAAAAAATTGTACTCCATTTTTCTTTTCACAGTTATTGAAATAAGAGTTCATAGACCACTAAGAAATCAGCAACAGTTTCATATTTCAATTCAGTTAATTACTATTGATGTTCAACTTTGAACTCAATTTACTCGAAATCTAAATTTTGTCACTTGTATCCCTTGGCTTCTAGGGTCCTCATATATGATATATATGTATATATGATATTTATATATATATATATGATAATTCTATGTCAAGAAGCCTAGAGGGTCCCAGCCGGGTATCCTGGACAGGTGCAAAGTGATGTTCGGTACACTAAAATATCTCTTAAATGGATAAAGCTAGAATTGTGGAACAAGTGTCTGCCTATAATACAATGATTATTCGCTATCCTACGAGAGTGCCTGCAGCGCCCACTAGTGTCTTAATTTGGATATCATCGGACCTATCTCGAAAAATATGAGGGATAGCTATAAATGTCAATTACATATGTTTAGAGCATCCTTGATTTAATATGAAATAATGTCTTATATCAACCAATTTTCAGCTAAAATGTGCCACTATTCGCTTCAATATTTTCAGAGCTTCTAATAATGCTATTTTTCATGTAAGACGTAATATATTATGCTCTAAACTGTTGTAATTGACATTTTTTCGCGATCTCTCAAATTTTCAAGATAGAGTTGACATTTTCCAAATTACATCACTAGGAGGCACTGCAACCACTCTCATATCATAGCTAATAGTAATTTTACTATATTATTTTGCCCCCGGCCAAGGACACCCACCTAGGAACTCTTAGGCTAGTTAAAATGGAATTACGTACTTATTTCATATACAGAATGCTCGAAATTCCAGGTCTCATTTTAAAATTCAATATAAAATCAAGTAATTTTCGTAGAAGAGTGCAGTTTGTACTAAAAGGCTTCTCAGGATGAAAAGTTTTCTTCAAACGAATGAAAATAATTAGTTCCCAATTTTGATCATAGATGTCGGCACTTGTCCGTATGTTTGCCTTCAAATGTATGTCCGTATGTTGCGTTGTTTCGGATTATCAGATTAATTTTTGTGCTGCGACGCAGAAATTATGATTCCCAGAGGTGGGAGTCGTCATTTATATGTCACAGCGTCAAAATTAATCTGAAAAAAGTCCTTCCGGCCAGTGCCGGGAGGGAGAGGTAGCTTTCAAATTCCTTATTTTAAAAATGCCAACTTATATTATTCAAACACAAGAAGCTCAATTTAGTGAAAATTGAATATAGGAGATTCAATACTAATTTTTATCAATACTAAATCATTATGAATGAGAATTTTGTGAAATTAGTCAGCTTTATCCAAGCTGCTTTTATTTAAAGTAACTTATATTTGGCTGAGATGTTGATGTATATTATCCACATGCATTCTTACATGGAAATAGGCGAAATCGCGTGACAAATACCTGATCGTTTCAAAATGTTAGCCATACTAGAAATTCAAAGAGCTATAATCCAACCATTTTTTCAGATATAAACAAAAGAACAAATTTTCAGAAATAAAATCTGCTCCGGAATCTTTGTATCAACGCCAAACACATAAAAAAATCTTTTTCATTTTCCAATTTTTTAATACCTCATTTTAAATTTTAAATTTAATTTTTTTTTAAATGGCAACCCTTTTTGAAATAAGATGGCGAATGAAGCTGGCCAACGAACTCGGTCGAGACATTGGTATGTACTATGTACAGACCAAGTAACATCCAAATCGGTTCATAAATACGCTTGTTATCGCGTGACAAAAATCAGGTCGTTTTAAAATGTCAGCCAGAATAGAAATTCAAAATGCTATAACTCAGCCATTTTTTTAGATATGGACGAAACAGAAACTGTTCCGGAATCTTTGTATTAAGGTCAAACACATACGAAAAAAATCTTTTTCATTTTCCAATTTTTTGGTATCTTATTTTAAATTTTAATTTTTTTAATTTTTTTCAAATGGCCGCCATTTTGAAACAAGATGGCGGATGAAGTTGGCCATCGAACTCGGTCGAGATATTTGTATGTACTATGTACACACCAAGGTACATCCAAATTGATTCATAAATACGCCTGTTATCACGTGACAAATATGAGGACGTTTCAAAATATCAGCCACGCTAGAAATTCAAAATGCCATAACTCAGCCATTTTTTAAGATATAGACGAAACAAAAACTGCTCCCGAATCTTTGTATCAAGGTATAATACATAATAAAAAAATATTTTTTCAATTTTCAATTTTTTTGTACCACATTTCAAATTTAAATTTTTCTTAAAAATTTAAATGGCTGCCATTTTTAAACAAGATGGCGGATGAAGCTGGCCAACGAACTCGGTCGAGACATTGGTATGTACTATGTACAAACGAAGTTACATCCAAATCGGTTCATAAATACGCCTTTTATCGCGTGACAAAATTCAGGACGTTTCAAAATGTCAGCCACGCTAGAAATTCAAAATGCTATAACTCTGCCATTTTTTAAGATATAGACGAAACAAAAACTGCTCCGGAATCTTTGTATAAAGGTCAAATACATAAGAAAAAAATATTTTTCCATTTTCAATTCTTTGGTACCACATTTCAAATTTAAATTTTTTTTTAAATTTTTAAATGGCCGCCATTTTGAAACAAAATGGCGGATGAAGCTGGCCAACGAACTCGGTCGAGACATTGGTATGTACTATGTACATACTGAATTACATCCAAATCGGTTCATAAATTCGAGAGTTAGAGTATGACAAATGTCAGATATATATATATATATATGGATATATATATATATATATATATATATATATATATATATCAACTTTTGAACGGAGGGTGGTTTCGGGGTCTGGGGGTCATGATCGATGAAAATATACCAAAATTTTTTGAAATCGCTTTCCTCCGAACGGCTGCAATAGGTAGCTTTTTGTAATGAAAGCTACCTAAAATAAACTCATGTTTAAACGCAAACATACGGACAAGTGGCGTCATCTATGATCGAAATTTGGAACAAATTATTTTGATTCGCTTCAAGAAACTTTTCATCCTGAGAAGCATTTTAGTCCAAACCGCGGTCTTGTACGATAATTACTTGATTTTATATTGAATTTTAAAATGTGTCCAGGAATTTTTGGACACCCAGTAATTTAGTGTTATTCTTTCCCTACTGCAGTGTTCTCCGACTTTAAAAGACCTGCCAAAAACATTTTTAGAATCAATTTCTGCTCCGGATATAGTTGCGAACCTCACACAAAGTAGAGGTTTTAAACCTTGCTTTATTTAACCTATGCCGAAGAGGCTCAAAATGAAACATTTGTTTTCTTGTCAACTAACATGTATTTTTTTTTCAGTAGTACAAACAATAATAAAATAGGAATTGTCCCTTTTGAGATATAAGCTTCTGAAAATGGGATTGAATTTATGAACAAAAATTTTGAAAGCATTTCAAAGATGAATAAATTAATGAATATTAAAGCAGAAGAGAAACAGCTTCAGAAACTCCATGAAATATCTATAGGTAATTAATTGCTTAAATAACATGATTTTAAAGTAATTTGCTCTGTAGTTACAACTTGCATAAGTAAGTGTTAAAACATTTCGACAAGCTGTATGGCCTACTTTGAGACCAAGTGAACTTATTAATTTCTGATCTTTAATGCTACTATTATGTGCTTCGGAAGAAAAAGTTGTACTAAATCACATATATATTTTCAATAAGGAAGATTTCTTGTGTCATGAGCAATCAGAAGATAAACTTAGTCATTTGATCGTTTTTCTGCAACTGTGAAATAGAGAACTTTACAGAAGGACCCCATATAACTATGCTATTTCTGACTCTGATAATTTGCAAATGTCCCTCTTTGACCTATATGTGTGTCTAGTATAATGTTGCCCGGTGTGCCGCGTAAATCAGGGCCCCAGATGCTCTAGACATAACTAATTTTTTATAACTTATTTTGCCATCTTTAATCACACATAATTTTGCCGTTAGATAAGGAGAAGGAAATTACTTTAAAATACCAGAGCATTTGGAGCCAAAATTTACGTGGGGCACCTGGTAACATTAATCGTGTATCAATTACATCAAAATTGAAGGGGGTGGAGCAGGAACCTCTACACCAGTTGAGATGGAACGAACCATATATGATATTTTTTGAGCCTAAGTCGAGGACGCTATACACTTTTGTATTTGATTTTTTCACTATGTATAACAGTTTTTCAGATAGGGTCGATAACTTCTAGTACTGCAGTAGGAGTACTGCAGTAACTCCACTATTGTGCATAGTTGTTTTACTGTAGATGAACGCTTGCTCCAGAATTCTAGTTTAATCTGTTGAAACTTTATTTGATTACATCCAGATTTTTGCTTACATCCTGTTTGTACATGCAAAATCCATAATATAGAACGTCCTCTATACAGATATTTTCTCTAAGAGTGGTATTGTGTCATGAGATTTTACCCTTTTCGACAACGATATAATTGGAAGAAACCTATTGGTGGGTCATGGCATATATCTGAGGGATTGTTTGCTTAACAGAGTAGACCTAGCAATTATACAACATATCATAGGAAAGGTACCTTTGGAATAAACATTGTTAGTTCAAAGGAAATATTTTAAATAAAGTAGCATTTCTATTTTGATAAGACTAACAGCTTTTAAAATGTGAAATGTTACTCTACAGTGTGGCATGAATATAAGACTAATGTCTTCATTTTTCGTTGTACTCCTATTAAGCATTTTTGCAGCGTATAATTTTGTTCCATTTAACACAATACTGATTAAAGGATTTTATATTACTAGTGCACTCTCGCAGAAGCGAAGCCAGAGTAGCCAAATCCGAAACAATATTTACATCTCCCAGTCAACCTCTTTCGGCGGCGTCTTATTATATTTTGCTTTGAAATCGATTCTTTGAGTGTTCGGGAGCGATTCGCGGAACTTTATCCCGATCTCCGCTGTCATATCAAAGTATATGTTCATTTTAAAGCCTAAAATAAAAGTGCAAGGATACTCGGTTATTTTTACATTTAATTTGGATATAGTCAATTTTTGGATACAAACAATATAATTTTTATTTAAACCTTTACCCATCCGAATTCCACTCTTCTGGATCGGGAGGGCTAGAAATTTTTGGAAACTTGTTAATCTTAAATAAAAATTAAATTTAAAAAATCATAAAACCCGACTGCATGAAAAACGAACTAATTAATTATTTCTCATCAATGTGAAACTATTTTTTATATTACCTATATTTTAATTTACTTGTATTGATGACTTTTAAGTTGTGTTTAATTGTTAGTTCCTATCTACAGGGTGTCCAGCGAATAAGACCCTGATTTCAAAATTAAATATCTCAAAAACAAAGATCAAAAGAATTATGCGGTAAACTGTTTGTTTATTAGCTAAGCTATAAAAATGTTATACCGAAGTTTCAAAAATTAGTTGCAAAAACCACTAACAGATGGCGCTGTAATCGCAATGCCTATAAATTGTCTTTTGAAGTCCCAAGCACTAGCGTCTCATTCCTAGATGGCTTCCTATGGAAGAACAAAAATTGGGAAAGACCACTTTTTCGTAGGAGTGATGTACAGAAGTGGAGACATCTGGTCACAAAATTATTGCTTCAACTTCAATTTTAGAGAATTTCAATTAATAGAATTTTCAGTAAAAAGTTTAGCAATCATTATATAAGAACTTATTAAATATTTTTTTTGGGTAATGTGCAGAAGCGGAGCCATGTGTTGACAGAATTGAGATTTGTTTCAAATTTTGTTATAAGCTACTTCGGTCCGGATACCAGTATCTCTGTGGTACGTCTTTTCTCTCCTAATTGGTAGATCGTGGAATCGAATCCAAGTAGAGGAGGATTTGAAAAAAATGGAAATCTTTACTTTTTAATATTTATTTAAACTGTGAAAAAAGTTTGAATAAAAAAATCCAAAGTTTTTGATTTTAAAATTTAATTAAGCTAAAAGAAACACCTTTTTTAAAAATCACTGAGCATTTATAATAATGATTCATAAAACAATTTTTTTTTATTGTTGAGAATAGTTTGAATGAAAAAATACAAAGTTTCTATTTTTAAAAATTTAATTAAGTTAAAAAAAATAATTTTAATTTTAAAAACTCGTTTTCATTTTTTTTATCATTGAGCACAGAAATATGGTGCAGCTTCTAGCGATAGAATGAGAAGTGTTGGAAAGGAATGCAGCATCCAAAATACTTTTGCTTTGACGTTGATGATATGACTTATCATCAATTCTTTTTAAAAAAGAAATAATTTAATGCATAATTTCTGTCTCTAAAACTTTGTTTACAATGAAAAAAGATATAAGTGTTGTGCTAAAACCAAAGTATTATGCCGTGATTTAGAAATAAATGAAAAGTGCAAAATTACTTTTTTATTTATAATAATTCAGGTATAAACCATAATACCACAATATTATGCCGTTATTTAAAAATATAAAAAATAAATAAAAAGTACAAAATTATTTTTCTAAATATATGCATTTTGATTTAAATAATTATATGGCATTAAAAATTGAATTTAATAAGATATTTTAATAAGTTCTTATATAATTATTTCTAAACTTTTTATTGAAAATTCTATTAATTGAAATTTTCTAAAATTAAAGCTGATGCAATAATTCTGTGACCAGATGTCTCCATTTCGGCACATCACCCCAATGAAAAAGTGGACTTTCCCAATATTTGTTCTTCCGTAGGGAGCCATCTAGGAATGAGACGCTAGTGCTCTGTCCTTCCAAGCACAGTGTACAAGTATTGCGATTACAGCGCCATCTGTTAACGGTTTTTGGACTAAATTTGGAAACTTCTGTATAACATTTTTACAGCTTAGCTAATGAACAAACTGTTTGCCGCATAATTTTATTGATCTTTGTTTTTGAGATATTTAATTTTGAAATCAGGGTTTTATTCGCTGGACACCCTGTATAAACACTGTTTTGATGAGGCCTATAGATGTCTATGAAGGTTAGAGTAGCAGTAAAGTTAGGGATCCCACCTACACAAATTCCAGGTTGTGTAATATTTAAACGGAACTTCTGACTGTAAAATAGTCAATGAAACATCGTCTTCATTTTGAAGGACCTATCCAATGATATACCACTCAATAGGGTGCGTAAAAATTTTTTTTTCGTCTCTACCGCCATTTTGTATTTTACGGCCACCATTTTAAATTTATAAAAATAAAACCTAGCCTATAACCATCGGATGGTTAAGACGCATCCATAGAGACCTCATTCCTTAAAATCCATTCATCCGTTGGGATGTTTCGAGGATATAAAGAAATCCACATACCCTCATCCGTTGGGATGTTTCGAGGATATAAAGAAATCCACATACCCAGATACGCGTGAAACACATAACCCTTCTTGGCAGTCGGGTAATAAATCACCATCACCATCACCTTTTGTTTCATCCCCTGTTTCTTCCCCTGTTTTAGTTTTTTTGCTTGGATTTTCAGGGAGGTGAGTTTCGTTGTCGCCTGATCCTCTTTTTAACCCCTTTAAGGTTGGGGGTTATCTTTGGACCACCTAATTTTAATCCCTAAATGCCACATTGACACCAGAATATTGGAATGAAATATTCCCTTATACTAAGTACGTGACCAAAAGCTTTTGCTTATTTTGAAATAAATTTGTTTATGAATTCTGGTGTCACTCACTCATTTCAGAATTTTCCGAACAAAAGTACCCTGCTCCTAAAAGGGTTAAACCATTTGCTAGTGATTATTGCTCTAACAGAGTGTTACCCATATATTCGGGATATTATCTGATTCACTGTTAATAGAATCACCTGCAACGCCGTAGTGTGAAGGTTCAGATTCTCCTGGACGACTCATTGTTTCATGTAACAGTCTTTTTAAGATCGGTATTTAGGAGATTTCCATCAAGATATGACTTGGCAGACCGATTGCGTTTTAATATGCGAATCAAGATTTAAATAATCATAGAATTTCATACGTGAACTCGATGAGGTGATTGCCTGTGCTGCAGGCTCCCGGGCTATCAGATTGCTAAACCAAAGAGACGATGGTTGGGATTACAGAGTCAAATAAATTCGGGAAAATGTACTTTAGCTGAGGGAATTAGGGATTTATTTAATGGAGTAACTATTGGTATAAATTCAAGAGAAGATAATCGCTTGGCATTTCAGCTAAGACAGGCTATTGGGGCGTGTTACGTATTATTTGACGATGTAACTAAGCCGGGTTTTCGAAATTCGGACGACAAGATGAGATAATACCTGGATGGTAGTCACCAGGTATCTCTAGAAAGAAAAAACAAAGATCCACTTCCATTCACTTTTCCGCCGGGAATTATGAATGCAAATAAAGAGATGCTACCCTCGACAATTAGCTGTAGAATTCAATTTTTCAAGTTATTACCCAATCGAGAATTTTATGACTGTCACTTAGCTGAATTTGATCAGAGGTTCGACAAAAAGGCTCTTGTTATTCGTAAGTATATCTTTACATGTTTAAGACATTTAGCCTACTTGGGCAGTAAGTATAAAATTTTAATTTCGTTTTAGTTTGTGCGATATCAGGAATGACCTTTAATATCGGTGCTGAACATGAAAATTTCAAAGAGATCTTTCAAGAAGGTGTACAAAGAAAGCTTAAAAGTAAGTAGCTGTCAGTTTCCTAATTTAAAAAAATTATGTTTTAACTTTACTCATTATTTTATATATTTTTTTTTAAGGATTTAGAGAGAATCACAAACTGTGCCAGGCATGCCTCTCAAATGTTTTGGGTTGATGCTATCTTTGATTCTAGTACTTGGGTTGATTGTTCATCAACACCTGATTCCAGTACCTCGGATGATTGTCCAACAGCCTTCGCCAGTATGTCCAAAGTATGTCCAAAAAGAAGGAAAGCTAGAATATCTTTCCATCCAAACCCCCTGCGTATATCAGACCCGGTAACTACCAGTTACAGAACACCGGAAACTCCGTCAACTTCCATCACCATTGTCAAAAGGAATTTGTTTAAAGAAAACACAGCAAAATAACACAATTTTTTTCTTCTTGTGGCTCATGCAAAGACTGTTTAAATGATTTATCACTATGTACATATGAAATGTAACTATTGTAAATAAAGTCAAACGCCTGGAGAAATTCTAGAGCGGGTAGCGTCAGACAAATTGTCTGGCCGCCCTCTGGGGGGATTCCTCCTGGTTTTGCTATAATTACAATGATAAAATACATAAACTTGAAAGAAAACAGGTAAGTTTGGGTACAACCCCCACCCGAAAGCGATTTATTCAAATACTTAAGCTAAAAAAAAACACAAGTTACATTACATTTGCAGACTCATCTTCGAATGTTTCAAATGGCATAGCGTCTGTTCTGGCGGCGGTAATTTTTTTTCTACATCTGGTTTTTGAGGTACCATCCATTTTAAAACGTCTGTTTCTGAACCCTGGCGTAATTGTTCGCCAATGCACATAATCCTCATAGTAAGTAATCCACGTAGAGTTACTTTGATTATCCACTTTACAACTTATTTACTCTAAAACGGCATGCAAAGAGAACTCTTGTATGAAATATACTAAAGAAAATATGCCAGCTTTAAACAAATCAAGGGTTAGTTTAGGTAATTTGTGTGCATTTTTGCGATTCTATACAATTTTTATTAAGTGTAGAAAGTTAAATTTATGGGCCCACTTAATTTTCTTTAATTATAATAAATTATTTCTCAATAAAAATATTGGTAAGTAAAATGAACTCACCTGTGATATTCCTTCATGGGGATGTCAGCACAGTTTCTTTGAGTATGACACTCGAAAATAAGTGAATTTATTTATTTTGTTTTTGTGCGAAGAGTTAGTTCTCAGCGAAGACATTTCTGCAAAATAAAATCTTGTTTAATATACGAACTTTTCCATCACGTGAACAATCCAGGTTAAGTATAGAAAACTGAAAAGATAATGAAAAATATGATTAATTAATATATAAAGTATGTACGTGTATTTGAAGGATAGAGCTGATACTTTTGCTTCTATCCATAACAGCAAACGCCACACGTACTAAGGAGAAAGGGTGTGGGAAAAGTACACGTATTGCAAAAAGTCTAACTCATCAATTTCTCTTCGCGCAGTAGAAGAGAAGGTTGTTCAGTTAATGTTCAAAGTTCAACGTGAAGTCCTATTAGAATTTTTCCTTTCTCGTTGATTTGTGGCTTCATATTGTGGCACTCAGGCAAGTTAGTTCTCGTTTTAAAGATCGAACAGATCATTTCGTTTCGGTCTATTTCGGTTTCCCAATTTCGGTCTTGAACAGGTGGGGATGACAACTGTAGTTGCGATCTCAGTTTTTCAATCTGACGTTTGGGCAGCGGCTTCGTAATCACGCCTTCCAACATGTCCTTTGAGGCATAGTAATGTAGAGACAATGTCATCTTTTCTTTCAAGTCTTTAACATAGTGATATTTAATAATAATGGGTTTGGTGCGCGCTTGATGTTTATCACAATGAGTCAATTTTATACAAGGAATGTTGTCCTCATAAATCACGATAGGTAGTTGCTACTGCAAATCGAGGTCTTTAAGTACTGCTAGAAGCAATTGCAGTTCTTGCGCGGCACTAAATGCGGCTACGAATTTGCCTCAGTTGAGGACAGAGCGACACACCCTTGTTTTCTATAGGTCCATGAAAGGGTGTTATTGCCTAGCTTAAATAATGTTCCGGTGGTGGACTTTCGGTCCGTTTTATCCCCTGTCCCATCACTATCACAATATCCCGTAAGGATCGGGGGTTTGCCCTGTCAATTATGAATTTGAAGTCTTTCGTTGCGTTTAAGTAGCGAATCAGTTTTTCTACAGCTAGCCAGTCGACTTCTCTGGGGTTATCGTTTCGTCGGCCTAGAATATTCACAGAGGCCTCGTAATAGTCGATATGTAGAGAAGAGCCCCTACTGCTTTTCTATACGTTACATTGTCGTTTAACCCTCCGAGCGTCTTGCAAAAGGGTAAAATTGTAATGTTGTTTTCTTTGCATTTCTTTTAAATGTTAAGAAAATATGATTCTTTCAACATTATAAAAAAAAACTCAATTACAAATATGAATGTAATCCTTGAGAGTATTAATCATTCTTTAATGTATTTAAAATTCATTAAATCTATAGAATTATATTATCTTAAATATTGCTTGCATTGCTGTGAAACCTGGAGCTTAGTGAACGGAATAATACGCCCCAAACACTTAGAGGGTTAATAATTTGTTTTCGGGGTCGATGTTATAATAATCCGGGCTCATCGGCGTATAGGTGGGCTTCGAGTCACCTAAGTCGAAATTTTTGATAATTTCACTTATCTTTGCTTCCTGATCTAGCAGTAGACTCCCATCCTCTAAATGCGTGATGTTCACGCACAGATATTGGGTCACTTTTCCTAAGTTTTTTATTTCGAAATCTCGCGACAGTTCCCTGTGTAACTCTAGTGTATTTGCTGCATTCGCAGCCACAAGAATATCGTCGACGTAAACGTTGATCTAGGAACTATTATTGTTCTCGTGTTTTGTAAAGAGACACAAATGAGATTTCGATTGTCTATAATTTATCCGTTTCAATGATTCGCTAATTTTCAAGTTCCAAGCTCTGGCGGCCTGTTCCAAGCCATAAATGGCTTTTCTTAACAGACATACTTTGTCTTTGTCGCCGTTTCTTACGTAACCTTGTGGTTGAGTCATTAGCACTTCTTCATCAAGGTCCCCATGAAGGAACGCGGTTTTTACGTCAAAGTGTGTGACATTTAAATTTTTATAAACCGCGGCGTTTAAGAACGCTCTGATTGTAGTATGCGCTACAACGGGAGCGAACGCTTCGTCATAGTCACAGCCGCACTTCTATGAATACCCTTTAGCTACGAGCCTAGCCTTGTAGCGCTCTATTTCCCCGCTAGCGTTATATTTTTTCTTGAAGATCCACTTGCAGCCTGTCACGCGTTTTCCGGGAGGCGGTTTTACCAACATCCAAGTCTTATTTTGTTTCAAGGAATTAATTTCCTCGTTGGTCTCGGCTAACCATTTCGTTTAATTTCGGGATCTTCAATGTTTTGCACGTCCTCCTAGGTTTTTGCTCTTCTACTTGGGAAATATTTGCGCTGACCTCGAATCGGTCGGGAGACACTCCCCGGTTTTCCCTTGTAGACCTTCGTGGTTGTATAGGAGCGTAAGACGCATCGAAGTTTTGATCCTGTTCATCGTCATTTAGATCAATTTTAATTTCTACGGAAGGGGCGTGAGTTTCCTCTAAATCCTGATAAACGTTGTTTTTCTCATTTTCTAGGAATTTAACTGTTCTAGATATAATGACCTTATTGTTGCCGGTGTACACTCTATACCCTTTGATTCTGTTGTCGTACCCGAGAAGGATTCCCTCGACGGCCTTTTCATTGAATATTGACCTCTTTACCTTTTTTATGCAAGCATATACCTTACAGCCTAAAGGTCTTATGTGTGAAAGATTTGACTTTCTTTTATTCCATAATTCGAACGGAGTTATATTATTATCGTTGGCCTTCGTGGATAAGCGATTAGTAAGGTAGGTAGCGATGAGACTTGCTTCGCCCCAGAAGCGCTTTGGCAAATTAGCGTCGGAAAGCATGATGCGCGCCATCTCGACGAGCGTATGGTTTAACTTTTCCGCCACGCTATTCTGAGGTGAGCAATACGGTACACATAGCATGTTTTCGATACCGTTGACTATCAGATAATTTTCAAATTCGTCACCTAACTACTCTCCCGCGTTGTCTGTCCTAATTGCTTCAATTTCTTACCCGAATTTATTTTTAGTAAGTGCAAAAAATTCCTTTAATTTGCTTATTGCTTCTCCCTTATGTGAGAGTAAGTAGGTCATAGTAAATCTGCTGTAGTCATCTATAAATGTAATGAAATACTTTTTTCCTGTGAAGGTTTTCGTTTTCATCGGACAGCAAATGTCGCTATGTATAAACGATAGAATCTCTTTCGACCTGTTCGAAGCTTCTTTGGGGTAGTTTTGTGAGTTTTCCCTCTATGAATTTTGTGCATGTGGTGTGGTGCTTATTACAGTTGCTAAGTTTTGATTCACCAGGGATTTGATTGATTCGTAATTTTAATGTCCGAGTCGTCTATGCCAAGTGGTTATGCAGTTTGAGTTTTCGCAAGATGCCTGTGTTTGGACTTTGTACCAATATTCGTCTTTCGGTTCGATTTCGTTCAGATTGTTGTTCAATGCTGCCGGTAAAACTGTTTCGTCATTTTTGATAAAACTACAATTGTCTTTATCGAATATAACCTTAAAGTCAGTTTAAGTAGCTTTCTTAACGGACAGCAGGTTACTCTGAAGTTCCGGGCAATATAAAAAGTCCTTTAGCGTGACCGGGTGAGACGAATTGCTGTTTATTGTAATATTTCCTACTCCGCGCGAAGTTAGCCTTTTACCGTCGGCTATCATAATGCTTCCGAAATTTCCGGGTTTGAAATTTGTAAATTTCTCCCTTTCAAATCCAACGTGACGCGTACAGACCGAATCTATAATGAATTTGTTCATATTAACCACCTGCGCTTCATTTATGACGGATGTTTCATGTTCCGCAGTTTTTTCGGAATCGGAGGCGGGAGGTGAGTGGTCCGGCTCGTCTACGATATCGGCTGTCCCTTCAAAACAGAAATTGGAAGCGTTCTTTGAGTTATTTTGCCCAGTTTTGTAATTTGCGGAGTTGTTTTTGAAACCGTTGGAATTATTGTTAAACCTGTTTCTATTCCAATCGTTTTGGGGAAAATTATTTGAAGTTTTATTCTTTAGGCGGTTGCATTCTGACACGTTGCGATTTAGGTGTTTGCAGTAGCTGCAGCATTTATTGCTTTTAGATGTTTTTGTTAACAGCTTTGTATGCTGATTCAGGTGAGCTTGAGCCTGCTTCGTGATTTTCACAAAGATGTTTATATTCGTCGGTGAGTTTGCTTTTGTCAAACTCAAGGATTAAATCCTCATCATTGCGGGCCTCAAGCGTGGTCACTAGGGGGTCATAGGAATGTAGAAGGGAATATAATAGCAGAGCACATATGTGCGAATCGGCTATTTCTTCACCGATAACAAAAAGCTTATCCTTCAGTGACAATATATTATTTATATGACCCATCATGTCGCCACCCTCACTTAACTTTTGCGAGTAGAGCTTTCGAAGTAAAAATAATTTTGATGATAAGTTTGCTCGTTGGTGGACCGATCTTAGCGTATTCCATACTTTTTCGCAGTTTTGAGATGTTTTACATGAATAATCTGCGAGTCCTCTATACATAAGTTTATTATGGCTTTTGCTTTCGAATTAGTTTTGACCCAATCTGCCGTTTCCGGTACTGGCGGATCGGCTGTGACCATGCCGAACAAGTCCTCTTTTAACAATAGCATATCTAGTTTGAATGACCAATTACTATAATTATTGTTGTTTAATTTTTCAATAAGTGCAATTTCTTTGCTAGCAGCCATTTTCAATGTTAAATACTGCTTTATATAGATTATTTATGTCTGTGTAAGTGTTATTGTATATTATATAGTATCGCCTAATTACAAATCTAATTCGACTGTGATTTGTATTTTTTAATCTACTCACTTCACTAACTAACTCAGTAAAATATGATATATGTCACACACAATGATATAGTTTTTCAGAACATTCACTATTTCTTTATAATTCAATGTTTCAATATATATATTCAGTATTCAGTAACACAATATTCATCAATATAAGAATATTTTATACACAATATTTTAATATATTTACATATTATTTAATATATCACAATATTTTATCGTACAATGTTTTCATATACTTGAATTCTATATTTCATATATTTTCATATATTTTTCATATATATATATTTTTTTTTCTCTTTCACTTTTTATATATATCAAGAAATATTTAATTTATTATTTGTTGGCCATAGCTATTTATCAGAATCATAATCTATTAAATGTAGAAAGTTAAATTTAGGGGCCCACTTAATTTTCTTCAATTATAATAAATTATTTCTCAATAAAAATATAGGTAAGTAAAATGAACTCACCTGCGATATTCCTTCATGGGAATGTCAGCACAGTTTCTTTGAGTATGACGTTGGAAAATAAGTGAATTTATTTATTTTATTTTTGCGTGAAGAGTTCTCAGTGAAGACATTTCTGCGAAATAAAATCTTGTTTAATATACGAACTTTTCCATCAAATGAACAATCTAGGTTAAGTATAGAAAACTGAAAAGATAATGAAAAATATGATTAATTAATATATAAAGTATGTACGTGTATTTGGAGGATAGAGCTGATCCTTTTGCTTCTATCCATAACAGAAAACGCTACACGTACTAAGGAGAAAGGGTGTGGGAAAAGTACACGTATTGCAAAATGTCTAACTCATCAATTTCTCTTCGCGCGTTAGAAGAGAAAGTTCTTCAGTTAATTTTCAAAGTTCAACGTGAAGTCCTATTAGAATTTTTTCTTTCTCGTTGATTTGTGGTGTAACATCGTGACACTAAGGCAAGTTAGTTCTCGTTTTAAAGATCGAACAGATTATTTTGTTTCTTTCCAGTAATTTTTACATATTCATTATCAAGTTCCTTCTTACATTTTAAAGGATCCTCAGCCTCCCAACATAATTGTTTGCGTGCCTCATAGGCCTTCATTTTGTCATCAGTCAGAAAAATGGCAATAATTGCATCTCTTGAAGTGTCTCTAATTTTAGCATATTCTGTCGCAAAGTCTAATCCAGCTAGCCCTGATGTACCATCACTACCATCTGTTTGGTCCTTTCCAGACTTTTATCAACGTGTCTAGTTTTCTCGCTTTGATAAAATACCACTTTTAAATAATACTCTAATTAAAATACTCGACAAACATTTTCGACGAAAGTGCACTCTTAGTATAGGTAAGCAGAAATCTATCGATTAGTAATGTATTGTAATCTTTCTCACTCTTCAAATATTGCGTTCATAAAATTAGTGTGTTAATAAAATATATTAAAATGAGATAATTGAGTTAAGCGTATGTCAAGCCAATTTTTAAAAAGTTATCTTAAGAGAAAAATTTCAATAAATATGCTTACATACTTCGTATTTCTAAAACGCAAAGCAAAAAAAAAAAGAGAACGTTATTGTCTGAAGTAGGGAAGATTAAAGGTTTCTGTTTATTCAAAGCTGAGCTTTTTTCTCTACTTATTTGGCCGTCAAATATTTAATTAAAAATTCATTCAAACTTATTGAAAAAATAATTCACTAAGAAAAGTTGTGATGATTTAACAATATATAATATTATGTGTTAAAATGTAAATTGTCTTTATGAAAATTTAATATATATTAGTAACTTAAAGCATTGCTTCAAAATAAATGTTGTAAATACAAGGTAGGATAAAGTGCCCATATTTCCACCCCTCTCCTGATTTCGCCCCCCTTAACTTCTCCGCTTCTGCGAAAGTGGCGCCACTTATGACGAAAGGCACAGGGAACGGAAGGAAAAAGTGGTCAGTATTGAAAGTTTCGTTTGCCAAGACGCATACGTAAATTAAAGACGGCGAATTTCCTATTTTTAGAAGACATGGGTTCTTATTACGTCGTTTGTAGAAAGTTATTTACTGTACTGTAAGTATTTATCTCTTATTCATTGCATCTATTTTACGTTGGTAGGATGCTGACAGTAGCATACAGTGAGTTTTAGGACGCTCAGTTCATCTTACGGAAACTGAAGATCCTTAACATTGGGAAGTAGTGTGGTCTCAATTCCGTCCCCCTTGCAGTTCTTATTTTCGTCCCGCGGACGAAATTAGGAATACTTTTTCATGACATTTTTTTTCTTCAATTTTTTTCCTCATGTTTGAATGGCAAATGCATAGTTGCCAATCTCTCGATTTTTTGGACACCAGTAAAATCTTACAAAAATGTTTTCGTTATTTAATTGCGATAAAGCTGCGATTATATAAAGCAAGTATATCTTCATAAAAATACTAATATGAAAAAAATCGGTAGGTTGGCATCTATGCAATGTTTCGTTATGTTATTCTTCCACTGACATTTAGTACATATCTTTGTTCCTTACTTGACTGTAAGTTAAATTACTTACTCATTTAGAAATAAATTTTGATTTAGTTATAAGTTAAGCCTCGGCGTATTGGTTTTTTGGGGATACGAAATTGGGACCATTTTTTGACACTTTTGAAAAAACAATTTTTCGCATTGTTAAAATGTTTTTTGTACGATATTTGCCTATGTTTCTATGTTTGTGGGTAGTTAGTCTATGTAAAATCCAAATTTGCTAGATTTTCACTAAAAGTTACAACTTCCAAAGAACTAAAAGTGGCTGGGGGACGATAATAGGGCACTTTATCTTATATTGAAAAGCTGAATAAGGAACACGTGATAAGAGCCTTTAACCTTTAACTGATGTGACAAAAATTGTCACATAAATACTGTGAAGCGGTTTGTGAGACCGCTCCATCGAAAGGTGAATAAAATGCGTGATTAACTCATAGGATGGTGTTTTTGTACTAAACTTTTCGTACAGGACTATTATAATTAAAATTCACCTATTCAAAAGTCTCTAGTGATGGTACTACAGTTAAAAACGAAACGAAATTTCGGTAGTGTTTGTAGTTAAACTGAAAGTTACAACTTATACTATAAAAATTGAAAAAAGCAGCGGTCTGAGGTTCATCAGTTAAAGGTTTAAAAAATAGACTCTGTAAGAAATTCAGAATAAATAATGAAAAGTACTAAGACCTGATTTTAAAATTAAATTTCATGCTACCTAATTTTCCAACGGTTGAATGATTTCCAGCAACAGAATAAATTTGGTTTATAAGCATTAAATAATAGTTTACAGTGTATGAAATCGAGACTGGGTAAACACTTCAGAGTAAACGTCTTCAGTCAGAGTACGTAAAGTATTATCTATAACCACATCCCTTCGATCCATAGTTTTCCAGAAATATAAGAATCAGACAGTAATACATCAAATCCTGTACAACAGAAAATAAACTTCATATGAAATAGTCACATAGGTATTTCCATGCAATTTTATATTTACATGTAAATCTGTGCTCAAAATAACATTAACGCAACTTGAACTATGTTTATTTATTTCGAAGAATGAGCAGTTGCGGCCATCCAACACTCCAAAGAGCAATTGGAGAAATAGCTATGAGAAGCATCGTGAACAAAATAGCTATGTGCAGATCTATATAAGATTGATTTATGAAAGCCATTTTTACCTTTTTCTTAAAAACTATAAGTCATAGATGGATAGGTCTTGAATAACTGAGCGAGAATCTCGTGCTGCAGAACATAAATTTTGTCTCTTGCTGAAGAAAAGGAATCTCGTGCTGTTTTCCCCTTCTCAGAGCTGCCAAGTTTCCGGCTTTTTGGATGCCAGCATTTTAATACAGAAAATGTTCTTTTATTTAATTGGAATATTTAGTCGATTTAAAAGAACAATACTTTCTCTAAGATAATAGTAGTGTGCAAAAAGCCGGAGACTTGGCAACTCTGCCTTCTTTATTATCTCTTCTTCTAAAACAAAAAACAGTCCATATCTGGTGAACTATTGGATTCGGGACTATAGTTCCGATACATTTCTTGATCCTCGTATCTCGCTTTCGAACGATACGACTCTCGTCAAAATCCGAACTGACAGTTAGGGACGTTTTCTAGTAAGAATTAATTCTCTTTGAATAAGTTCTTGTAAAAAGCTTTCAAATTGGAAAGTATAATAAAATTCTCTTTATACTTAACACTTTGCACTCCGTTGTCGCCGCTGCGGCGACATAATCTTTCTTTGCGAAATTTGTTTTTGGCACCAGTAATAAAGGAAAATAAAATTTGCCTTATTTAATCAGAGCACTTTCGAAATTATGTACTTGAAGCAAACCTCTTTTTAAAAAGTGATGCCGACCGAATAAAATTTGTGTAAGAAACACCGGAGTCCAAAGGGTTAAAATTCATACACTTTTTTAAAGATTTATAAGCTTTTGATGTTTGCCAAGAGTTTTTCTCTCATCAGCATTTTTGTGCGAAAAATCCCTCGTTTAACAAGTAAATCATTCTGGGACATTTTCATTAATATTTAAACTCTCTTAAAAACCTTTTTTTACAAGAAGAAAAATTCATATCGCCGTAAGAATTTATGCATTTTTAAATAAAAATGCTTCATTAAACACAACGTGTATATCTAGTAAAAAAGATTAAACAAGCAGAGATTAGTTAGTTCTTTATAAAGCAATATAATTTTTAATATCTCTGTGGAAAAATAAAATTACTTAAAATAATTCATAAATTAAATTGTTAATGTTCAAATATAATGTGTGTATAGCGTATGTTTCCGTATTAGAGAAGACAAAATATCAGATATTTACAATTCCGCTTTTAACTATTAGCTAGTAAAATAGCTTCATAAAAGGAATATTTCTATGTCATTTTCGGGTTACAATTTATGAGCTGAAACAAATGCATTTATTAGAGACTTTTTACGCAAATACTCTTAAATTAGCAACTCGTGAATAAAGAATTTTAAATTTTTATACCCAGGTAATGTGGAATAACTGAAAATCAGAAACTTGTTCATATATAAATTCTCCTATGGTCTTCAAAAAATGTAAATAAACACGGCTATATTTTTTGAATAGCTTCTTTCATCAGGTGGAATAGCACACTTACTAAAGAGTCATACAGTGCGACAATAAATAAGCCCCCCGATAAGAAGTTGTAATACCTCAAAAATTACAGTACATATTTTGCTCAAGCTTTGCACCAATAATAATAGCAAAAATTATGTTGCGCATGCTCATTTTTTTTTGTCAGGGAAGATGAAGAAGGTAGTTAATTTTTGCAAAAAATGTAATGACAGGGCTCTCAATAGTCCTTTTTAAAAACCAATATTTTTTAAAAGAAAAAGCGGTGTCAGGTTTTTGCAACACTAGCATAGCTACCAGCCTCCAACTAATCTTCCGTAATAAGTGAGTTCATTTAACCCAGATTTAACATGTTTCGAACCAGAATTTTCTAAATGAAATGTAATTAATTAAGATTCGTGTAGAAACCCGTAATTAAATAAATAAACATTCATGAAATAAATTTTCTGGTTGAAACGTGGTTGACCTGGGTCAAATTAATCCACATATTAACCCTTAAATGCATAGTGATGCATATCTACATCAATTTTTGTTTAATTCTTAGCAACCAGTATATATGTATAATATAGTATATAGTGCGTATATAGAAATATTAAGCCCGAAAAATTACAAAATTGAAATCTATCTTCTTTAATATGAGAGTAAAAAATATAATTCTACAAAAATAATTTATGCATTTAACACTTTCAGGGGCAAGGTACTTCTATTCGTAAAATGCCGAAATTAGGGATCGACACTGGAATTTACAAACAAATTTATTTCAAAATAAGCAAAAGCTTTTGTTCACGTAATAAAAAGAAAAATTTTTATTCTATTATTCTGATGCTAATGCGATGTTTAGGAATTAAAATTGGGTGGTCCAAAAATGAATCACCGCCCTTGAAGGGGTTAAGGGTTAAGTTTTACAAAATAAAAAATTATATAAAATAAGGTATTTATATTCATACTTACTAAAATATTTACTAATTTGCAATATTTTAGTTTTTACTTTTATTGCAGATGTGCAACATAAGAAAAGGTTATACGAAATTATACGAAATTATACGAATTATACGAAAAATGTATCTCTGATTTTTTTCATTATTTTTCCTGTGTTATAAACCTTTCAGAGAATCATATATAATTTTTTCAAACCAAAATAAAAAATCCTGCATGTAAGGGGTAAGGAAGATTGGAGGTATGCTTACAGCTATGCAATAGCAACAAAAATGCCTTACGCTATAAGTTTCTACGAAATTTTAAAGAAGATTTTTTTTTTTTTTTTTTGGAAAAATAGTGGTGTTCAAAACACGGACCCAGTGGGAACCCTGTAATGATTACATATAAGTTGTGATACCTGGTCGAAGACAGAAAATGCGGTGACCCTTTGTATTCGGAATTCTCCTCCGTAATGGAGAATTCCGAATGGACTTTAGATGCATTCGTATATTTAAAATATCTTCTCGGGAAATTCATATTTTTAAGATCTTTTTTCTATGTACTCTTCTTAAAGGATGACTCTTTTTTTCTTAGTTTTCAAACTATTTCTAAAATCTATGCTGAATTTGATATTTTATGCGTTAAAAGCGGGCGAACGGTGAGTAAGATTTTAACACTTCATGTAAAATTAAGTCTATATTTTAGAAATATTTTGAGAACTAAGAAAAAAATAGAGACATCTTTTAGGAAGTGTACACAAAAAATAGAAGTTAATTATATTAATTTCCCGAGGAGATACTTTAAATATACGAATGTATCCAATGCCCATAGACTTTACATTAGTGAGGGGAAATCGGAAGCTCAGTGACCAGCCCCTTAAGGAGGCTAGAAAGGTCTGAATTGACGAAAATTGAGTGTGCTTTGATCGTGGATTAAGAAGTCTGTAATTGTTTTGACTGTGGATTAAGAAGTCTGTAATTGTTTTGACTACATTTCTTTTTGTTTTCATTCATTCATGTTTTATAGAAATAGCAATATTTCTTAAATTGTAAAAAACAAAGTTTTTTAAAAATAGTTTGTGTAGAATTTAATTTACTTATAAAAACACATGTAAATGTGATGGTTGCCACATTAATTTGTTCAAAAGCTATCGTAGCAAAACCGCTGAAAAAGAGCGTTTCGAAATAATTAAGATTAAGACTAATGTCAGACGAACGTCTTTTTTGCAAGTTTTTTCGCTTTTAATGCCTCCTTACGCCTTCGCCAGCATGTGCAGGGAGGTATTAAAATCGAAAATAGCGTGCAAAAAGAAGTTCGTCTGACATTCATGGAACTGTTAATAAAGAGGAACTGACATGTCTTTAAAATAGTGAAGGTTCAACTGTTTATGGCTTATACGAGTATGACCGTTGCCATCGAAATACTCAAAGCCAGAGGACAAGAGTTGTGACGTCATCACTAATGGACCGACTTCTCAGTAGTGTAGGAATTCACACCGGGAAATTTTGAATAGCAATTTTCTTTTATCTTATTTATGAAATATCTATTATCTTATAAAGCAATAGTAGCTATTTAAAATTACTGGTGAGAATTCAGAATCCCTAAATAAAAATTCAGCCAGATGCGGAATACCAAAGTGTAGCTGATCTTTTATTGTGAGATTCCAAATTTTCACCAGTAAGTTTTAAAAGTTATTATCTTTTTTATAAGATGATAGATATTCCACAAATAAAATAAAAGAAAATCGCTATTCAAAATTTTCCGGTGTGAATTCGAAAACTAGTGAGAAGTCGGTCGATTAGTGATGACGTCACAACTCGTGCCCTCAGGCCTTGAGTATTTCGATGGCAACGGTATGACCGTAATTTTAGGATTTTTCCACCGCCCGCCGCCCCCTGAATACTAGTACTGAGCGCTTAAACAAAAATTTCGGCTGTCGTAAGCGGATTTATTTAGTCATTTGTATGTTCCTTTGAATTTGAATACCAATAATTTCTAAAAGTTTTTTTTTTTTTTTTTTTTTGGTCTTATGTTTCTGAGACTAAATATGTCAAAGCAAACTTTCAGAAAATACTGGCGCGTAATTTCAGGGCACCGCACAAAAGTAAATCTGGTCCCCTAACGGTCTAACTAACCTATCTGGTTCTAACGGTCCCTTGAAATTAGACACCATTATTTTTCAAAAGTTTCCTTTGGCTTATTTAAGGGGGTCCGGGACATATTTTCAAATAACTCTTATTTATTCAGTTAAAATTTCGAAAATTTTTGTGATGGTTAACCATATCATTTGTAAATAAAATCACATGATAAAACATCTCATAATTTTTTTTTAAAAAATTTAATTTAAATTCTATTAAAAAAGTGGGGTAATTTAAAATCGTTATAACTCGAAATATTAATTGTAGAATTTTGATTTTTTTGCATTTAAATAAACAGAAATATATAAGTTTTAATTTAGATTCAGCATTTTAAAAAACATTAATTTAAATAAAAATTAAAAATATTTAAATTAAAAATTTGAAAAAACATGCCTTAACTTTTATTTAAAAAATCATATTTTCAAAAGTAATTATTTTTTTCAAATTTGCTGAATCAAAATTCAAGTAAAACAATTGAAAAAGACATGTGTCAAGTTTGAACCATTTGGCTTTAACGGTTCTTGAGTTATAACAATTTAAATGCGGGAAATGATGAAAAAACCCATCATTAAGAAAAACACATTTTCGCAAAAAGTCGTTTTCATGACAACCATTGCTTGAAAGCTAGATTTTGAAAACAAACAAAAACTTAAAAATGAATATTTCCTGTTCCAATTAAGATAGAAACATGATTTAAACTTCATTTTAAGCAGAAAAAAAGAGAATTTTTTAATGTAATAAAAAATTTTAAGAAAATTTCAAGATTTTTGCGTTCCGGACCCCCTTAATCTCAGAAAAATAAAGCTGGAAAAACTAGGGGTCCTTACAAACGCTAAAAAAAATCTGCCTTCGACATCCGTAATTTTTCTGCCAGCGCTCAGACCTACCATTCAGCGGGTAGTAGATTTTTCCTGTCAGACTAACTATGCGACATACTTAAATGTATAAAATTTTAAAAAATGTACAAATGATATAAAACTAAATTATTATAAAAATGATAGTTAAAAAATATTTTTTTTTTTTTTCGTCATTTGAACCTTTCTGGTCCCCTTAACCCTTTATGTATTGAATTATGAATTCATGAAAATTTTATCTTCTAAAGCATTTTTCGTGAATTGTTTGAACTACATTAGAAGATTTAGATAATCATTTAATAAATTTTAGAAGGATTTTAGAAGGATTGAAGGATTTAAAGAGATTAATTAAATTTGAATTTGTCGGGATTTGTGCGATTTGAATTTGTGCGATATTTATAACCCTACTCAAATCTTTTATTTTAAACATTTTTCTTAGTATTTTTTAGAATTAGGAAATGTACAAGTATAATGTTCTTACAATAGAAATATAGAAATATTTGCGAATTGAAGAATCCCCCCCCCCCCACTTCCAACGCCAAGAAAGCTGAAAAGATGCAAAGGCAAAAGATATCATTCTTTTAAAAATATTTTTGTTTTGTGTAACCAATAATGCTTTTGGAACAATATAAAGTAATGCATATTTAACTCATTCTAAACTGTATTACAACTAATCGATGTATTAAATGAATTTTATAACTAGTCATTTTAATGGTACTTATAAGTACCGTCAGTAGAAAAAGTGTTAAAGGATAAACGCATGGAAAACTTAAAGCACACTCCGCAGGGGAAATCAAAGAGGCAAGCCAAAAGGTTATGTTGCAGTTTATAAACGGATAAAATACCCATTTTCACAAACGGTTGGGCAGCGACTACCTTGTGTCAATTGAGCTTTTGTTTAGATTCGTGAAAAAGCTCCTTTTCTGAGCAAAGATTTTCATATTTTCAACCACAATTGAAGAAAATATATAATTATTTGCATTTACGAAACACGCACATAAAAATAAATGTTTTTTGGGAATATAAATGCAGAATTGTGAAATTTTCTACGTTTATAGATTTATTGATACTTAAAACGGAGAAAAAATGTATGCTGTTTGTATTTCTATATACCACAAAATGTTGCTGTTATTAAAAAGTGTTTAAAGTTGTTTACATGAAAACCCCCTCACACAGCAATAAATTAACCCTTTATAACACAGTTGGAAGTATTCATCTCACTTAAATCTAATCACCAAATACCTTAATGGTACCAAAATATTTTAATAAAACTTGCTTTTATAGTGTACCTTTAATTACGTTCAAATTGATTTGTTCTTAAATTCTGGTGACATTGCATCATTTCAACATTTTAGCAACATAATTATTAATATTCCTTATAAAGGGTTAAAATACCTGGTGAGCCAAAAGTCCGTTAAAACTTTAAAAATTCATAAAAAAGAAAAAAATTATGATAAACAAGTGCGGTTTGCAAGAACGTGCTCAAAAGATAGTCGGATTTTTTTAGAAGCAAAAAAAACAAAAAAAAAAATAGTTAAAAAAATCACATGCAGAGGGTGCTGACGACCCGAAACACAATGAACAGGGCAACAATACGCTCCATTCATATGTCCTTCCAATAACAAATGTTCAACATGACCTCCAGAACATTCTACGACACAGCTGTTATCCTGTTCATTGTGTTGCGGGTCGTCAGCACCCTCTACATGTGATTTTTTAACTCTTTTTTTTTTTTTTTTTTTTTTTTTTTTTTTTTTTTTTAAATCGACTACCTTGTGAGCACTTTCTTGCAAACTGCACTTCTTTATCATAATTTCTTACTTTTTTATGAATTTTTAAAGTTTTAACGGACTTTTGGCTCACCCGGTACATTATACAGAAAACATCCAAATGATATCCCATTTCACGCCAGGCATTATAAAGCATTTTCACAGCCACTGATGCCCGGCCATATCTGTAACATATCCGAGTAACTACTGCCTAGAAGAGTTAATTGTTCGCTTATGATGCTGATGCATCATAAAATCAATCGCGAAAAAAAATACCATAAAACTTGCCTTTGGAAATCACACAGAAAAGGTAATATATTTTAAGTGACACCATATGACCAAAAGGAATCGCATACAGTGTTGCCAGCGGGCTACTTTTTAAAAATTCACTTTCCCTGATTAGCACCACTTTTTCGAAATGGTAAAATTTGCCTTATTTAATGACATATTAATTAAGTCAAATACAAGGTGAATATTATCATTTCAGAAAAGTGGTGTCAATCAAGAAATATGAATATAAAAATGTAGCCCACTGGCAGCACTGATCGCATAGCGCCAAATCCACTGGGCCTTACTGACACTTGTACACATAAATTAACTTTATACTTAAAGGGTATATAGCCTAGCATTTTAAATTTAAAAGGTTTATATTTACCCAACATTTACAGTGTTGGCCAAAATTGTGGACACTTTTAGGTAGCTTTCATTACAAAATGTTAAAAGCTACCTATTGCAGCTGTCCGAAGGAAAACGCTTGGAAAAATTTTGCTATATTTTCGCCGATCATGACCCCTGATCCCAAAACCATCCTCCGTTGAAATGTTGACTTATATATACAGGGTGTTCCGTTAAAGGGGTCCAATATTAATAGGGGTAATAGAGGAGATCATATGGAGCATAAATCAGTATATAAAGCCTGGTCGGATCTCAATAGTTTTCAAGTTACAGCAAATAGAATGAAAATTCGGAAAATTGTAAAAGAACCCTCATTGCTAAACTATCGATAATGCTACATAAAAACGAAGCACATATTTAGAAAGAGCAGAAAAAAACCTACAAAATGACATCAATTGTATTAAAATAGCAATATTTATTGACGAGTTACAAGCCCTGAAACAGTGAAAAAAGTACGAAATCCAATATACATCAAAATAGTTAATCGTTAATTCCAAAAAGACAACTCTAGCTACAACAAGGAAAATGTAGTAAAATTTGGTCCATTCCGAAAACTTTCGAAAAAGCTTACAATGAACCATATCGGTTTAATTGTGTGAGAGAAATTAATCAGTTTCTTAGTTACAACTCCGCTTTCTTTGACACTAGCAAAGGTTAAACTCCGCCCATCACGATTGGAAACACCGTCTTTTTAATTACTCTCAACTATACATTTTCGATCATGCTTCTTCTGAGATGCAATATTTTTAATTATTCAAGAGTTGAATGAACCAAAATAACTTTACAATAATAGTCTACATTTTAAAGTGGTCTTTTATTAATATAAAGCTTAAGTTAAATTCTTTAAAATTAAACTGGTGATGAAAATTCGGAAATAATTAAAAATATTGCGATTTGTAACTATGCAAGAAGTTTCAGTACATGTTTTACATGGACAATTATTGTATGTATATGTGCATCATAATTTATGATAGGAAATAATAATAACAAATAGCATAATAATTTTATTAATTATAAATTTAAAAAAGACACTAAATTTTAAATTAATTCATACAAACTTTGTAATTTACAATTTGAGTACACCACAGTCTGTGACTTACAAAATACTGTGCCAAAAAGTGTTGAAAATAAAAGAAAAATGACAAATAAAGAATTACATTCCACGTACTTTATGACATATGTGAAGCATAGTCTTCTGGCCTGCGCTGCACAGTTCAATGTCGGAAGGCAGACGAACGGACATTATTATAATAGGTGTTCGAAGTTGCGCCCATTAACAGAATCGCACAGCCGACAGCGACGTCGTAAAGATTGGCGAACACGCCGAAAAACTCCGACGGAGTTGGGAATGTCTCCTGCAGCGACGACGATTCGCGCTAGTAAATCCTCCGGTGTATCCACAGGCGTTTCATACACCAGCGATTTAAGGTGTCCCCAAACAAAAAAGTCTAACGGATTGCGGTCTGGAGAGTGTGCAGGCCAAGCAACAGGTCCACTGCGTCCAATCCATTTCCCAGGATATGTTGAATTGAGGTGATTGCGAACACCTATGAAAAAATGTGCCGGTGCGCCATCGTGCATAAACCACATATTGTGGCGCAATGTTGCTGGCACATTTTGCAGTAACTGCGGTAAGATATCCCGTAGGAAAACCAAGTACGTACTGCCATTGAGTACATCTGGGAGTAAATATGGTCCTATGAGATAATCGCCGAGGACACCTGCCCATATGTTCACACTGAACTTTTGTTGTGCGTTCGACGGGAAAACAGTGTGCGGATTTGTATATGACCATGTGTGCATATTGTGCGTGTTTACCACGCCCTCTCTCGTAAATGTTGCTTCATCAGTAAATAAAATATTTTCCAGAAATTGTGGATTATTTTCTGTTACATTAAGCAACCAGCCTACGAATTCTGTCCGCTGAGCACAATCTGTTACTGATAACAGTTGTACCCGCTGCACATGAAAGGGGTGCATGATTTCTGCACGCAGAACACGCCACACACTTTGGTGAGAAACACCGACTTCAGACGCAGCAGCTCGTGTACTCGTGGAGGGGTTATCTTTAAAAATATTCAGTACATCTTCTTCCATTGCAGGTGTTCGTACATGTCGAGGTTTCCCTGCATCAATGCTTGCTGTATTAAACGATCCAGTCTCCCGTAATCGTCTATCGATTTTTATGAAGAGTTTCGAACTTGGGCAACGTCTCCTTGGAAATTGCTCACGGTACATGCGCTGTGCTAGACATGCATTTCCATGAGCTTGCCCGTACATCAGATGCATGTCCGCATATTCTTCGTTAGAGTATTCCGGCATAATTATTATACATCAACTTACTACAATCCCACTTACAACAGCCTCCCTTTAACATAACGCCCACTGATGACTGCTGTTTTATTACACTTTTCTTCCTATACACATAGAAAATTTGCATAAAAAGTACTTCTTCTTCATCATCCTGAAAGTTCATGGAGGAAACGCAGCAGTCACGGAGTTTGCTTTAAGACAAGGCGAGAGCTGCACAATATGTCATTCACTTGACCAGACTCAATAATGAAAGGGTATTGATAGAGGTTGATCAGAAATGTATAATTGAAAGATATTAAAACGGGGTGTTTACAATCGTCATGGACGGAGTTTCGCCCTTTCCGAGCGTGCAACAGTACAGAGTTGTAACTAGGGAACTGCTTGATTTCTCCCATACAATTAAACTGATATGGTTTATTGTCAGCTTCTTCGAAAGCTTTCGGAATGGACCAAATTTTATAACATTTTCCTTGATGTAGGTAGAGTTGCATTTTTGGAATTAACGATTAACTATTTTGCTAAATATTTGATTTTGTATTTTTTCACTGTTTCAGAGCTTGTAACTCGCCATTAATTCTCAATATTCTAAAACAACTTATGTCATTTCGTAGGATTTTTTCTGCTCTTTCTAAATATGTGCTTCGTTTTTATGTAGCATTATCGATAGTTTAGCAATGAGGGTTTTTTTACAAATTTCCGATTTTTCATTCTATTTGCTGTAACTTGAAAATTATTGAGATCCGGCCAGGCATTATATACTGATTTATGCTCCGTGTGATCTCCTCTATTACCCCTATTAATATTGGACCCCTTTAACGGAACACCCTGTATATATATATATATATGAATTTTGTCATGCTGAAACTCTCAAATTTTTGAACCGATTTGGATGAAATTTTTCATGTGCATAGTACATACTAATGTCTCGACCGAGATCGTTGGCGCGATTTTACAATCCATCACACGTAGCGCGATTGAGTAAAATATCAAATGATGATTGACTGAAAGATGGTTACGTAGTTGCAGGGGGAGGAGTTAGATATCAATTCAATAAAAACGTACCCCAGCGACTTTGTTTAATGATTGAAAGCTAGTTTTGCCTGTGAATTATATGGTATGGTGGTTAAAGCAACATACTTGTAATTTCAGCTAACAAGTTGTGTCCTTGTCCTGTGTCTTAGATTGTTAAGGGTTCTGTTTTGATCTTTATTAAATTTGTTAATTAATGAAGAACATTTATTAACTGATAATAAAGATTATTTATTATCAGTTGCTTCGTATTTTTTTTTAAATTGTCAATAAGATAATTTAATTTAATTTAATTTTTATTAGTACATAAAATAAAATTTAATTTTAAATAAATTTTAGTAATTAAATATACATATATAATATAAGCTATTATTTATTTAATAAACCTTTGAGTTCCTCTACCTCTCCCCAAATATAAAAAATTAAACTACTTTATTTATGTCAATTTATCTGTATGTAGTTTTATACAACAGTTTCAAAAGCTTAGTAAATTTATTAATATTTTTACCTCAATTACCTCTATGACAGTACAATAAACATTTTTTCTGCTTTACTTAATTTCATTCTTGTGAAATACTAGTTTAAATTATTATTAATACTATTTAAATTATTTTTCAATTACCTTTTCAGTTAAAATATTGGGTTGTTTTTCTTAGATTGTTTTCTTTCAAATTAATAAGTTAATATTTTATGTTGGACGCGTTTATTATGTCACAAGCATCATTGACAATAAAGCAAATATAAATATGTAAAGTATGAATCCTCAACGAAATGAAACATATCTTCTTCCTTCTTCCAGTGTACGAAGCTCCTCCTACAATACTTGGACAACCGACCAATTATCGTTCGACTCCGTCTTCAATCGCTATTCACGTGATGCTTTGTAAAATCGCATCGTTGGCCAGGTTCATCCGCCATCTTGTTTCGAAATGGCGGCCATGTGAATTTTTGAAATTTCTTTATATTTTCTAACATTGTATACTTATAGAAAATGTTTCGTTTCACAAAATGCAAACTCTTATGTATAATTTTAAACAGAATGATGAAAACATTAAAAGATATTTTAACACTAGAACCGCCGGAAGTTTTACTAAAGTGTTATAAAAATGTTTCACACCCGAATTTTTATTTACAATAATTTAAAGTATTTATTTAACTTATTTCAATGCAGTACATATTTAAATTAGTTCAGAAAGAGATTTCCGGTTCGAATCGAAATATTTTTATTTGGCACCGGTCAAAATGACCACTATGGACTACGGTTCTAGTGTTAAAGAGTCACACAGTGTAAGTTAACAACTTAGGTCATTTTAAAGAGAAAGTTGGGAAACCTAAAAATTTCCAAAAGTGTCCACAAAATTCAAATGGCCGCCACTTTTAAACAAGATGGCGGATGAAGCTGGCCAACGAACTCGCTCAAGACATTAGTATGTACTAAGCGTATGAAAAATTTCATCCAAATCGGTTCAAAATTTTCGAGCGTTACAGCATATATATATATATATGTGTGTGTTTTATATATATATATATATATACACACACACACACACACATATATATATATATATATATATATATATATATATATATATCAATCAGCATTTCAACGGAGTTTGATTTTGGTATCTGGGGGTCATGATCGGAGAAAATATAGCAAAATTTCTCGAAGTGTTGTCCTTCGGACGACTGCGATAGGTAGTTTTTTACTTTATGTAATAAAATAAGCTACCTAAAAGTGTCCACAATTTTGGTCACAACTGTATCTATCGTAATATACCAGTATAATTCACTGAAACACGAGCTTCATATTTAAAACAGGGACTTTTCATATGTGAAAAGAAATACATATATATATATTAGGGTGTCCCAAAAAAATGAAAGTTGTTTTATTTTTTCGCATACCCTCTCATTTTTTCCTTTTATGTAAAAACAATTGTAAATAAAGTTTCATGTAATTTGAACTAAGGCAACCCGTGCCGACTTGCATCTAAATGTCTCAGTCAGTACTTGTGTACTTAGCGAGCGAACGATGACACGTGTCAACCTGTCACGAGTCCGTAGCGGAGCACACAGCAGCTGCAAATGAAAAAGAGTGTGTTCAGAAGTGCACTTCGCGCAGCGCGCGCGCTTAGAAGTTTATGCCATGGAGTAGGTCTTATCGAAGAAAGGAATTTTAACATAATTCAATTATTTCATTATTTTTATGGTTCAAAAAAGTTTAAACCAACGACTATATTTCTTTATCCTTCCAAAACATGGTTTTCGTAACAGGACTACATGCCTATGCTCACTCAGATAAAATCTAAAATAGTCGGGAAAAACATCACGTGACCTTCTTTATCTACTTTAGCCCATTTAGCATTTAAAATTATTTAACCAACCGCACACAAACTCCGCTCAAGCTGCTCAAAAAATTGTGTGGGCGATTTGATCACGTGATTGTGCGTTTTCTGCTTATGTGTTATTGGTTGTGCTTTGTTTGGTAGGTTGATTGATACAATTTAAGAATACAATTGGTGATCTAAAAATTTTAACTTTTTAACAATTTTCTTTTTATTTATTTAAAAATGATTTATCAGTTGATTTATAACTTCTGTGATAAATAGAATGCGGTTAGTAAACCAAGATTGTGATATCAACATATGAGATTTGTTTGTAATCTACTATACTGGATGGATTTCAATGGAATTTGCACTGTTAGTTAGACAGTTTTTCAGAGAAGGTTTTAATATATATATTTCTTATTTCATGATTGCATATTTTAATACCGTGTGGATAACGAACCAAAATACATCATAAAACATGAGAAATAAATGTCATTCAAAATTCTGTTAGTATAAGCAAAATACTTACTTATACTTTCAGTAGAAAATTTATAAACATTCTAATCATACTTTATTCACTATAAAACTAGACAGCAGACCTATACATTTTATCTCTTTAAAAAATATATGTACAGATATTTTTAGTTAAAATAATCTACAACTATTACATTTTATTTTTATAATGTTCAAGGTAAAATATGATTTCCAGCCTAGTCTCGATAAAAATTCACTCGTAAATTATTCAAAAAAAAGAAAATCAAGGAATTATCCTACGTGCAAAAAGATATTTTTGCACAATATATATTATTTTTTCATTTGGATTTGCTTAATGTTTATATCATTACACATATACATATATAATCACTTAGAAACGAAACTTTGAATATTTAAAAGGCGTTCAGATGTAAAACTTTTAGCTCGAAATACCTCATTTTCTCACATTTAAATGAGTATTTTATTATTATAATAAAAATACACGTGCCTCTGTATAATAAAAATAAAAAATATATCTTCATCAAAAATATCTTATTCATTATGAAAAATATAAAACAACCAATAAACAAAACAAAAAAAAAATTTGACACGATGTGGGACTGGAAGGATTCGAACCCAGAACCCCTAGTCTCGAGTTCACTGCCTTATCCATTCGGCCATCTAGCACACGTTCCTTTTGCAACAAAATATCTTTATAATTAGTACCTTAATTAATCAAATCCATGATCTGTTCCTGAACACACTACGTGTTATTCCATCCATGATATAGACCCACTCCATGTTCCTGCCTCCTGAGCTCGCGCGCGTAGCGCGCGTGCTTCTTGAACACACTCAAAGCTAAAACAAAACAAAAACAGAAAGGTTTTGGAATGCATGTGACAATTCGCAACCCGTGACGAAACAGTAACAATGCGCAAACTGTGAAGCGTGTCAGTACTACTTTACTCAAGACAGCGCACATCTATGTGTCAATATGCTTACCATTCCAAGTTCTTTTGTTAGTAAATGTATGTATAGTTTTTAGTAAGTGAGCAGAACATGGCAGTGGAATTGTGTAGTTCAAAAAAGTGATATTTTGAATAGAGAAAATTAAACATCAAATAACGGGTTCAAAACGTCCGTCTAATGGGCAAGTTCTCGCAGTTTTGTTTTAAAAATTCGATATGTGGATTTAACTGTTAATGAAAATTCATATCTCCCTATTCGTGAAAACATTATCGTTTGGGAAAAGGCACACATGCCTACGGAATCGTTGCCAAATTGCGTGACGAAGCTTGTTAATACGTATCAAGTTTGTAGAGACTTACAAAAAAATGCAAAGAAATTACAAGACGTATTCAAGCGGCAACAACAAGAATTTGTAACTAATTTAGACAATTTGTTCGACATTACACACGCTGATGCATTTCAAATAAGGAAAATAGAGGAAGATAGGATGTTCTTGCAGCGCTAAAAAGAGTCGAGTTGGTCACTTAGGTGGAGTGGATAAAAAAACTGTCCAAAAATAGGAAAGGGCCCGATTTCGAGTAATCAAAGAAGAAAATTGTTGAATCAAATATGGTTCCGCTTCAACATCCTGGGCACCATACGAACCATTGCAAGAATATTTCTCTTCGAATTCTAATGAAAATATGGATAAAGAAGATTTCCCAACACTGATCGAAAGCTCAGAACCTGAGACAAGTAAATCAGTACTGGGAAAATATTTTATTATTCCAAAGTTAGCTGCTGCATTAGACAGGTGTCAATCAAGTATGCGAGATTCTGTGTTTATTCTTAAAACTACTATTGGGAGGGGACACTTGGATTTAACATTGACAAATTTCCGTTAAGTAAGTCTTCAATTCAAAGAATCCGAACAGAAACACCGAAGGAACGCACGGAAAACATAAAAATTGAGTTCCAAAACTAGGTACTAGATGTAGTGATCTTACATTGGGATGGCAAACTGTCGCCTGCTTTGAGTGCTCGAAAATCGAAAGAAGAATGCTTGCTTATAGTTATTTCATATGGACTTAAAGAACACCTCATTGCTGCGTCAAGACTTTATAATTATACAGGCAAAGAACAGGCGCAGGCTATTTGGAAGGCTATTCTAGATTGGAATTTAGAAAACAAAGCCCAAATTCTCTGTTGTGATACTATGGCTTCGAATACAGGTCGTTTTAATAGTGATTGTGCGCTCCTCGAACAAAAATTTGATAGGGAAATGCTTTTCTTTGTTTGCTGTCATCATGTATACGAACTGGTATTAGAGGCTGTATTTGCAGTGAAAATTAAACAAGTGACAACAAGCCTAGATATTCCGCTCTTTAAAAAGCACAAAGAGAATTAGAGGAACATCTATCCCACTAAAATACATTGCTATAGAGAAACAGTGGAATTTTTCCGAACCGTATATGAACTTGACAATTTGCTTTACTTTTACCGCTCTGAACTTTAAAATGTTATGATCAGAGAGAACTATTGAGAATTGATCGATTTTTCTACCATATTTTTAGGCGGAGATGCAGAAAAAAAATTAAATCAGACCTCTGTGTGCTATGTATCAAGCTAGATGGATGACCCGAGCGATTTACTCCCTAAAACTGTCATTATTTAGTTCTCATCTAAAATTAAACACCAAGGATAAGAAAGCACTGACAAACATCTTGTTTATCGTGATAATCTATGTTAAATATGGCTTCAGTACATTTTGGCAGTTAAAGCACCCTACAAAGATTTGTACTTTTTTGAAATCTTTGAAAGCCTACGAATATGTGAATGAAAGTATCTCGAAAGCTGTTTTACAGAAATTTCTCCAGCATTTATGGTATTTGACTGATGAAATAGCAGTATTAGCACTTTTTTATCATGATGTGGACGAAGAAACAAAATTAAAAATGGTGGCAAATTTACATATAGAAAATTTCTCGACCCATGAGAAAACATACCTTCCATCGATGGTAGAAAGTGGTTCATTGTAGGGCGAGTTTCATACATTGACTTTGCAGTTGTTTATTTAGTTATTCATTTATATCACGCGATTGTTACTTGTTATTTTATTTTTTTACAGAAAAAAGCATAGATGATGTCATATCTGTCAAAAGCCATTCATTGTTTTTTAGACTCAAAATTGATGATAGTTTTGAAGAATCCCTCTTCATGGGAGAATAACGCTTCGTTTCCCGACGCGAAAACGGCGATCTCAATGCTCAGAGAAATGAACAATACATCTCAAAGAGCGGAAAAAACTGATGCAGGACTTCATGGTTTAATAAGGGTGGCGGAGGAACAAAAACAAATTTTGTTATGTTGCGTACAAGAACACACGAAGGTCAATCCTGACTGTAAAAAGCAAACATTGAAATGAAAATAAGTTGAGTAATGTTTCTTTTACTGTAATATGTTAATAAATATCTACTTTGAATAAAATGGTGTCTTATGTACCAAAGAAACGTACATTTTACAATCTCTCCATAGTGTTCGCCGTACAAGATTTCATATTCAAGTTTGACCTAAAGTCGGCACAGGTTACCGTTATGTGATTGTAATAATACATTTTATTTATGTTTCTCAGGTGAAATAAAAAAAATAGAGGGTATGCGTTTGCAAAAAAAAAAAATTTACCTTGTATCCTGGGACACCCTAAATTATATATATTTTTTAAATAGGAAAATAATGATTTAGAAAGTCGATTCTGCTGTGTTACAATAGAATTTTACTGGGTAAACATAAAAATATTTATTCTAAAAATTTGAGCTTTAAACCATTTAAGTACAAAGCTAATTTATGTGTAAATGTGCCATACGTGCCCACACCTGTACCCATGAATTGAGCAATAGAACGCATAAAATATGCAAACAAAGGTTTGAATCTTTTTCTACATTGCTTTCAAAATGTTTCGTGTTATCAGTATGTAAACAAAGTTTTTGGCATTTGTAATCAGATACATTTTTTTAATAATTCTGTATTATAAAATTTTTGATAATCTTTAACATATTAAGTTTTAGGAACATTAAGCTTCTGGTGTTTACCAAACGTTTCTTCCAAGGGAATCTTAGTAACCAACTTTAAATGTCAAATTTATATTAATTGTAAAACTCCTCACCAAATCTTTCAATATGAATAGAATTTTACTAATTTAAGCAAATTAATTTCATACTTTTATTCTAACTGCATGCTTTTAGTTGCATGGTTTCATAACCAGTAAAAACCCATGCAGACTCGGCCTACAGGCCTACAATTTTATAGGGCTGCTTTTGACGAGTTTTTAATTTCATTTCTCTGTGAGAGTTGGTTTGATCAGAATCATGTTAATACGATAATTTTTTCTTCAGCCCCTATTTTTTCTGCAAGAGGTGGTCTTATCAAAAACTTGCCAATATAAAAGTTGTAGCTAATACTAAGACGGTTTTTAATAAATTTAAGTTGATCTTATATCTTGGGAATTGACGGAGTTAAGATATTTTTTCTCGCTAAACCCCTATTTTTTTTTCCCCTTGAGCCCATTTTTAATTTTATCAAAAATCTGTGATACATACAGAGATGAGATTTCCGCATTTTTACAAACCAGTATTTTGTTAGAGAAAATGACATTTCATTGGAACATTTTTGTGATTTAAGAGAACAACATGTCCTCTAAGAATATAGTGGTGTGCAAAAATGCGGAAATATCATCCCTGTACATAAAATTTTTGGCCATTTTCCTAATAATAACTTTAAACTGATTTCATATGTATTATAATTAAGAAGTTGTAGGTTTTTTTTCTATTTTCACAAAAACCATCAATATTTCCACGACCTTGGTCCGATTTTGCCCATTAACGAACTTGAGCGAGAATTTCAGCCACTTGATTTTATGTATCAGTTTGGAAGAGATTTGTGCAGAATTACGGAAGTTATCGTGTCCATAAAAAGTGATATCTATATATACAGAGATAGATAGATAAATAAAGTTTTGAACTAGGGGTGATTTTGGGTTCTAGAGGTCATGATCGGCGTAGATCTGAAAACATTTTTCAGAAATTCCAACATAGGGGAGAATGTAATAGGTAGTATTTCATACGAAAGCTACCTAATAAAACATGAAAAAAAGACATTTTATGAATGAAGATCTTTCCTCTTTTGGTAGTTGGGATAAAATTTAACTACTTAAAATGCTGTGAGTGATTTATATTTTCTGGAAAAAAAAACGAGCATTTGACTAGAGATTTTTTTTAACCCTTTCAAGGGCGAGTAATTGTGCTTCTGTAATGTTGAATTCCCACCAGAATTTACGAGAAAACCTGATAAATTTTAAAATAAGAAAATGCAATTTTAAGCTTTTTTACTAAGCTTTTTTACCAAAGACGTAAAACTAAAATTTTCTTTAAAATTTCTTGCACAAATCTTTATTAAAATTGAGTGGTATAAAATATATTCATCGCTCTTTAAGAGGTTCACTGCTCACTGATAAAATATCTTCAAAACTAGAATTATTTTAGAATAAATATTTTCAATTCTTCATTACAATTTACGAATCATGAACAAATGCATTTATTGTTGAAAATAAGAAAAAATGCAATTAAAATTTATTGTATTCTAAACAACAAAAACAAAACTGTTTTTCTTTTGATGTGATAACTATACGAATAATTGAGACTATTTTAGTTAAAACAAACATGGAGATTTCTTAAATTAAATTTAGAATTGCATTAATTTTTCGAGCGTATATCAGTCGAAAAGAAATATTAAATTTCTGCTAAGTAAACAAATTAATGTACTGTGAAAAATTAATAAACTGAACATCTGAAAAAAAAAGTTAGAGCTCATTCTTAAAATATTTTTAATTAGCACAAAGCTTAAGAAATACGCTAACATATTTTATAATAAGCATGGTGACATTAAAATATTTATTTAGCCGTAGACAAAAGACCAGACATAAAATACTCTCTTCTATGTTCAAACAGTTCATATACAATTTTTATAGAATTGCTATGCTATTGTTCTTCAAATGAATAAAATTGCATGCTGGAAAAATTAAGTAGAAAATAAAATGCTTTCAATAAACATTAATTTTATTTCAGTTTACGTCAGTTTTCCAAATTTATGTTGTAGTTCAGTAAACACGCATGAAAATAAATGTTCCGTTAATGTATATTAGCTGCATTCTTTTATATACCGTGAAGTTATTCAAGTTTTCAATGGCAGTGAGGATTTTGCTGGTATCATAATAAGAGTAAACTGCTAAGGTAACTTTACAAACTAGAACTTATGTTATGATGCGATTAACTGGACGAACAATACTGTTTTAGTTTCCAAAATTAATTACTAGATAAATAATTGTTTTTCAATCTTATTAAAACATAAATCACACAACTATATTTTCGAGGTAAAATAATTACTGACTAGTTTCAGCAAAAGTGCAGAGTGTACATACATCTAAAATAAGTTAGTTAACGCTTTTATGAACTTGGATCAAAATTATTTATCTAGGTATTTTTTTAGATACAAAGAAAGACACTCTTCAGATGTGAGTTAACACACAGATGTGTTCTAAACTTTCCTTTCAATGATTTTATGTATCTTAACACTAGAACGGCGGCGAGGGGTCATTTTGACCCTTGCCGAATGAAAACATTTCGATTCGAACCAGAATTTTTTTTGTAATATAAGATTAATATATGTTGCCCAAAAATAACTTAAATAAATAAGTTAAATAGTTCTAAATAAAAATTCTGATGTGAAATATTTTTTATAAAACTTGAGCAAAATTTCCCGCCGTTCTAGTGTTAAATAAATAAAACTGGAAAAAAAATCAAAACTTGCTTAAAAGAGCACTTCTGTTATGGCCTCTAATCTCTCTACAACGTTCTATTTTTTGGGTATTCTGCAGTGGTGGAAAATTGGCGCAGAGGAGGAGCCTATTGACACCACTAAATTTTAGAAATATTTTTCGGCTTATCTAATGACATAATTTCTTCGTTTTTATTAAGCTGAAGAATACTATAAAATGTTTGTGGTGTCAATAGGCTCCTCCTCTGCGCCAATTTTCCACCACTGTATTCTGGCCATTTTTGTCACCTTCAAAATACTCAAATTACCGTTGACATAAAATGTATTTCCTATTACATTTTCTCAAAAATTATCTATATTCCTTAACCTTGAAGGGTGATGAGATATAATATATCGCACTTAATTTTAATTGCCCGATGTCACATTGGCACAAGAATTTTGAAATAAAATTTTGCTTTAATAACAATACGCGAAGAAAAGATTTGACATATTTCCAAAAAACTTTATTGGTAAATTCTGGTGTCAACCAATCATTTGAACATTTTAAAAACGTAAGTACTTTGCCCCTGAAAGGGTTAATCGCGATCTCATTACTAACGAATCGTCTCATTCAACTATGCTGTCTGTACCTGGGTAAAACTTATGCAGATAATATTAATTCTCTTTTCTAATTCATATAAATTTCACTCTGCAATCCCTTAAAAACTTAAGTGAACAGCGCAACCTTTATCAAAAAGGATTATTTAGTTTAATAGTTATATTGCCTCTCTATATTTTTAAGCCTTTTATTTTACCTGTTCCACAGCTGCCAACATCTTACACTTTTTTGTACCATAAAAATTTAGTGGGAATTTTTGCCTTATTTAGTCGGCAGATTACAACGATTTTAGAAGGTAAAATTTACTGTTAAATTTTTGTGGTACAAAAAAGCGTAACTGTTGGCAGCTGAGGCATTCTTGCATAATGTTAGCTTCCAGGAATAAAAATCTGGTAAAAGCAAAATTTTAAACTTATAGAATAATGCCTTAAGGATTCAAAGTAAAGAAAAAATGGTCAGCAGCGAAGATTTTTAATAATAGTTTATTTCACTGAAGAACAAAGTTAAACTTGCGTGTTTAATTTTCCTCACCGCCCCCCTTCACATTTTATCTCTCTAACTTTTTATTTTCATCTAAATTTTTATTTATAATAAATTCGCATAGCACCCATAGAACATTTAAATTAGAAATAACAACAATGTAGATTTTTTAGTACAAAGTTGTGGTATAATATTATCTTAAATACTCTAATCTAGCAGTTTATATTATTTTATGTTGAATTATTTTATTTTATTATTATTTACTTCTAACACGCATGTCTTAGACATACTAATTTATTATATAGACCTACCAGGGTTCCAAGAAAAATAAATTTTGTTATTTAAAATCCTTTACTAAGAATTTCATAGTTGCAAACATAAATATAAGAGTAGGGGCGGAAAGAATATCACAGGGATGTTAACCCTTTAAAGGGCAAGTGATTGCGTTCCTGTAATGTTGAATTCACCCCGGAATCTTCGATAAATTTCATTTCAAAATAAGGAAAAGAAATTTTACAACTTTTTTCCACCAAACATATAAAAATAAAATTTATTTAAAAGTTTCCGGTGCGAATCTTGATTAAACTTTGGTGAGATATAATATATCCCACAGCCCCTCAAGCGGTTAACCCCTTGAAGGGCAGTGATGCCGTCACGGCATCACATAATTTCAATCCCAAATTGCCACATTGGCACCGGAATTTTATAATGAAAATTTCACCTTTTTAAGTACGCGAAAATATATTTTTACTTCTTTACGAATAAATTCTCTTGTAAATACTGGTGTCATTAAATTATTTCAACCTTTTATGAATACAAGTACCTTGCCCCTGAAAGGGTTAAGGCGCTGTAGCAAGTAATTACAATTAAATATTTAGAACAATGGTGCTCCAACTGTTGGTCGCGAACAGATAACGAGAGAGAGGCTGCAGTTAATCCGAAAAAATAAAATGTATATGTACAGTCGTGGGAAAAAAAAGTAAACACCCCCTACTAACTCCTCAACAAATTGTCGTAGAAGGAAGTTACTGGTACCGAACAATTGGAAATAAAGTCTACTTTTAAATGATGTATATAAAATTTGCTTAGGGGGCCATCTACATATTAAAACGAACCATAACTTTGTTTTTTTTTTCAATAGCAGTACACAATTCTGACAGCATAAATGAACTCTACACCCTTCATTTAGCCTAAAAACAAATTTTTATGCAATTCGTACGATAAGTTTCCGAGAAATTAATTATTTTAAAACGAGCGTATTTTAAGGGCTGTATCCAAATTGAAGTTCGGTATTAGATTATTAACCGAGAGAGCCCCTTTTTTGATCAAGGCACCTTAAGCGACACTCAAGCAGTCATTGAAGCTAGACTACAGGACAGCGAAAGAAATTTCAAAATATCGAGTTACTTCTGTCATAGCCTTAAACCATCATTTTGCCGTTTTTTAAGCATAATTTAAAAACTACTTGGAAAAAAAGTGTGAAATTTTGGATTTCTATAAAGCAAGACTTAATAAACCTAAATCCATAAAAAAATAGTAGGTTGCAATTCATAATTTTTTCGAATATTAATTTCATAATTCATAAGTCATATCATAAAATTATGAAAATTGCAAATTCAACGTATTTATGTTTGGGTATATTAGTATTATTGCTACACAAAAAATTAGCACATTAGGAGCATAATTTCAGGAGATATAAATAAAAATATGAAAATGTTATTTAACATTAGAAGCACTAAATTTTGAATGTCTGTAATTCAAAAACTTATCATTCAAATGACTTGAAATTTCGTTTCTAGGCATAGTTTGGACCCGAGATTTGAAATATCTCGTTAAATTTGGGTATTGCTATTTTAAAAAATGAATTTTGGATTTGTTTTAATATGTAGATGGCCCCCTAAGCAAATTTTATATACATCATTCAAAAGTAGACTTTTTTTCCAATCTTCCGGTACCAGTAACTTTCTTCTACGATAATTTGTTGAGGAGTTAGTAGGGGGTGTTTACTTTTTTTTCCACGACTGTACAAGAAATATCTGTTATTAAATAATAATGATCAAATATTACATAATTCGTATTGATGCCGATGATGATGATGATGTAGTCTCATAAGTAAACGTAAACATGTATTAATACACGGCTGCATTCATTTATCTCTTGAAAGCTTTACTACATGTTGATTTACATTTGAAACAGAGAAAAAAATATTATTTTCAACTAATTTAGTTTTTAATGCTACTATTGAAGAAAATGCTTTCCACACAGATAAGAAATAAAAAGCATATACGATCATTGTTTTTGAAAGAATCCGTTACTAAGATTTCATCAAAACATTATAATAAAACAGGCTGTTTCCTTTTTTTATGAATGCTTAGATGATCTCAATGCTTAAAAGTTTTAAAAACGATGATTTCTAACAAAATACATGCGAGCCATTCTCCGATAATTTTAACTTTCATGAATAAGAAACATGTGAAATTCAACTTAACAAAACACGGCATTTTTAAACTTCCAGATTTAAACTTTTATGTTCTTGTAGCTAAATTAGATAATGTTTTTTTTCAGCATTAATGTTTAATACTGTACTATCTCAGTTAGATCCTTGCCATTCATTTAACCCCTTCAGGGGTGATGGGATATATTACATCCCACTTAATTTTCACAAAGATTTGCACCAGAAGAACTTAATTAAATTTTAGTTTTATAACTTTGGTGGGAAAAAGTTGTAAAATCGCGTATCCTTATTTTGAAATAAAATTTTTCGAATTTTCCGGTGTGAATTCAACATTAAAGAAACATAACTCCTTGCAAGGTTAATAGTTAAATAAAAATGAGATGGTAAGGAAGGGACGGCAGGGAAAAAAGGGACGGTAAGGAAAATTACTACCTATTTTTAGGCAAATCATGTTACGACTAGGTGATAACCACAATGTTCATTGATTTTTAGCAACAGTTATTTACATTGGATGATTTTTTTTTTAAGAATTTAATTTACCTCGAAAAGTGCAGGAATACATGGTTCATTACGGGTACCGTTATTGTCAATGCCAAATACCAATATATTTTATATAAAAATAAATCTAGTTTAGTCGCGCGAATTTTCGCCTTATTGAAGGATGTATTTTCTATAAGAAAATACTGGTACAGAAGAATTTCTTAGTCTGGAAATTCAAGGACCTTTACGAACCCTGGAATAAACCTTGGGGACAATAAGACTACCAAGAAAGCCACAATGCTTGAAATTGATATTTAAATGCTGATTTAAATTCTGCAGTAAATTTCCTGTCAAAGAATTATAGCCATTTTCTCTCTAGCATACTTTTGCATGAGAAAATAGTTGAAAAAAATTCTGTGGTTGCATCCGGAGAGATTTTCCTTATAATTTTAGCAAAAGGGACGGTAAAGAATCTAAAATCCAGGGACAGATTTACAAAAATAATAACAACCATAAAAATGTGTACTGGTTAAATTTTTTGCTACATATTTATATAAAAAATATATTCCTCGTTTCAAAAAAAATTACGCCGAATTTCTTTTATTGAAACGATTTTATACGGATAGATCCAAACTTAAAAATCATAGTCCAAGAGCCGACAGCACAAAAACCTATGTTATCAAGCACAAGAAAAAAACCTTTATTTTATGGAAGAGTAGAAGTAGGGTAATCTAATGATCTCTGCCGGAAGTGAAGTGGTGCATAAGCCAAAAATTAATGCCGTCAGTGGTTGACTCGTATGTTTATCATTGTGTTTTCCTGCTCCCAATCCTCCATGTTTTCATACCTTTGTTTGTAGGACAATCACAATGATAAACATACGAGTCAACCACTGGTGATATTAATTTTTGGCTTATGCACCACTTCACTTCCGGCAGGCATGGATCATTAGATTACCCTACTTATACTCTTCCATAAACTAAGGGTTCTTTCTTGTGCTTGATAACATAGGTTTTATTGCTGTCGGCTCTTGGATTATCAGCATCAGTGACACGGGACGGTCAGGAATTTCACGGTACATTTTGACCCCCAACATCGTCCAAATCTTATTTATCTCGTTAATATTATTATAAAATTATGCAATGGCCTTTTTTACAGTATAAGAAATTTAAAAAATCCAAGAATATGAACTAAAATAAAAATTATTATTCAGGGATTAACCCTCTCGCTGCGCAACCCGAGAAATACTTGGGCATGCATTTTCCCGTCTAATTAATACTATTTGGTTATTCCAACCAGTTATTTTTTAGCGAAGACTTTGTCTGATTTAATCAGGACATTTTCCTCGATTACGATAGTAAAAAAATTCTGCTTTAAAGAACCGGTGATAAAAGATTAAAACCCTTAAATGCCTGATTTTTCAAAAATCGTTGTAATAATGTTTTTTCGGCTTTCATTTTTTAAATAAATCATGGAAAAAATACTTAAAAAAATCGTATTTTGTTTTAAGTATGGTTTACGGCTAAAAAACAGTTTGTTACTAATCGGCAATACTGGTCTTTAATTGAAAAAATAATTTCCCTTGATAAAATTCTATAATATTAAACACATAAGAATTTTAGGAACTATGATAAGAAATAAATTTTACTTGCTCACTGCGGGTCAAACGAGGGTATTTCGCAAGCTTCCAAACAAAGCAAAAAGAACAAGTAGCAACAATTGAATAAATAAATCTATCTTTATTCTTAAACAGCACACGTGTTGCCATCTACATGCTGAAAATCGATTTAATAATATCTTCAGAATGTATTTTATTGGCAACATTAGGCATTATAGCTTCAATATTATACTAATAATGTTTTAGAACCTAAATTGGGTATGTTGCCGAAAAGCAACACCAGGCATTTAAGGGTTAAAAATTCTGTAAAAGACGCTCATCGCGAAGAATTACTTAAGCAGCGAGAGGGTTAAAAGTCAAAATTATGTGAGAACGCATCAGCTATGATGTTCCCTTTGTAATTATTGTTTAATTTTCAAATATTTTCTTATATTATTTCCACTTCTTTCGTTTGTATATGAATTTTGCTGTAAGTTAAACCTCTCTTCTCTCTATTGGGATTGTTCCATCACCGATTTTATGAATCGTTACTCCCGCTCCATCTCCTGTTTTCCTATTTGCTGTTGTTGTTTTTTTTTTCATCTGTCTTTCTAATCCATTTTTCTTGTTTCTCCTTTACTTATATCATCCGCTTTTCTTTTCTTTTTCTTGCTTCGTATTGTTTCGTAATGGTAATGCACATGTTTGTACCTGAAGAAAAAAGGTAGAACAAATACTTTCACTTTTGCGGTGCATTTAAAAAGTTTTTTAATGGTATTGTGTTAATAACCAGTTTTTTAAAAATTTCTTATATTTGTTTCGTCTATAATTTTTTATTTACAATACCTCCTGAAAATAAGGAATACTTTTCAGTATCATTTGTCGATTATTTTTTTGGCGTTCTACTTTACTTTTCATTTAAGGGGAAATGCTTTCACTCTGAAACAGTTTATTTATTCTGCATTATATGCCTTAAAAGAGTACAACAAAAAACTTTCTTTTGCTTCATTAAAAAATGGTATCCATTGTTTTTCTTTGTCCTTATATGATATGTCCTCCTCTTTCTAAAGACATGTATGATTTTCGATAATGACAGAAATTTTATTTAACCTTTATTTAACCAGAATTCTGATTTTGTTTTATTTATTTCAGAGGCAAAGTACTTTTGTTGGCAAAATATTAAAACGTTTGAAGGACATAAACAATTATTAACTTTATTTGAAAATAAGTGAAAGCTTTTCTTCTCGTACATTATAAAAGCAAATTTCATTCGAAAATTCCGGTGTGATTGTGACCTTTACGGATAAAAATTAAGTAGCATAAATAATATCTCACCTCGTTTCAAAGGGTTAAAAATACCAAATTAGAATTTATATTTCTACAGGATAGAATTTACAGTTCTTGTATTAGCTTAGATTTTAATTTTTAGAGTAATTTATAGTACAGGGGTATCCAACTGTGGCACTCTAAATATCACTATTTTTTAAAAGAAATAATCCACTTCTCAACCGCAGAGATTTGATGATAAGATAAATCAATGATAACTCTAATATTTTAGTGGTATGGGGACAGTTTGACACCCCTGGTATAGTAGTATAGGTTTTAGACAGCAGTTTTTTTCTGAGAAAATATTAAATAATACATTTTTAATATTATCAGATGACATTCCTCACTAAATAAAATGACGACCGAAACTAAAAACCTCTCATGTTTACCGAGTATTTTTCCGAAGACAAATTCTATGCATAAAATTATACATTTAAACTGAAATACGCTACATTCATTAATATTCAAATTGTGTCAAATTGTGGCCCGCCGTGTACCACTAAAATTTTACAGACATCATTACATTGTCTAAACATTAAATATCTGCGATTCAAGAAGTCCATTATTTCTTTAAAAAATTAGTACACCCCTGTCTTTAACCGCTTCCATTATTATCCCGAGTTATCTCGGTTTCGTATGCATTACAACTATTTACTATTCCGAGAAAACTCGGGCGTAGGATAATTTGTCACTACGAATTGTTTTATCACATTTTTACTCGGCCTGCAACTTAAAAAGAAAGAAAATATTTTTATATAGTATAATAAATTATGTATATTATAATAAATTATATGAGGATGTGAGTTTCAAAACTCGCCTTATCCAGAAAATCAAATTTTGGGAAATCACGAAAAACCTCCGACTGCGTCCATTGGTTTTCATTGAAAACCAAGGTTTTACAATGCCAAAAATACACGATAAAACTAAGTTTTTTTGAGACTGTAGTATTTTATTATGCAGGTCCACCAATAGAATAGATTGATAAAGAAAACACAATTTTTGTACTTTTGGATAAGGCGAGTTTTGAAACTCACTGCTTCCCTTATTATCCCGAGTTATCTCGGATTCGTATATATTACAATTAATTACTATTCCGAGAAAACTCGGGCGTAGCATAATTTGTCACTACGAATTGTTTTATCACATTTTTACTCGGCATGCAGCGTAAAAAGAAAGAAAATATTCTTATATAACATAATAAATTATATATATATTATAATAAATTATATATAGTATTGGACTGGCAGTTTTTCAAGTTTTATGATATGAAACTCAAATGATGAAATGCAATGATATGATTGCAAAAAAATGTGATTTTTTTTTTTTTTTTTTTTTTTTTTTTTAAATGGTAAGGGAAGCGGTTAAAATACAAAACTTTGCATGCTTTTGTTTCATCTGTTTGACCTCAGTATGCATTATGAACAGTGTTGCCAGATTGAGGACTGTTTTGTCCCCAGATTGTTGATTGTCACCGGTTTTTTGAAATAGAAATATTCGGACTATTTAAAAATACATTAAAAATTCTGAAAAATAAGGCGAATTATGCTATTTTAAAAAAGTGGTGACAGTCAAATAATCTGAATTTAAAACGTCCCCAATCTGGCAACACTGATTATGAATAAAACAGAAAAGAAAGCAGATAACAGCAATTTTTACAAAAATGATTTCATAAATTTTCATTTAATAATTTTAAATATTCATATATAATTCATATATATTATTTATACATTAATAAATATTTATATATATTAAATAAACGAAAAATAAAATTAAGAATATTTTTATAAAATTAACAGTTAAGGGAGAAGATTGAATACGTTTCTCTGTGAACTAATAAAGAATTCTCTAAAGAGTTTATTATTCTCAGTATAACTGCAAATTAATGAACTAGCTTCAAAATAAGATTATTTCTAGAATAGACTTTTAGGTCTGATTACAATTTATGAATTTGCAACAAATACATTTATAAGTTCAAATGTACAAAAATACATTTTCATTAACATTTATGAAATGAATAATGAAACAGTTCCATTTTAACGAAGAAATAAATAAACACATTTTATTTAATGAGATAATTAAAGGAGAAAGGAGATTACTTTGATTAAAGAAATGTGCAAATGCTTTGTTTCAATTTAGGTTTGCGTGCAATTTCCTGCCATTTATCATTTGCCGAATGAAAAGTATGTTGCCGCTCACTGCGTGAAATTAGTATACCAATAAAACGAAAATATAAAATAATAAAAATTTGCATTTTGTTCATTGTCTGTCTCTTATTCAAAGCTATACTACACACATAAGAGAACCACACACATAATTTAGCACATAAATTTCAAGAGTTCTCTGTTAAGGGGCCCGGGTAAGCGAAATTCAACCAAAATATCGATTTTTACTTTTTTATATCATTCTATAGTTTAAACTATTATCTTTTCAACGATGTATTACACATGTTTATATATATAAAAAAAGTGTTGAATTTTTTTCATTCTTTCTAAGAACACTTCAGAGCAGTGGGCTAATTTTTTTAAATTCAGATTTCTTGATTGGCACCACTTTTCTGAAGTGGTAAAATTCCCATTGTTTTCGACTCAATTAATATGTTTTTAAATAAGGCGAATTTTACTATTTCAAAAAAGTGGTGCTAATCAAGAAATCAGAATTAAAAAAAAGTATTCAATAGCAACACTGCTTCACAGCTTTAATTGACATTTTCTCAAAACTTCGATTTTTCAGGTTTGTATTCCTTTTTTTCAATATCTATTAAACTTAAGAACTCAGATTTTTCTAACTACTTATATTATCTTATAGTGCATACTTTAACACAGGGATTTAATGATTTGTTGAGAATTATTTATTTTAGGCAGTGAAATCTTACCGAAAATGCTAATTTAAAAAGTCTTCAATAAATAATTAATAATTAATTTTCAGCGTTAAAATACGTAAAGCTTGTTATTCAAACTACTCTAAAAAAACTAGACCTCTATCTTTCACCATTTCTGAAAAAATGTACATAAAGTTGGTGTATTTTAACATGGCGGAGATAGAGCTTACCCGATCCCCTTAAGATATTTTTAAATAAGTACGGAAATCAAGAAATCCGTATTTTCAATTTAAATTAAAAAAAAGTTAGAAAAGTAGGGTAAAACCATGGAACTATTAAGAAAGGGGAACTGACACATCATAAAAATAGTGAAACTGCAACTGTAACCCCTTTCGCAGGGGTTTATTACCTCCGCCGATAACTTCCACCAGTAAATTTAAGTAGAAATTTTCTCTTTAGTCAAACGCCTTATTAATGGAAAATTTCAGTCTAAAATAAATGCGAAAACTGATGTTCATTTTTACTGGTAGGAATTTACTTCAGCGGTAGTAGTTCCGCCATATTTTGACAACGAAGACAACTTCCTGTCATTGTCAGTGAAAATATTACAATACCTGGGCAAAGTGACACCAGTAAAAAACAATGGAAATTTTTTACCATATTTGTGAGAGAAATTTCCAATGAGTAAGGCGCTTAAATAAGACGAAATTTTCTGTTCAAATTTACTGGTGGAAATTTTAACCGGCTCTAAACAGAAACAGTGGGTCCGATTAAAAAAAACATCAGCCATCTTGTGCATGTGAAACGGCGTAACTTAGTTTTGACACGATACGAGTAGCCCTCTAGTGGTTAATGGTTGATATACTACGCTAGAAGAACCGCCCCCAGAACACTAGGCCTACGCGCCAACATAAAAATGGCTGCTGTCGTGGGCTGATAATTTTAGGCATTTGTCGAAACTTTGGCAGCACTATTTTCTAAAAGTTTTCTTTGACTTACTTAATCTCAGACAAATAAGGATGAGAAAACTTATAAAAATTATTTGTATTCAAATTTAAGGGACCGAAAAAAACTGGAAAAATATCCGCCTACGAGAGCCGCCATTTTTGTGTCAGCGGGTAGGCTTAGTACTCAGGAGGGGGGGGGGGGGCAAGAAGAAGTGGTCATCACGAAATCCTCATAGTACCATTTGTATAGTTTCTGCGTTATAAAATGCATTTTGTGATTTTGGTGGCAAGAAGAAGAAGCGGTCATAACGGTACCTCATACTACCATTTGTATAGTTTCTCTGTTTTAAAGTTTATTTTGTGATATTGTTTTGTTTAATCTTGGCTAGTTTTAAAAATTCTTATATATGAACAGAAATAAAGTTACTGAAACATTTTATGTTATTCTGTATAGTGTATTATTGTATTATTAGTGTGCATTATTATGGATGTGAGTTTATTTCCTGTAATTAAATAATCGCTAGAATTTACAGATCTATTTTTATGGGTTGCTTTCCGATCTACTTTTTCTTGGGGTAAAAAGTATAACATACGTGTGACAAAACCAAATATCGGAAATCAATGCCTGAAGAGCCGGTAAATAATGCTTTAATAAAAGTCAGTCAAAACTACAGGGTGAAGCCTGATTTTTTTATGTTTGACTTTTGACGTTATGGATTTTTAAAAGTCGATAAAGAAATGAACTCTTTTTCTGCAATTTCTAAAGTTCTAATGACGCTAATATTTTTCACTTCAAATATTAACCTTTTGTTTACGGGCTAGGACTGGCGGCTATTTTTACATTATTTTGTACAAAAATTTACGAAAAAAATCTTTTTGGTAGATTTCTCGTGAAATTATCTTAGTATAAGTGTATGGCAGAGATTAGTTTTTCGAAACGTGGTGCGAATAAAATGAATAAATAGCCTCTGGGACGACACATATACCAACTCCGTAATAAAGGGTTAAGTCATGAGAACTAATTATTAAAATACTGTTAGTTAAAGCTATAAAATAAAATATTTTGTTTCTTTACAAAAGAAAGTTTAATTTCTGTAAGATTGGCACGTGCATGGGGTCTTGAGACCCGAATGATCTGTTCATTAATTACTTAAAATATGATTAAAAAATCAAATATTTATAATGAAATTATTACACAAGAATTTGTGTGTAGTATTTACAAAAAGTTTCATTAAATTCCGTTGGAAATTCTAGCTTTAAAAAAATATTACTTAAAAGTCTGATTTTACCCTACTTTCAGTGGCGCAGCCAGGGTGGGAGTTTTCAGACGGATACCACTTTTTCCTTAAAGTTTTGCTTCGTATAATTAAATCAAAAAAATTCTACAAGTAAATTTTACAAAGTTAACTGTATAAAAATAGTGGTAGTTGAGCTTGAAAACCCCCACCCTGGCTTCGCCACTGCCTGCTTTCACTGTATACTATATACTGTATTGTATATACTACTATATACTGTAAGGTCACAATTACACTCGCGAAACTCAGAGGTGTATTGGAAGATGTGTTTGAGCTCTGCCATCGAAACACCCAAGGCCAGAGGACACGGTGTGATGTCTTCACTAATCGACCGACATCTCACTAGTGTTGGAATTCACACCGGAAAATCTTGAATAGCAATTTTCTTTTATTTATTTGTGGAATATCTGTTATCTTATAAAACAATAATAACTGTTTAAACTTACTGGTGAGAATTTGGAATCCCCCCCCCCCCCCCAATAAACAAGTGGGTAAGTGTGATCATACATCGCACAAAGGGTTTCGTTTAATATTCCTTTCAAAACACTTTCTTTCAAAACGTCCAGTACATTTATCGCCATGGAATACCTTCTAAATTTTGGCAAACAATTTTATATTAAATAAGTAGCATATATCTCAGGACTCCCTCAAAAAGTCACCTAAAGCGGTCAGAAACGCTAATTTTTTAAATAGAAATCTAGCGCCCCCCCCCCCCTCCCCGGAATTTCGCGTGTCATTCCTTCTTACACTTTATCTTATGTGTTATAAAATATCTTAAAGTTTCAAACAGATCGACTTGTTAGACTTCCTAATTTTAACAAAATCGCATTGTGTTAGTTCCACATTCTACCACCAGGGAATGCACTCTATTCTTAACAAAAGCATATCTGAACGAAACTCCTTTACGCAATATTTCCGTAGATAGATGGGTCGGGATGGTGGCGGTCTTAAACAAGAATTTAAAATATTTGCTGCGGTAACAAACGCTAAGATTTTAAAAATAATTCTAGCTCCCCCCCCCCCCCTCCTCGAAATATCACACTCCATTCTTTTTTACACTTTTTTCTATGTGTTATAAAATATCTTAAAATTTCAAACAGACTGAGTGGCGGTCTTAACCAATAATTCAAAATATTTCCTGAAATTACTATTAGAAAATAGTGGTATGAAGTAAACTTTCTGATGATGAATGAGTTATACTTATCTCATATCGCTGTTCAAAAAGCCCATGCAAATTATTAGATTTCCTAATTTAATTCGTGGTTAAATAAGCGTCTCTTCATTTTAATCGATGCATTTGATAGGAATAAACCGATTAATTAAATAATAATTAATATTTCAGCTTGTAATTAAGATAGGACTTAGATATAGGTATCAATGAAATCAGCGAGAAATTTGACATCGGGGTGCCAAAAAATTTAATCAAAAAATTTAATATTTAAAAAGTTAAAATTTCGTATTAAAATATGCTATTATGGAAAACCGCAGCATCGTCATGTCTACCTGCTTTCCCGCCGAATTGAAATCTTTTTATTTCCTGTCTTTCCAATTAAAGAAATTAAATTTTTATCGATCGATTTTTAGTGGATATTTTAACTTATATAGATCGCAGAAATGTGAACTTTATACCAAATGAAAGTAGATTTTTTTCTGCGTCTGTCTATTCCATTTACAAATTTCTCGCACCAATATTTTCTGATATACGATTTCGCTTTAAAATCTCCACTTCATTTTTCGGCTTAATTTCCTCCGTGGTAACCGTGCATTCGGCTGATTTTACTGGCAACCCTTAGGAGAAACACGGATGATTTCGAGAAAGTCCGTTTGAATTTGCGTTAAAAAGGTGGATTGGTTAATTTTAGAAGTTAATTAGCCCGTAATTCGGTTAATTACCAACTTTTTCAAAATTTTATGATTTGTTGTTTGATGTGAGGTGTTCAGCTATAAGTACCCAAAATTTCAAGTCTCTAACATGTATAGTTTCTGAGAACGGGCTCTGTGACGGACAGACGGACAGACAGACAGACAGACAGAGGAGCGAGACGAATAGGGTTTCGTGAGATGAACGAAACCCTAAAAATCAGCGAGACACGGCGACACAGTGGCATTCCGCATCTGACTGAATTTTTATTTAGGGATTCCGAATTATCACCAGTAAGTTTAAATAGTTATTACTGTTTTATAAGATGATAGATATTCCACAAATGAAATAACAGAAAATTGCTATTCAAAATTTCCCGGTGTGATTTCCAACAAGTTAGAAGTCGGTCGATTAGTGTTGACGTCACACTCGTATCCTCTGGCCTTGAGTATTTTGATGGCAGCGGTCTGAGTCATTGACATTAATCCCTTAACCCTTAAATGCGTGATATTTTATTTTGTTTCAAAAAATTTTACATGGCTCTCTGAAAGGTTTATTACACAGGAAAAATAATGAAAAAAAAATCAGAGATACATTTTTCATATAATACGTCAATCTTTTCTTCTGTTGCACATCTGCAATACAAGTAAAAACTACTGTCGTGTGGCTGTTTTCGCTAAAATAATGCAAATTAATCAATACTTTAATAAGTATGTCTCCAAATACCTTATTTTATATAATTATTTATTTTATCAAACTTAACCTTTAACCCTTTATTTCCCATAACAGAATACGTTCTAGAAATTACGTAGTTCAGAGAATCTGACTTCAAACTAGAAAGTTTTAATGGTTAATTTCGCTTTATTTAAATACGAAATGTTTGTTTTTAATTGAAGCAAATTTTGCTATTTTAATTTTCTGGTGTGAATAAGGTATATGCGAATAAAAAAATCTATTAAATTCAAAACAGTGTTGTTTGCATATATGCAAAGCTGCGCACTAACGGATTAACACTAGAACCGCCGGAACTTTTATTAAAGTGTTATAAAAATATTTTATACAGCAGTGGGCACGCCTGATACCACTAAAATTTTACAGATAAAGTCGAGATCCTTAATCGCGGAGATTCGATGATTAGGTAAGGCAATGAATACTGTAAAATTTTAGTGGTGTGTAGCGTGCCACAGTTGGCCACCTCTGCACTAAAGGGTTAAGGCACTTCATCAGTCGGGCTGGAAATTCCCCTCTCTAATGCTAAACATGTGGGCGTGGAGTGCATCCGTATTTCTCAAATTTTTCCTCAGAAAATTTATTTTTTTTTCTTCTGTTTTCTGTATGCTTTTCTTGAAAAATGATTTTTTCTTTCATTATTGGACAAAATATTTTTAAAATACATTGTTAATTTTATTTAAAGTGTTAACATCTTACTTACAACTCGCCTGCTTCACTTAGATTTTGATACTTAAAATGTAAAATTAATATAAATTTTAGAAAAATGTTGGCAAATAAAAAAGAAAGTAGCATTCTTCAAGAAGAGCATGAAGAAAACAGAAGGTAAAAATTTTAACTTTTTGAGGAGAAATTTGAAAAATGCTGTTGCATTCCAAGCCCATATGTTTAGCATTAGAGAGGGGAATTTACGTCCCCACTGGTAACCATATATTAAGGACCAAGATGGGACATTTACGGCAAAATCTGTAATTGCAACAGTACTAGCGTCACTACCGACAAGGGGGAAGAATTAACAAGCCTCCGAAATTTACCTATGTTGAAAAAATATGTTTACCCTCTATGCTTTGAATATCTATTCTTTCATAAAACGAAGCAGGTGTCAGACGATATTCTATTCATGCTTACTTTATTTATCTAGCTGCTTTCTTTACCGTACTTGTATTGCTCACCTTTAACTTACAAAATGGTGATAATTAGAGTAATAATATAAAAGAAAACCCTAGAAAAATTCTGTTAATAACGTAGATATGTAAGTTTATGAGATTAAAATGTGATTAAATTCAGGTATTGTGTTAATTTATTCATATCGAATAAAATTTTATTGAGTGTAATGTCAGTACCTCTATTTATTTTTAACTGTTAGATATATAATTCTAAAAATTTGTTGAAATGAATTTTTCCCCATCTGTAATTTTATTATTTCTTATATGTTAATATTATAAATATTATTGAATTGATAGTACGTTATTTACTTTAAAAACAATATTTTTATTTTATCTGTAAGAAAGTGAAAATGCGTAAATTTTAAAATATTATTGTAACGATTGTTTAATACGTTAAACCTCATAAATTAATAAAAATAATAATATTATAATATAAAAATTTTCCTACCGAATGGGAATATTTATGACATTTTCTGGGATTTGTAAAGTGCAATACTTCGTATATATTTATATTACACCATTACTTTATGTAGCTTTAAATCCAATTGTATCATATTTACTTCATATATAGCATTCAAGACGAAATTTTGTACCCTGTTTTTCGTTGCACTTATATCGTTCACTCACCAGGTAAAAAAAAAAGAAGCATATATCCGTGCATGAACATAGAATAGATATTAGATACATAAAATAGAATATATATGTGTTCATGTATCGGTGTAAGATTCTATTGAAAACGTAAACATGAAACATTAAAAAAGAAAGATCTCAATAAGGTAGATGCTCGATGATAAAAATTTTACAAGGATGTGGAGTTTCTTCCCCATTGTCACTAAAGACGCTACCATCGCAATGGCATTACCATTACGCTCTATGGAAATGTCCCATCTTGAATGTTAATCTATGCTGATAACAAGCCTTAATCGTCGCGCCCCATACATTCACAGGAAAATTGCGGGATTGACATCTTGAGCTCTATGACGTACCCAGCGTACGTCATGTTATTTTGCTCATTTCCGACAATGCCGTACGCATTGTACGTCATGATATCTGGCTGATTTTTCAATTAGACATTTCGAATTCTCACCAGAAAATTTTAACTCCTATTTTTGCTTTACAATTTCCATAAAGAATGTAAAAGAAAATTACCAATTAAATTTTTGTGGTATGAATTCAAAATTTCTAAAAAAATAATCTGCCAGACGCGGCAACATTTGTAGCTAGTGACTTAACATCCGCTAACAGCGCCAGAGCGTAAGGGGTTAAATATCGATTGGAGACTCTCCAAGTCATACCTTTATCTTTTTTAAAAAAACAGAGTACAAATTCTGCGTAATTTCTTAGAACAACGAATATGTTGCTGATTAGCTAAAGAACGCACTGAAGAATTGAAATTATTTTCTGCATATAGACAAAACATTCCAAAGTGCTGTTGTCAGTCAAACGTTAATGTCCCAATATGTCGTCCGGCACTCATACTGATAAAGTAGATTTAAATAAATAAATCGATTAATGTTTGTAATTTACAGAGAAGACAAAACCATACATAAGGAAAACCTCTTTTTTCTATAATCATACATGATTAATCCAAAAAAATTCCGTTGCCAATAAAAACCCACAAAATCTGCAAAACAAAATACTTTATTGATTATTTAAGCACATGTCTTGCACTTTGTTTCACCAATGGAGTTATGAATAAAGAGGAGGTGACATATAGTGTACTGTCTACCAGTTGCGAGTGAAGTAACTGAGGAGGTTGTCACAAGATGGCGGATGCTTTTTTAAATCGGATCTACAGTCTCAAAATACCGCCGGGGCAATCTTCCAACCAGTATAATTGAATAGAAAATGTTGTCTTATTTAAGCGTCTTATTCATGGGTATTTTCTGGTGTCAGTTTGACAGGTAAAACAGTCAGACTGCATCACCAGTTGTCACAATATGGCTGAAACGATGGACCTGACTTCCGCAAAAGTAATCTTACACCGGTTAAAATTAAAATCTTTTTTTGTCATTATTTATTACTGAAATTTTGCATTAATAACGCCTTTAAATACGGAGGAAATTTCTGTATAAATTTACTGGTGGAAGCGGTTACAGTTGAAGCTTCACTACTTTAAGCATATGTCAGTTCCCTTTTCTTAACAGGTTGTATGCGGGCAATTTTTCGAAAATGAGCACTAAATTTACGTTCACAAATGCCACTGTATATTAAAACCTGCTCACAAGCAACATGAAGCAAGCATTCTTGGATTACACCTTCTTTTTCGTCCGTACAATATTTCCGGTACCAGTAATAATTTCTGGCCCTAATCCACAAAAACGTACTAGTACGTGTCCCGCATACAATATGTTAATAGTTCCATGGTTTCGCCATAGTTAGACATTCCTATCGGTATAAGTTTATAGCAACAATCTATACTGTATATCCCCATATCGAAGAATGATTCAGCTTTTTATAATACAGTCGAACCTCGTTATCCCGGTACTCTAATTACCAGAAAAAAATGTCGTCATGAACGGAGTGTCGCGGTAACCGGAGTTGGAGAAAAATATGTTTACAAAAAGCTGTATTTTTAATTAATTTAAGACAATTTTAAATTCATAACTGTTCTTGCAATTTTAAGCAATAAAACATTATTATTAAACAAATTAAACGCAAAAACAAAACTGAAAAGTATAAAAATCAGATTTATGACTGCTTGTTTTTTTATTGTTGCATGAAATATTGATGAATTAGGGTTTGCTTATCCCTAGATGTGCTTCTTACACATCTTTTTTCAATATTATACAATGAATTGTAATCAATATTTTTTGTTCCAGAAATGGATGTTAGATGATTTCTGATCGTTTCAATGCAATGTAATGCTTCCGTTTTAGTCGGATGAAAAACGCCGTGCAACCAAAAGAAAGGGCCGCCTGACCAAAGACCCCGAGTAGACTAATATGTCTGTATGAAACTTAAGTGGGTCATTCATAGTGTGTAGGTTTATTTATTCAGATAAAAGACTGAAGTAAATTTTCTCATTTATCTCAATGGGTATTTTAGACACTTTGGTGAAAAGTTTGGCTAAGACATTTCTTACCGCTTAATTTCCGCTTATGAGATGGATTATGAAAAATGGACAATTTTTCTAAACCGTCAGGATATCCGGAGTTGAAAATTATTCAACGACGTAAAATCCGGAGTTTTTTTACATTAAAATCATATACAGAAAATCGGGACTTTGAAAAACTGACGTGATAAGCGGAGTGACGTGAAAACCGGGTGTCAGGATAACGAGGTCCGACTGTAATCAAAATATTTTTTCAGCATCATCATCCTGCAATTTGTGGTCAACTACGGACGCTTTCAGTTGCATAGAGAGATGAATTACAGACAGTCATGTTTTGGTATAAAGAGCAGATAAAAATCGTCTAAAAATAGTCGCTCACTGTAGAACCGTACATTAAACTGTCACACTGACTACAATACCATTGAGTCACACTTTGTTCACCATACGTATGTCAAATGGAGAATTTCAGATTCTAATACATTCCATGCGATAAAAAACTGAAAAGTTACACTTCACACACGGCAGATGTTTCAGTTTCAGTGAACATTATCTCAACAACGAAGCATTTGCACTGTTCTCTCCTCTGACGCCGATATATCTGCTTTGAGATTGGCTCAATTATTTGGCGCGCCTGCTCTCTCTGGCTCTCAGAATAACTGCGACACAAAATGCAAACGTAACTTGCTTCATGGACAACAATAAGTAGTTACAATATCTATACACTGGCCTCCAAAAGTTAAGGTACAGGGACTGGATGCTTTCGATTGCACACGGTTTGTCGAATATCTACCAACATTATTGACGAATTTTTCTTGAACATCTGGGATATAAAGAAAATGTTTGATTTCATATTTCTCGATGAAGATTTAGTCAGGCCGACAATTGGGGGGCTAATAATAAATTTAATAATAAAATAATATTTGCGATCAGCTATGCAACAGAAAATGCTGGAAATGGTTTGTCACTGCGTTAAATGACTATTTGGGTCCTGTTCAACGTTTGTGTGCATTTGTGTAAGCATATCACTCATATTCGTAAAGATATTAACGTTTTTGTGAAAAATTCAAAAGTTTTTAGTTTATAGCATACAGAGTTTTCAACCAAATTTAACAAAACTTTCCGAAAACCTGACAAAGAGCAGTAGCAACAGTACACTTCAATTAAAACATGACTATATTGAATATATGATGAGATATGGTCACTTGTATGAAATAATTTTTAACTGCGCATGCGTGGAAGATTTCAAAATTTTTATTTCATAATTTGGTAGTCAGCTATTTAGGGCAGCTTATCTAAAATGTACAGTCAAATATCGAGATATTTGACAAAGATAGGAGCGATATAGTGAGTTGATTTCTAAAATTACTTTTATTATAAAGGTTTTTCCACAACTTTTTAATCAACTCACTATATCTTTCTGAGTTTTCACAATATTGGACTGAACTTTTTACAGAAGTTATCCAAAATAGCTGGCTATCAAATTATGAAATAAAAATTTTGAAAACTTATACGCATGCGCAGTTAAAAATTATTTCATACAAGTGCCCATATCTCATCAAATACTCAATATATTCATGTTTTAATTGCAGTATACTGTTTCTACAGTTCTTTGTCAGGTTTTTGGAAAGATGTGTTAAATTTGGTTGAAAACTCTGTATGCTATAAACAAAAAACTTTTGAATTGTTCACAAAAACGTTAACATCTTCACAAATATGAGTACTATGCTTAGACAAATACATACAAACGTTGAACAGGACCCAAATAGTCATTTACCACAGTGACAAACCATTTCCAGCCTTTCCTGTTGAATAGCTGATCGCAAATATTATTTTATTATTAAATTTATTATTAGTCCCCTAATTGTAACCCCGAGAAATATGAAATCAAACATGTTCTTTACATCCCAGAAGTTCAAGAACAATTCGCCAATAATGTTGGTAGATATTCGACAAACCGTGTACAATCGAAAGCATCCAGTCCCTGTACATTAACTTTTGGAGGCCAGTGTATTACAAACCAGATAACTGTAATTTCTAATCAAATATTGGAGTTTTTTTTTTTCTTATTCCTTTTCAGTCAAATGCTATTAGTCATGTCCTGCCAAAAATAATAACCTCTCGACGGAAGTTTATTCCTTTTCATGACCATCATTACCATTCAATATTGTATTTGTAGGTTTAGGAAAATTTAAGAGAGGTAGAAGGGCAGCAGATTGTAAAGGGTGCATACGTGTATAAAAAAAAAGCTGTAGAATTGCATTTTCTTATTTTCAGATTAAAAAAAAAAACTTTTGATGTGAACTCTACAGTACAGAAAATGATCTACACTATATAGCAACGGAGGCTTTCAATTTTCGACGTTTTGTCGAATATTTAAAAATATAGTTGTCGGATTCTTCTAAAACTCCAGGATTATAAAAAATATGTTTGACCTCATATTTATCAATGCTGATTTGATCAGGAAGACAATTAGGGGGCCGACAAAAAATCAAAGAAAAATAATAATATTTGGAATCACCCTGTAAAATAAAACGCACAAAATGATCTATCGCTACAGCACACAAATAGGTGAATATTGTACAATATGTGTATTCATTTCTATAAGAATAGCCCGTATATTCATGGAGATACAGCGATTTCTTTTAAAAGTTCAAAAAATTCTTGCATGTTTCTTGTTTATATCATGCAGTGTTTCAAACGAAATTTAACTTTAGTTTCAGACAATTTGACAAAATGTAGTAGAAAAACATATAGTGCAATTGGAATATAAATGTATTAAACATTAGATGAAATATGAGTGGTTGTGTGAAATATTTTTATCTGCGCATGCGCGAACGATAACAAAGATTTTTTTCCTGATTAATAGTCAATCCTATGAAGCAACTCATATAAAAAAGAAAGTAAAATGACGTGAAAATTCAAAGAGATATCGGCGATAGAGTGAGCTGATTTTTAGTTGCTCTCTGAAAACACGTAAATGGTAAGGGATTTTCCCCAAATTGTCATTTTTTATTAACTGACTTTTAGCAAAGGATTTAGAATTTAATGAATGTCAACGATTAGATTTGGAACAATGCTTCATTTTGATATTTCTTTTTTCCTTGGAATAGGCTCGCTCTGGTGGTTTTCCAAGAAGAACAAAAGCATCAATAAAAAATTTAAATTAAAAAAAATTAATTAAATATGACAATTTATGGAAAATCTCTTATCATTCAGCTGCTTTTAGAGAGCAACTAAAAATCAGTTCACTCTATCGCCGATATCTTTCTGAATTTTCAGGATATTTGGCTGGCTTTTTTAGCTCACAGGCTATCAAACCCTGAGAGCCAATGTGCCCGCAGGTTCTGTATGTACGTACGTATGTATGTACGTAACACGATAACTCTAGATAGAAATCTACGATCGGTTCAACATTTACTGATTACTGCCGAGGCAAACTTCCCAAGAGTAAATTTGAATAAAAATTTTCGTCTTATTTAAGCGCCATATTCATTGAAATATTCTCTCACAAATATAGCAAAAATCTCTATTTGTTTTTACTGGTGTCAGTTTGCCTATGTATCATAAACTTTTTCATTGACACCGAAAGGAGGTTGTCTTGGTTGTCATAATATGGCGGAAACGCAACATCTAACTACCGCTAAAGTACACTTCCACCAGTAAAAAGGAATAGCTGTTTCTGCCGTTATTTACCACTGAAAGTTTTTCATTAATACGGCGTTTAAATAAGGAGAAAACTTCTATTTAAATTTTTTTCTGGAAGTTTCCCTCGGCGGTAGTCAACTCCTGTGAAATGGAGTTTTACAGTTGAAACCAGTGTTACCAGTGGGCTACTTTTTTAAAATCCCAATTTCTTGATTAGCACCACTTTTTTGAAATGGTAGAAATGGTAAAAATCGCCTTATATTATGACATATTAATTAAGTCGAACAGAAGGGGAATATAACCATTTAAAAAAAGTGGTGTCAATCAAGAAATCTGAATTTTAAAAAAGTAGCCTACTGGCAACACTGGTTGAAACTTCGCTATTTTAAGGGTATGTCATTTCCTCTTTATTAACAGTTCCATGTTTTCGGCGCTGAGTAATTCTTTTGTAAAACGAGGAAATGATTCACGGACATCAAAATTTACAAAGGAATTTATTATAAAATAAAAACTTGCTTATTTTCCCGTACTTTATAAAAGGAAAATTTTAATTAAATATTCTGGGTGTCATTACTCTTAAAATTCGGTATCCTTTTTTGTGGACACCGCCCACTAAAGGGTTAATTAAAATTTAAAGGAAATCGGTAGAGCGGTTCTTGAATAATGAAATCGGTCGGGTAAAATAAAATGTCGTTTACAGAAAAATGCGCTTAACCCTTCACTGCAAGACGTGCCACATTTGTCACATACCTTAAAACACTGTAATTCTTATTATGTGCCATGGATTTGGTCAATATGATCTCTATCCCTGATTAAGAACACTCCAAAGAATGGAATAACACTTATTTTGTCCATGCCAGATGGCTGCATTTGACAAAAAATTGGAATTTGTTCTTCGGAAACAAAAGAAAATTCGATAAAGCTATTAAGGTAAAATTTACTTTCATTATTTTTACTGAAGACTTAAAAATATTAATATAAAAAAAGTTGCAGAGTGTTAAGCAGATAAAATTAATTAATTTAAGCTCATTTAGTTGTAAAGTACAGCAATACAATATTTAAAAACCCTAATTGTGTACATAGGGCACACTCCATAAAATATCAAAATTTAGCTGAAAATTTGAAAATTTTTTTTTTACTATTTTTCCCATTATTAGACCGATATATAGATTTCATATAATTATTTTCATAAAAATAGAAAAACTCGTGCAGTGAAGGGTTAAAGTTTGTTTTTTCTTATTATTATTTAATGATATATATATGACAATTCTATGATAATGCTATGGCAATATTTCTAATGTAGCTGTTTAAGGAAACGAACTTTTTATTAAATGATGGTTGGTTTAGGGGTATTTCGAATTTCGAAATATTGTTTTGGGATGTATTCTTGAGACTATAGGCTTTCTGAAAATGTAAAACAAATTTGATTTTTTGAAAGTTTTATAGTGCTGCCTGCCCTTAACCATAGATGCCAACATCTCTTAATTATTCCGGAGTCTGATCCAAGACAAGTACAGTCGGACCTCTATTTAACGAACCTCTATTTTGCGAATTTCTCTATTTTGCGAACTTTTACTTGGGACCAAGAACATTTTGCAAATTTCTTCGTAAAATAACCTCTAAATAGCGAAGTGTATTCTCTATTTAACGAACTTTTCCTTGGGATCTAATTTTTTTTTCTCCCTATTTCTTTAAATATTACTGGACATTTCAAACTTATTCTTTTTTTTAACACATTTTATGATGATCAATGACCATGAACAGGTTTTACCAGGCCCCTAACTCACCGAGAGCAGTAAAATCGTTGTGTTTGTTTGCTTTTCATCCAAGAAGAGCAAACTTTCAATATCCTCTTCTAGCCCCCAATGGAGCTGCCCCGTGTCCTTAAACTATAGTTTCCCGTTTTCTAAATTGTTGATCATGATCAATCGTGTTGGTAATTTCGGTTCTTGTAACTCGAAAATGTTAAAGCGAAAATGTTTGAGCATAAAAAAAATTATTCTTGATAAGGTGGATAAAGGCATGAAGAAAAAGAATACTGCTTTAAAATTTGGTATTCCTCCAAACAGCTTATCAACCATAATAATAAAATTCGTGATTTTATGTAAAATTATTTTTAAAACTGAAAATACAATGTATTTCCAGACAATGTTTGTTTCATTGTTATTTCTCTTGCAGATTTCTTTTTGATGGGTAAAATAAGTAAAACAAATAGATATAATTTATATAAAAAGTGTGACTAATTGCTTTCTTTAATTATATTTAATGTTTATGGACTTAAAATGTGTTTTACGTAGTTTAAAGTATTTTAAAGGGTGACTCTTTATTTAACGAATTTTCCATATAAGGAACTTTTTCTCGGGATTTAGCGACTTCGTTAAATAGAGGTCCGACTGTATGTTTAAAACCGGAAAATATATATATACGGAAATGTGTCTTCTTTCTACAAGGTACATTTTAGACTTCATTTTGAAATGTTTGATTAAATATTTCCGGTTGAAAACCTATTCGTCTTGAATCAGACTCCGGAATAATTAAGAGATGTTAGCATCTATGCCTTAATCCGTATGTATCATTATGCATATTTGGGTGCGTTTCGGGAATTTATCTTTCCTTCAGGAAGTAATAATTCATACCAGAAATTTTAAATAGTGATTTATGTTCTATTTATATTTAATGGCAGACGAATCGAGATTACATAAAATAGAAATTCTTCTTTCGTAATTTTCGGTGTAAATTCCTAATTTCTGAATAAAAAGAAATTCCAGAAATGCGTAAGGATGCAAATGGGTTAAAAATGTTCTTTGGACTCATCAGTTAAATAAATTAAAAATCCAAAAACAATTGACTGCCAATTTTTTTAAAGTATGTATGCAGACGTAGAGTCTAAATCATTTTTATTTCCCATCTGAATTGTGTAATTTATTTTCCTAGATGAAAGGAAACAGCATCACTTCAAAAGTTTCATATACAATTCAGTTCGTTCGAGAATCAGTCAGAACACATGGCCAATTCTCAGAAGCATAATTATAGTTCAGTATAAATTTTCCTAGACTGAATGTACAGAAATCGTTTACATTTCTCTATTTTTTCTTTCACAAAATTTTTGGATGCTTTTCATTTGAAAAAATAATAATATTTCTATATAATTGTAACTAAAAGTTCTTTACACAGAACAATCTTTTGAACATAACGTTTTATTTTGCATTGAAGTTTTATAGAAAGTTATTCTGTGATATTAAAAAATATATATAAATAATATAACATATGTGTTTCCAAAATTTCGACGAAATATTTTACATTAATCCCACATTCTGAAAAGATTTCTGTATGGGTCGGGTTATACCCGACTAAATCCCCAAATTCTATCTGAAATCAAACTGAAACCCGAACTAAACGCCACAAAAGATTTTTTTGTTGTTGTTGTTGTTGACCCGAAGCTCGACGTAAGACCAAAAAAAATAATTTTCATCGACCGGATACACGAAAAGTAACAATACGAATCTTTTTTATATACATTTATGAAAAGCAATCTACAATTTTACCTGTATTATGAAATTTATATTTTAGGTTACAAAATAAGTATTTATGTACGCATTCATATTTACATATAAGTTTTATCATTGGAAAAAATATCCTAGATTTTCTTTTGAAAAATCCGAACCTGACACTCAAGTGTGAAAACTCAACCCGCAATGAATCAATCCCGACCGCAACAAAAAAAGAATAGCTTCAACCCGATCTAAACCAATGCCCCCGACATAAGGGAAAAGCCCTTACATGCTTAGTTGTGACGTCACGAAACATCACATGAAGCAGGGAAAACAAAGAAAATAAATTCTAATAGCTTGCATGTTTCGATTTCGTTGGCTCGTGGACTTATTAATTATTATTAGCAAATAATAATTAATAATTCCGGGAGCCAACGAAATTGAAACGTGCAAATTGTTCGAATTTGCTTTCTTTGTTTTGCCTGCTTCGTGGGACGTTTCATGACGTCACAACAAAACGTGTCACGGCTTCATCCCTTACCGAGGGGGGCGATGTCGAAACCCGACCATCAACGAAAAAACTTGCAGCCAACCGGCCCGACCTGAACCGAACTGCCCAGGTCGTGTTCGAATAAAATCGGGTTACGAAAGCTGATGTAGGGACTCTAACCGATTGTCAAACGAGGAATAATCAATATTATTCCCAACAATATTAAATATGGGAAAGGCAGAGATTGCTAACATTCAGCGAAGGAAATTCAAACCATGTTTAAACATTTTACAGGGATGAGAGAGCTGCGCGAGAGTGGTTCGATCGTTACCTCTAGATTTTATTAGTATTCTTCGCATTATTAAATCTTAGAAATTCTGTTTTTAAATAAAACGAAGAATACGAATAAAATTTTGTGGTTACAATCAACCCACTGAGGTGCAGCACTTTCATTCCTGCATTATATTACACAGTACAACAATGGTTTTGTCCTAGAACTAAAATTAGTTGATTCTAGATCAGTTTTTGACGCTGATTCCGAATATGCTTTTCGTTTATCTCTAGGTAGTCCAGGTTTTGAGAAATTTGCATATTTAAATTTATGCAAATTTAAGCTTTTTTGTGCTATTTTATGCAAATTTTAAATACAATATATGTCACATCTAATTACGTTTTCTAGATAATGACTACTTGACTATTTGCTTCAGATAAATGTCACGATTTGCATATTCTTAACATTTATTTGTCACTTATTAAGCGTAATTTGCATATTTTTCAATGGTGTAATGTTTACATCACTATTAACTTTAAAATAGTTGCCACAGAATTGACGTAATGTTTTTCTAGACTAGATTTTTATGCTAATTTAAAATCTGCAGTCTGTTTTCTTATGTCATGTCTAGTTTTTGAGTAAGATGAATTTCTACTTTTGCACAGCATTAACACAGGTTTGATATAAAATGCTTTTTAGGGGTGCGTAATTCATTGACAAGAAGGTGAACAGGGTCAGATTCATATCAGAGACATAAACAAAAATTTGTACAATCGAAAAAGAAAAAGTAGTAGAATCTATCCTAACTAGTTGAAGTTTATCATACAAAATATCATAAAAAGCTATTTCTGGCTTTTTTGACCAAAAACTAAAATTTCACTTTTTTCAAAAACTAGACGTGATAGAAGAAAACAGATACAAGATTTGAAATCAGCTCAAAAAACTGGTTTAGAAACGTATTAGCGTACTCGTCTTGCAGAAATATTTGAACGTCAAGAAACATTATTAGAAAAACATGAACAATATGATAATTAGGTACAATATTTCACAGTCACATGTCAGTATAATCTCAGAAACAACGTTTTTGTGAAGTAAATTAGGTAGTAATCATAACACAAAACAAAAAACCCTGTCTGATATTGTTTTATACCTTAAATTTGGAAATAATTGTATAAAATTTACTAAATTTGCATAAATTGAAATATACAAATATCTCTCAAACTTAATGTGCTGGAGTAAATCTAAAACTAGATTCGGAATCAGCACAAAAAACCGCATAGAAAACAACTAATTTCTGTTTTAGGACAGAGCAAAAGTTCAAATTTGTTGACCAGTGTTACAAATAAAACAAGCTCGAGATATTAGCCCTTCGTCACTCACCGAGTAATTTGTTCAATATTTCTTTTTTCCTTGTGCGGTGCTTGTTTAAGGTAATTCAGATTTCAACAAAAATTATTTTTGCACAATTTCAAATGTAAAAAATATTGTTATATATCGAAAAAATACTATCTTGTTTCGTACTTTTAATGCAAATAATGCATAGTGAAACTAATAAAGATACACCAGAAACGTAATACAAAATAATTCCACTAAAATAGTTATTTCTGAATATTTTATTATTTTTCCCACCATTTAGATCATAAATTCAAACAATTTTTTCCGCATGAAGTAAACATCGGGTATTGTAACTTTAAGTTAGTGACTTGAATAAAAAAATCTGAAGTTCTTCTGCATTATACAGTTATTTAAAATTATTAATTCTCTTTTTTTAATAAATAACAGCAATTTCTAGAACGACTACAATTAAAGAGAAAATTTTAATTAAAAAAATGCTTAACTAAATTATTTATCATTTTCAAAACTTAATGTTTTATTTATAAAATTAATTTCATGTAAATAACATGTAATATTTGAAATTGACTTACTATTTCTAACGATAAATCATGTTATTTCGAAATGCATGCAAATTACAAAAATGTTTAAGTATGGTTTACATTCCTAATATTAACTCTAGAATTTGGTTTTAAAGAAATGTGATAAAAGATACTTTTAAATTTACTTTTAAAATTATTTATTCACATATCTTGTATTCTTATTTTAAAGAGGCTTATTTCATAATGGAACATTGATATATTAACCCTTTGATATTTTTATGCCACTTAATTTCTATCCAAATTAACATATTTTGTAACCAAAAAAATATTTAATAAATTGTATCTTTTCTCTATACGGCACTCCTATACTTTCATTTTGTAAGTAAATATTCTGTTTAAAAACGCGTTTATTTACCGGTACTTTTCTGTTAGCCCTGCGCCACTGATCGCCATAATATCCCCGACAATTTTGTTTTTCCAAAATCTTATGCAGCCCCACCAGTGGCCGAGAGGTTCTGCTGTCGAAGCTGGTAGACGGGAAGTGCTGGGTTCAAACCCAATCGCGCCCGTCGGCCTAATCGTTCGGAGTTTCCGTGGTTTTCTTCGAACCTTGGATTTCCAAGCATTAATACGCGTTAGGTTCCCTTAGAAAGACCCCCACGAAGGGCACCCCCCCCCCCATTGGGCCTATATCCTTCGTGTTGATAATTGGCCGTCATAAACACAACCAACCAAATTCTTATGCAGTTGTCTTTATAACACATGAAATTCTTTAAAACCCCAATCACTAACCGATGTGTGAGCGCTAAGCGTCCATAATACCGAAAAAAATCATTGCATGCATGAAATTCGTTGTGCAGCAGTCTCTAAAATTTATGAAATCCGTTAAAACCTCAATCACAAACCAGTATATGACTGCTGCCCGCTCATTAAACCGAAAAATATCATTGGATGCATGAAATTCGTTGCACAGCAATCTCTAAAATGCATGAAATTCGTTGAGACCGAGATCACTATAATATATCTAAATGCATACCAATATTCGCCAGAGTAATGTAAAAGTATCCCAATGTTAGCCAATGGAGTTATGAATAAAGAGGAGGAGACATATAGCGTATTTACGAGAAGGAGTGAAGTAACTGAGAAGGTTGTCACAAGATGGCGGCTGATTTTTTGCATCAGATCAACAGTTTCAGACTGCCGCCGGATCAACTTCCGCCAGTACATTTAGAATAGAAAATTTTGCCTTATTTAAGCGGCTGTTTTATGAAAAAAATTCTCCCATAAGTGTGGTTAAATTTTCTATTTGTTTTTACTGGAGGTAGTTTGACGAGGTATTATAATATTTTTCACTGACACTGAGAGGTGGTTGCCTACGTTGTCACAATATGGTGGAAGCGCAAGTCCTGACTACCGCAGAAGTAAATTTCCACCAGTAAGAGTTAATATCTGTTTTTGCCATTATTTATGACTGAAATCTTGCATTAATAAGGAGTTTAAACAAGAAGAAAATTTCTACTTAAATTTACTGGTGGAAGTTTGCCCCGGCGGTAATCAACCCCAGAGAAAGCGGTTACAGTTGAAGCTTCACTATTTTAAAGCCATATCAAATCCTTTTTATTAATAGTTCCATGTGTTAACCCGAGAATGCTCGCGCATATCCAGGATATGTACGATTTACAGTTTGCCACCAATAAATTTAAACAAAAATCGTCTTTTTATTTAATCATTGACATTGCCCGCAAATTCTGTGCTAAAATAATTTTAACATCACTTTTCGAAAATTAGTGGTGAGAAATGTAATAATCGTGCACACCATGGGTATGTCATACACTGCGCATGTAATCCGGGTTAAATACCCAATATTTCAATATTGTATATAATATCTTAAAAAGCTTACTTAAAAATAATTAAAATGTATTAACAGAAGTATTTAAAATAACATAACATAAACTACAAAGGATTTATTTCATAACGGAACTATGAAACAGTATCTCACGTTATTGAAGTTGTATGTTTTTATATCACTTAAAATCTGTAAAAATGGAAACTCTGCTGTCCTTCTCCACATAAACATATCTAAATAACAGTCTAAATGATCCCGGGCGGTACCACGACGTTTCTTATGACGCCATTTTGCTCTACCCTAAAGCATTTCATTTTTTTAAGTTTGAACTCCACTGTCATGATCTGCAAAATTATACTTATGATTAACCTTGAAATGATTGAATTAACCTTCTTCAAGTTTTGTAGTACAAAAATTTACAGCTTCTTGCTCTGTTTTCGGCAAATCCCAAATTTTCATAATTAAAAAACGAAACGCAACAACACAAACATATTCCAATGACACAACAACATTTCAATCATGCTGCGTGAAATGCATGCTGTGAAACCAGTGCGAAATGAATCACGGGAGGTACCACGATGTTTCTTGTGACGCCATTTTACTCTATCCCAAAGCCTTTCAATTTTTTAAGTTTTAACTCCGCTGTCATGAGCTGCAAAATTATACTTATGATTAACCTTGAAATGATTGAATTACACCTCTTCAAGTTTTGTAGTACAAAAATTTACAGCTTCTTGCTCTGTTTTCGGCAAATTCCAAATTTTCATAATTAAAAAACAAAACGCAGCAACACAAACATATTCCAATGACACAACAACATTTCAATCATGCTGCGTGAAATACTGTGAGACCAGTACCAAATGAATCACGGGAAAAGTTACAATTTAAATTACGTCAAACGAAAAATACTTGGCGACTTACCACTGGCGCCCAACTAACAGAATGGAGCCTATTTCTCTGATTAATAAATGGGAAATGTGGCAGCTATGCAGTTAACATATGAAATCAGGCAATGTAGCGTTTCCTCGAAATTTACACGTTTCATGCACACAAAAGATGAAATAAAAATAATAAAAGATAAAAGCAAAAATATATATACAGCTCTTAAGATCATCATTATTATAGGGGTTTAATTCAATTTATAAGGAGTCGATCATATTAAAAAATTTCTAGCCTTGCTTATATAACCATACATCATGCACTAATAAATCTTAACATTTAAAGAAATGAAAAAAATAGTTAACAAATTATTTTATTGATAGAACTCAGAAATCCTGTAATCGTTAAGGGATTATATTAAACGATACTAGATATTAATTAGAATTCCAATATTGCTATCTTCAATTAGTATGTCTTTGATCTTTTATCCCTTTGGTAATTTTATTCTCATAATTTTTCTCTCAGCTTCCAGATTGATAATCTAAAATTATGCATTCTATTCTTTTGAGAAAACGCCAGACCACCCTTGCAATAATTATATCACGAAACCATTTAAATTATTATCGAATGATTAAAGCGTATCACGATTTTCTGAAATATTTGTTACAGCAAATAAATGTATCAACAAATTTAATTGTTGTCGCAATTAACACTTTCACTACCACACATTTTCTCTTTCCTTTTTTACTTCTTCTTGTAAACTTCAGCTATTGGCATTACTCTTGCATTGTTGCAAAGTTTAACAAACAGATTTTATACAGGGTGTCCCAGCTAAGATGTTACAAATTTCGAGGGGAGATAGGGTACACCTAGACGACTCGGAATCACACAGGAATGCCGGGTCCAAAACGCCTTCCTGACGCGGTAGAGGGCATTAAATCAGTGTTGCTAGTGGGCTACATTTTTTTTATTCCGATTTCTTGATTGGCACCACTTTTTTGAAATGGTGAAATTCCCTTTGTCTAACTTAATTAATATGCCATTAAACAATATGGCATTTTATCATTTCAAAATAGTGGTGCCAATCAAGAAATCTCAATTAAACAAAGTTAGCCCACTGGCAACTCTGCCAGGGCCGAAGATCAGCTTTGTGTGATCCAGCCTTTTCAATGCCCAGTGTTGCCAGTGGGCTACTTTTTTTAAATTCAGGTTTCTTGATTGGCACCAGTTTCTTGAAATAGTAAAATTCGCCTTATTCAATGACAAATTAATTAAGGCGAAAAAAGGAAAATTTTATCATTTCAGAAAAGTGGTGCCAATCAAGAAATCTGGACTTTAAAAAAGTAGCCCACTGGCAAAACTGCCAATGCTTTTACGGTCAGGAAGGCGTTTCCGACCCGGCATTCCTATGTGATTCCGTGTCGTCTCGATGTGCCCTACCTCCCCTCGAAGTTTGTAACATCTTAGCCGGGACACCCTGTATATTCGTTTTTATACCACAAACGGATTGATACAACCGACATACTGTTTGTAGTCGATGTTGTTATATGCCTATTACAACTTATTGAATGAATATGAATATGATATATTTTTTAAGGAATAATGTAACATACAAAATGCAAAAGATACGCTCGTAAGTAAAGTTACCGATATACAAATGGCGTGAAATCACATCGGTAGTCACAAATATGTTAAAAAGTGTGATGATTAACAAATTTTACTACTAGTACGAAAAGCGAAATATAATAAATAAAGACACAATCTTGCTTAATGGTACACAAAACACGAACTTTAATAAGCTAAAAGTTAATTTCCACGTTTCGAGCTGTTTCTACAGCTGTCTTCAGGAAAATATGATAGTAAAAAGGCTCAAAGTTCAGAGACAAAAGCTTCCTGTACAAGAGATAATTAGTCAAAACTTGACCAATGATTTGAATACAAAAATGTGTTAGCGAAATATAAATTTAAAAACTATTTATCTTGTCTAAATAACTCTCGTGTTGCCTAAGATATATAAGTAAATGATTCTATAAAGTAACCATTCAGTTATAAATAATTATTAACAGAGACCATTAAAAACGATCATTTGCGTATATTGGATGTCTCTTCTTATAATTGACCAATATCTAACTTCTAAAGTACTAGTTTTAGAGGTATAGTTCCAACTACAAATTGTTTCAAATCTGGTTCTTCGTCATACCCACCAACATTTACGTTTTTTTCTTGCCAAAAAAATTTAATAGTAGATTTTGCGTTATTTAATCGCCAAAATCCGCCAATAAATAAAGAAAAAATGTTAAATTTTAGCAATAACAGAAAAACCTAAAAGTGGCCCCTATGCTTCCTCATGCAAAATTACGCTTACGTCAAAATATTTGTTAAGAAGTTGTGAAATTTTAGATTTTATACGATCTCTGGGTACTGTAAGTTATATTTAGCAAATTGTGTTCTTCTTTTAACAACTACAACTGTAAAAGTTCCACGACTTCTTCCACGACTAAAACTTACTGAGGCATGATATTTTGCATTTTATTAATTTCATTTTCAGAGTTTTCTGGCACTAAAAACACGCTTTCCACCATAAAACGCTCTGAATTTACAAAATTTGACGTATCAATGTAATTATAGAATTATTACACTGAATTATTAATTAATTAAAAACTCAATAAAATATATAATAATTTATATAATATTTAATAATAATTAATTAATTAATAATTATATTGTATTACCTTATGGCGGTAATTTTTTTGCCATGGAATTTTCACTTTTACGTTGTTACAGCATGGAAAATATTTTTTCTCAATATAACTTATAAAAACGAAATACTGTATAAAAATTTATGTTTCGTAATTTCTCAAAACATGATTATTTTGGCGTAGATGCCTTTTGATGTGATGAAAAACAACATTAAAAGATGTTTCCAATTGGAACTAAACCTCTAACACAAGGCTCCTGCTGGTCCGTTTCTTGAAAAACAGTAATTTTTTAGAAAGAAATTCGTCGTAGGTTTCTGCAACAACTACAAGAAAAACAAACGCGCTTTCAGGTAAGTTACGACGAAATTTATAAGGAAGATTTTTCTTTGAAAATTAGTGGTGTCCAAAAAATGAACGGAGTGGGAGCCCGGCTAATACTATCATTTTAGAAATTGGCTATTTATCAACGATAATAGGAGATACACTATATATTCAGCAATGTTCAAACTGTAAATTAAATAATATTTAAGTCTATTATTTTGTTTTTAATTATTGTCCATAAAAAGAGATATTAATAAATAATTTTATGCGTAACGTATTTAACAGCGTTTAAAAAGTCCTCAAGGTTTTTCTTTTTAAATGCACCAGAATTTTTATTTAAAGCTTTTTAACATATTTATTTAACTTATTTCTTTTTTTTTATATTTATATTTAACTTTTTTTTAATAGAAATTTCTGCTTCGAATCGACATATATATATCTGGTAGCAGTCAAAATGACTGCTATGGCGTTTCTAGTGTTAAATTGATTTTCTAGAAGGTTTTATCAAGCTTATGCATCAGTACAGGAGATGGCTACCAAAGGGGCAAACTTCCACCAGTAAAAAGAATAGAAAATTTTGCCCGTTGCTAATTAGGCCCTGCATCCCTAAATATCTTTGAATGCATGGATTTAATATAAAATGTATTACAAACTAATAAAATGCGGACACCATAGTATAAATGCATTTTCTGTAAAGTAGAAGCTCTGCCCTCTAACGCCCATGATAGCATTTATGCTACCACCAGTGTTCCCGATATAGTGGCTTTTTTTATTCACATATTCAGTAATCATACAAAAAATTTAAGTAGAAAATTTTGCTTTTATTTAATAACAGACATTTCGCTATTAAATAAACCGAAATTTACTATTTAGATTTTTTTCTCTAAATTCCGATTCTCGGAATTACTCAATTACTGAACGCATTCTACCGCGGGAAACAGATGGTTTATCCCCTTGAGGGGCGCCGTTTGCAGTCTGCAAACGGTTAATTTTAATGCCCAAAATTCTAAATGGCACCAGTAATTTGTTAGTACAACTTCGATCTGATAATAAACGTGAAAAAAAGTTTTTGGTTATTTGCAAATAAATTTGTTCATATATTGCGGTGTGAATTAATTATTTGAACATATTCGGAGCAGAAAAGTCTTGCCCCTGAAAGGGTTAACAGCGATGTATTTTGAATAAAAAGATTTTTCCGGTGTTTGTACGGGCATTACCGTCCAGTACTCAAGGCCTCCGGACTGATTTCGTGACGTACCAAATGAAGATTAACCCCTTGAAGGGCACGCAATTGCGTTTGTGTAATGCTTAATTCCCACCGGAAATTTAGAAAAATTTTATTTCAAAATAAGTAAAAGCAATTTTACGACTTTTCTCCACTAATGTCAGAAAACTAAAATTTCCCAAAATTTTTCTGGTGCAAATCCTGATTAATCGTAGGTGGGATAAAATATATCCCACCGCCCCACAAGGGGTTAAGGGGCGGCACTATATATTATATACCACCTACGATTAATCAGGATTTGCACCAGAAAAATTTTAGGAAATTTTAGTTTTCTGACTTTAGTGGAGAAAAATCGTAAAATTGCTTTTCCTTATTCTGAAATAAAATTTTTCTAAATTTCCGGTGGGAATTAAGCATTACACAAACGCAATTACTTGTCCTTCAAGGGGTTAATCTTCATTTGGTACGTCACGAAATCAATCCGGAGGCCTTGAGTATTGAGACGGTAATGGTACGGGTCCTTGAATTTCCAGACTAAGAAATTCTTATGGAAAATATCTCCTCAAATAAGGCGAAATTTAGTCTGCTTAAACTATATTTATTTTTCTATAAAAAAAAATACTGATATTTGGCCTTGAAAATAACGGTACCCGTACGAACCCTATTTTCGTTTCCTGTCGATATGTGTTAAATTGATTTTATTCCGACTCAATCTTTAAGGTTTCAATACTATTTTCCAAATATTTCCTCTATTTCTGTGTTTTGGTGATTATCTGTGTAAAATTTTTAAGATGTTCCTTATACAAGAATGAGAAGTAAAGTCACATTCTCTTTAAGGGAGCAGAAAGATTTAGAACTGAAGAAAATTGACAGAAGCTTAATTGGGAAAACTGTAATTAATTTAGATTATTACTTCTTTTTGCTATAGTTTATTTACATTTCGTAGAAAAAAATTCTTTAATATTTTAAAATAATAACAAAAATTTTATTATTGTTCAACAAAATTAATCCTGAAAAACTAGTTTTGCCACTATTTTGAAATCTAGGTTCCGTATCTTTCAGTCACCATTTCTTCTTTATGCTGACAATTACGTTGTTTCTCTATTATGCCTCAAACAAAAATAAATTTGTAAAAAAATTAAAATATTATAATAAAAATTTCTAAATCTATTAAAATCAATAGTATTTTTTGTTATAACTTGAAGAATTTTATTTTAATTTCTTTGTTCTTCAGACATAGTTTGTAGAAAATTTAATTTTCTTTATTTAAAAAACACGTAAATCTATTCAGTTGTGCAAAATTTATCCCACTAAAACCGCTAAAAAATATAGTTTCGAAATAATTGAGTTTTAAGTTTTGCCCTTCGCAAGTATTGCCTCTCGGCCCTTCTCAACGATTACGGCTCTCGCGACCGTAATTTTCGGAATTTTCCTGTCTACCTAATTGTACGACCATCTTAACCTCTTCGCAACTGAGTATTAATGCAATATTACTGATTTTTACTGAATTATTTCTTCTCAAATGTGACTTCAGAGTAAGAGTTTTAATCTATTTGCATTATTTCGAGTTTTAGACATCGAAGCATATCATTCTGAGATCGAAATTGCAAATAATATGTACATTCTATTGGGTCTTTCGGAAAATCGTTTTAGTTTGGGAAAATTAATTCGCGCCGGAAAATTCTATCATTTAATTATTAGACATTAATTCCAATACTTAATCTGTAATAATTAACGGGCAGAACTTTTCGGTACGAACTGATTTTTCCAAACGGAAAAGACCTTCCAAACAACCCAGTAAAATCATTAATAAAACGGGAAAGAACGGATGTGGACTAGAGAGTGAAGAGTTGAAAGGAAGAGTTGAAACCCTTTAAGCTCTGGTGGGTGAATTTCTTCCCACTTAATTTTAATCCCCAAATGTCTCAATGGGACCATTATTTACGATCAAATTTATTTTAAAATAAGTAAGTCCATTTATTCGTGTACATAAGAAACCGCAAATTTTGTTCCAAAACACTGATGCCAATGTGACATTTGGGTATTAAAATTAAGTGGGAAGAAATTCACCAATGGAACTTAACCCCTTCAAGGGCGGTGATTGATTTTTAGATAACTTAAATGATCCCGTAAATGCCACATTGGCATCAGAAATTTCGAATGAAAAATATCCTCTTATTAAATACGCGAAGAAAAGCTTTTACTTATTTTCAAATAAATACGGTTTTAAATTCTGGTCATTAAACCATTTCAGCATTTTACGAAGAGAAGTACTTTGCCCAGGAAGGATTAAAAAGATAAACATTATTTAAAAAAAAAATAATACAAAATACACTTTCGTGTCATTTCAAACCTTTCTAGCCACAAACGACCCCTTTGAACTCTCTTTCTGTGGCACTATGGTCAAAATGCCTGCTGATACTGATAACAAATCCACCTTTTACTTATTTTTAAGAAATAAGCTGCTAAGTACTTTATTCCTTAATCTCCAAACAGTTTCTTCTTTTTTGACACAGTAAACTAAAAATATGTGATAAAAACCACATTTTCGGAACTAAAATATTCGGTTTATTTAGTCTAATATCTTCTGTTATTAAATAAAGCGGAAGTTACAATTAAAACTTAATGGTACCAAAAAGAAGAATAAGGAAGCAATAAAACTCTTCTGCCACATACGGTGTACGGACAAACCTACTAAGGCTGTTCTCAAACCCAATGAGGCAACTTTATGACATAAATTTTAACTCATTTTGTTCGGAAATGCATGAAACTGGCAGATGCTGTTATTCAGAAACTATGTAATCGAAAGACGTTTCCCTTTTTTCTTTTGTAAACACAATAGATCTTTCAGAAAATACTGTCAAAGTTGGCATTTTGAACCAAATTTTCCGGCGAATTCAGGAAAACCAGTCAACAAAAGGAGAAAAAGTCTTGTCAGGTGATCAAAAGCGCTAATAACTCGATAGGTAATCTATTTATCAAAAATGGAAAAATCATTTCAATTCCAAATCGCTTCCATAGTCGGGGTCTTCCAATTTTATACATTTACGTTTAAAAATGTGTATGTCATTGTGTCAGAAAGCAGCGCCCCCTGAATACTAGGCCTGCGCGCTGGCACAAAAATGGCGACTATCGTAGGCGGATTTTTTTAAACGTATGTACGATCTCCTGAATTTAGACACAGTATTTTATAACAGATTTCTTTGACTTGTTTAATCTCAGAAAAATAAAGAGGAAAAAAACTTTTAAAGATTATTGGTACGAAAATTGAAGGGACCATGCACACGCTGAAAAAATTCCACCTTCGACAGCCGCCATTATGGTGTCAGCGGTTAGGTTTCAGGAGGTGGTGCAGAAAGTTCCGCGCTTGTTGAGCAGTGAACTTAACTCTTTAGTGCGCAGCTTTGCATATATGCAAACAATACTGTTTTGAATTTAATAGATTTTTTTTATTCACATATACCTAACTCACACCAGAAAATTAAAATTGCAATATTTACTTTAATTAAAAAAACCGCCATTCCGTATTTAAATAAAGGGAAATTAACCATTTTAACTTTCTGGTGTAAAGTCAGATTCTCTGAACTACCTAATTTCTTGAGCGTATTCTAATATGGGAATTAAAGGGTTAAAGGTTGTTTTATTAAATAAATAGTTATGTAAAATAAGGTATTTGGAGACATACTTATTACAGTATTTACTAATTTGCATTATAAAATATACGATATCACAATTTTGATAAAATTTTACTTAAAAGGTGCTAAAATATACATGAAAAGGTTTCTACAGCATAAAAACCGTCAAAGATGTTAAAACCCCAAGCGCTTTCAACTGCATTATAACAGTCGTCTTCATATCTAAAATCTGGTATAGAATACGAGATATTTCAAGCGATTTTGAAACATAATCATATTTCCGCCCCCCCCCCCCTTCCTTTGAAATAGACTCTTCCACTGCTGCTTAAGCAAAGAATTTTCACAAGCTTTCACTCCTCTGATTTTTTCCCCCTGAAGACGACTTTTATAATGCAGTTGAAAGCGCTTGGGGTTTTACCATCTTTGACGGTTTTTATGCTGTAGAAACCTTTTCATGTATATTTTAGCACCTTTTAAGTAAAGTTTTATCAAAATAATCTTAAGTTTTATAGTTTCAATTTTATACCTCTGTTATTTGAAAGGATTAGTTATTCATTAAAGAAATATAATATATACTTAATCGCAAAACCATCTGCCAAATTAAAAGATCTTCCACACCGAAAAATAGACCCAATCTCTAACGATGAAACTTCTGGCATATATGTAATACCTTTTACAGACAAAGTAAATCAGAAAGAACTCAAATACATAAGAATGACCACTAGGAAATTAAAGACAGACGAAAAGAACATATTGCAGACATAAAGTATAGCAAACCCTCTACTGCTGTATCCAGATTAAATCAAAAACAAAATATTCGCATAGATTTCAGTAAAGCAAGAGTCATAGCCCATACTTCAAATTACTACACATCAATAATCAGGGAATTCTTGGAAATTTTAACTCAAAGAAAGAATACTTGCGATAATGTACTGTCCTACAACTTATCTAATATCCGGTATAGAATACTAGGTATTTCTAGCAATTTTGAAGCATAATCATATTTCCACCTCCCCCACCTCCCCCCTTCCTTTGAAATAGACTCGTCCACTGCTACTTAAGCAAAGAATTTCCACGAACTTTCAATCCTCTGATTCCCCCCCCCCCCCTGAAGACGACTGTTATAATGCAGTTGAAAGCGCTTGGGGTTTTAACATCTTTGAAGATTTTTATGCTGTAGAAAACTTTTCATGTAAATTTTAGCACATTTTAAGTAAAATTTTATCAGAATTATAATATCGTATATTTTATTTGTTACCCTCATAGCATGCATGGTCACAGTGACGTCGTTGTGACGTCACTGTAAGTCACTGTGGTCACGTCACATCTGTGACCAAAATGCCACCACTCAGTGATATTACATTGTGACTGAGATGTGAACTTCTTAGAAAACTTTAAAAAATTTCAAAAATTATTAAAAACATGTTATTTACTGTAAAAAATATTTTTCTGCCGGATTTAAAATTTTTTTAAACCGTGGTCCAAGTTGCCTCTGTGCCTCTAACCAAAACTTTTTATTTTCATATAACATAAAATGTAATTAATTCATCAGCGACACAAAAAGATTTCCTAATTATGCGAATTTCATATTATTAAAAAAATGTTTTAGGTAAACATACCTCGACTTATCTTTTATAAAGATTTTTGTAAATGATCATCTGTTATACTAGAAGTTTCTCAAAGAGTAGTCGAAACATTTCTGTGGTTTCAAACTAAAAACTTTCTATTACAGTTACGTCTGCAGCTTTTAAGGAGCATGCAGAAAGCGTCTTCAAAGTTTAGTCATATATGCATTTCTTGCTTTATAATTTGCATTCAAGTCATATTTTTTTCCTCTTAGTGTTTCACTATTTTAAGTAGTAACTATTTTTTTTAACTCTACTTCTTTCAGACTTTTAAAATAAAATTGACATTTCCCGAATATAAAATAAATGTACAAAATTTATGCAAAGCCCATGACATAATTAATTATTCATATTTCATTTTTTTGTTTTCAAAATATAGCTTTAAAAAATTATTTTACAAGATGTTTTATTCTACAGAAAATTAATATTAAGAGAATGACAGATTGACAAAGAAAAACTCATCTCTTCTCGATAAACTTGTTGTATTTTTTAAGAAGGTGTTTTGTATATATTACCTGTGATACAAATTTTACTTTAAAAAAAAGGACGGGGTCTTCATTATTCCCATTAAATTAATATGTACACATTTTGAAAATTTAAGCAATGTTTTATCTAGTAAACTCTAATTATGGATAATATTATTATTATAATTTACATAAATGAAACTTTACAATTCAATAAAACTGATAAAAATAAAAGGGGAAATACAATAAAACATTTTCAAACAGGAAATTGAATTAGAGACAATTTGATAAAATTATTACGCATTTAATTTCCTTCCGAATCTGTTGTATAGAAAAACAAATAAAACCGAAAAACATCTGCTTCGAACTTCGAAACTTAAAAATCGTCTGCACTATTTCAGTTGTTACGACTCGACCACAGAATAACGGATAAAAGTAACAGCGAAGCTTTTTAGAATAAACGCGGGAAGTTCTGTGGACACTGGACAGCATAGACGTGTTGACACGGATTTAAAAACTGAAACAAGAACGTTCTCAGGATCCAAGTTAGTTCAGCTAACAAAATATAAACCGGAGAAAATTATGGTAGCTTTGACTTGTTGAAGATGATTCAAGTCATTGCTATCGTACTTATTATCGGATTTAATTGGTTCCCCAAAATCAGTGTCACGTACAACGTCAATGAAATTAGGTATGTAAAAATATTATTTTCCCTGTTTGCTTTTTTTTTAATTACAACAATTTTAGTTAGCTTCTCATAAACATGCTGTACAACATAAATATTTCATTACATTTATTTTTTATTTTGTTAAAATATCTAACTTCCTTTTCAACAGCTTTTTCATTTTTTATTTTGTTGAAATATCTAAACTATCATTTTCCCTGTTTGCTTTTTTTTAAATTACAATGATTTTAGTTATCTTCTAATAAACATGTTATAGAACACAAATATTTCATTACATTTATTTTTTATTTTGTTAAAATATCTAACTTCCTTTTCAACAGCTTTGATCAGATTATTAAAATTAGTGATTTAAATTGCATTTCAATCTGGTTTATTTTCCTATTTAAATATTTGGTTAACACCACATGGTGTCATAAATATGGAAGTATATGGGCAAGTATTATAATCAGTCATTAACATAATTAATAAACAGTTAAAGATAATTAAATTATTTTAAAAAAAGGCTTTTTATAGAATAAAATTATTGGCAAACATAATTTTTTTAATTTTGTATTAAGTGCTGGTCTTAAACAATTTGCATTGCGTGTTTTTATTTTTAAAAATTGCATCTGCTCAGAAGAGGAATTTATAAAAAAATAAGACACAACGGAAACGTATACTATTAAAAGAGATCGTAGATGTGTAATGTTAAAAAAAAATGATTATTTAATGTATTATTCAACCTGAGAAATGTTTTAAAATCTATAAAGAAATAGTCATAGCGGGTGAGAGTTTTTCAGTTGTTAAACATTCTTATTGAAATGTTTTCAAAGTGAACTAGAAGTCTGTTGGCAAATGAAAATATGGAAGTTACGCAATCAGTAAGAGTTTAAATATGATTTTACTCTAAAAATAACGCAAATACTTGAACGGTATGAATCTAAAATGTAATAACCATCTTTTATTATTTACTTTTTTTTCTGGATAATTTTATCATTTTATTTCCTGAATGATTTTAATGAGATAAATTTCAAAGTATCGATATTATACACCCTTTATAAACAGCGTGATTAAAATGGATTTCTTATTTATAATTACCATAATCTTGTAAATAAAATATTAATAATAATAATGAACCTATGTGTGGCTCTATTTTGTGTTTATGGTCTCAATTTTTATACTTTATTTACATTAAAATGTAGTTAAACATTTGATACTGTGTTCATTATTTTGTTTTATTGTGTCATATAAAAATAAATATGAATATTTGTATTTCTAATACAATATATACATCAGAGCGCCGATTATCCGAACAAGTCGGGACCGACCCTAGTTCGGATAAGCAAAAGTTCGGATAAATGGGCAGACAGTTTAAGGGATGTTCCTGACTATTCTAAAACCTTCACACTTTATCTAGGTTTAGGACTGACAGCAACAGTTAGTACTGGGGTGCTTAAAAATTGTTTTTTTTTAATTGTTTTTTTGTTTACTTTTTTATTATCTAATTTTTTTTTTCTCTTTTTATCATTTTCTAAACTTCAGAGATTATAATTTAAGCAAAAAATAAACTAGAAGTTAGGTGTTTTTTTTTTCTTTTTTAGAGAGAGAAATATTTGGATAATTGGAAATTCGGTTAAAAAGAATTCTTTGAGAGAAATACGCTGTACGGATAATTGAAAGTTCGGTTAAATGGAGTTCCGATAATCGGAGTTCTACTGTATTTATAAAACTTTCACCAGACTTTATTCTAAAAACTTCGTAGTAGATTCTAATCTCTTTTTACTATTTATGATAATATCAGAGTTATAGTGGTCATGGCAACATACACTGACGGAAAAAAAAAAATCCCAACACCAAGAAAGACTTGTGTTAGATAAACGAAATTTTGTAAGTGTGTTTATACATCCGAAAGATGACATCAATTGAAATTTCGCGCTTCGCGCATAAGTGTGGCGCTAGTAGCGCCACTCAGAACTTGCAGATCAGGTTTACTTTAAATGCGTGCTGTAAAGTTCGTGGGCGTTAATTAGCTTCGAAATGTGACGTATTGAGTTGATGTTAACCAATAATGTCTTTAACACGACAAAGAAGCCACTGTCAACAGCTCACCGAGTTGGAACGAGGTCGCATATTCGGCTACGAGAAGGTGGATTTTCTTTCCGTAATATTGCAGAAAGAGGTGGCTGGAATGCATCAACTGTGAATGATTGTTGGAAGCAGTATTCAGTAGATGGTACTGCCTCAAGAACACCAGGTTCCAGACGGCCACGTGGCACTCCTGAGATGGAAGATCGCCGTATTCGGCGTACGACTGTGGCGCATCGTACTGCGTCTGCGGCAGAAATTCGAGCTGCAGTTGGTACCACAGTGACACAATGAACTGTTAGAAATCGGTTACTTTAAGGACAGCTACGAGCCAGGCGCCCTGTAGCGTGCATTCTACTGACTTCAAGCCATTGCCGTTTCCGACGCCATTGGTGTCAGGCCAGAGCCCATTGGAAGACGGAGTGGAGATCTGTTGTGTTTTCTGATGAAAAAGAAACACAACACATCTCCACTCCGCCCACCAATGAGCTCTGTCTTGACACGAATAGCGTCGCAAACGGCAATGGCTTGGAGTCAGTAGAATGCACACTACAGGGTGCCTGGCTCGGAGCTGTCCTTGAAATAATCGATTTCTAACAGTTCGTTGTGTCACTGGGGTATCAACTGCAGCTCGAATTTCTGCCGCAGATGTAGTACGATGCGCTACAGTCGTACGCCGAATACGGCGATCTTCCCTCTCAGGAGTGCCACGTGGCCGCCTGGAACCTGGACTTCTTGAGGTAATACCATCCCTTGACCACTGCTTCCAACAATCATGCACAGTGGATAAATTCCAGCCAACTCTTTCTACAATATCGCGGAAAGAAAATCCATCTTCTCGTAGCCCGAATATGCGACCTCGTTCCAACTCGGTGAGCTGCTGACATTGGCTTCTTCGTCTTGTTAAAGGCATTCTTGGCTAACATCAACTCAATACGTCACATTACGAAGCTAAATAACGCCTACGAACTTTACAGCACGCATTTAAAGTAAACCTGATCTGCAAGTTCTGAGTGGCGCTACTAGCGCCACACTTATGCGCGAAACGCGAAATTTCAATCGGTGTCATCTTTCAGATGTATAAACACGCCTACCAAATTTCGTTTATCTAACACAAGTCTTTCTTGGTGTTGGGATTTTCTTTTCCGTCAGTATATATTCAGCCAGATAGATCTTTGGCAAAACATAAAAACTTTCACATTAGACGCAAAATAGAGTAGCTGGGTGCTGTGTTTTATAAACAATAAGGTACTATTGTTTTAAAAAATCATAGATAGTAAGAGTTATTTTTATAATATATAATTTCATAAATAAAAATGTAATTTTGGCAATCAATTATTAAAGTTATTTTTTAATAATCAAAAAGTTGTTTTATATATTTATTTTACTTCAAGCAAACCCTGATGTAAAATAAATTAACCCTTTGTATCACCGTTCTATGCATACCCAAAAGTTTTACTTACTTTTACAGTGAGCTTAAAAATACGATTTTATTTATTGCTGCTATCTTTCAACATAACGATTATTGCCGAAATTGTTCTTAGAATTCTCAACATAATGATACTGGTGATACTCAGTTAATTTTCTATACCAAAGCTGTATTTTTCATTTGAGTAGTTTCATATCGTTATTGCTAAAATGTACTTCGGAAATTTTGTAATGCATGTATGTGGCATAAAAAACGTAAACAATCGTATATCATGACTATATGGCACATGATGAGCGTTTCGAGTGTGTATATATATGTATATAACGCATACATAAACTTCACAATGATCTTAGCAATGTCGTTACTGCAATTTTTGCATAATCAAATTTATAGGGGCCTCTATAACAAAGAAGTATCCTATTTTCTCTGCCCCAACTTGTTTGAATTACAATCATATATATATATTTTATGGTAATCAATATCATAAAACATATAAAATTTAATTACTTAATATCGGCATTTCTTTTTATCTTTCATATTTTTTAATTATAAATGTTGTGTAATCGAAAAAATTCAACTTCACCAGTGACTTCGAGTTTGTAATGCGTATTAAATAAAATAAATTAATTTCATTCAGTATTTTCTATAGTTTAAAGAATATAAAAAGTACTGTATATATTATAAGATATTATATTTTTAACACAAATTTTATTTTGATAAAGATTTGAAAATTTAAACAAATTGTTTCTTTGGTAATTTTAATGCTTTTAACAAATAGCTAATTTTGAAAAAAAAATGTGATAGATCGATCATTCAGTTGTCTTCAATATTCTCATTTATTGCAATAGGAAAGAAAGGTGCAACAAAAATTGAAGTCTGCAGGGCATTGCATTTTGATTCAATAAAATTCTTTTGGTATACCCTTGTTATAGTGGCCCTCAAGTTTTAATTGCGATGTATCGCCGAAAAGTATATTAACGTTATAGATGTAAAGGATTTTACAACATGCATAATTATGACTATGTGTGACATGCATACGTGTTTACAATTGTACAGCTACGTCATAGTGTGACTTCACAACAATGCCACTAGAGTCACATATTCGTCACAACGTTAATGACAAAATTGTCACAAATCACACAATTTTCACAAAATTGTCACAATGTGACTTCAAAGCAGTGTCGCTGTCGTCACAGAATCATCACAGTGTTAAAGACAATTTCGTCACAAATGACACATATTTCACAAATTGATCTCAATGTGACTTTAAAGCATTGTCACATTCGTCACAAAGTTAATACCAAAATAGTCACAAATGACACACTCTTCACAAATTTGTCACACCGTGACTTCACAAAGTCGTCACAATGTGACGTCACAAAAGAGCTCTAAAACGGCCATAACGACTTCACATTCTAGTCACAATGACTTCACATCGACGTCACGTGACGTCACATCGACGGTCACAATGTCACAGCGTGACTTCACAACGACGTCGACGTGACGTCACCATGCCTTACGGGTTAATCAAGGTGAATATGAGGTTCAATAATTATAGTTTGAACTATATTTTGTAATAATTTGTATTATTTTGCATAAAACAGCCACACGACAGTAGTTTTTACTTGTATTGCAGGTATGCAACAGAAGAAAAGATTGACGTAGTATATGAAAAATATAGCTCTGATTTTATTCATTATTTTTCCTGTGTAATAAACCTTTCAGAGAATCATATATAATTCTTACGAAACAAAATAAAAAATCGCGCATTTAAGGGTTAAGAACAGCCTTACGAGCTTATTTTCCATTATTCATGAAAAAATTATGAAATAACTAGAATGAAATTATTAATGTTTGCGATTTTTCTTGATTTGGAATATAATCGTATTGTTTTTAGAAGCGTGATCATTCTTAAATAACTGCATTCTTTTCTTTTACATGATACTACCCAGACAGCAGCAAGTTTGATTTTTTCTGAAATTATCTTGCCGTGACAAATTTGATTGAGAAATTCGCAGCAAATTTCCCGCAAGGTATACCATGCCTCACTTGCATGAGTAGTTTTTTGTGAAATTCATGGCAAGACTGTCTTTTATTCACGAAAGTGACGAAAGTAAAAGATCCCTCTGTTGAGAGATTAGACAATCAGCACATACGCAGAAATTGCAGAAATTTTATTCGGTTGGCACCACTTTTCCTAAACGCTATAATTATCAAATGCCAAAAAAAGGCTCGTGTTGAACAGTACAAGTGTTACCTTAGTTTGTTTATGGTGATCAAAACGATGCATGCACCTTTTGACGGTGTGTTCGCATCAATAGACCTCACCGGCCTGTGGAACCCTCCGAAGGTGTTAAACTTATAGCGTGACAGTTGTAAACAGATAATGCGGCGTGGAAAGATATATTTTGCAGTAAGTTCGCAGTATTTTTGATTACATGTTTGTCGTTAATTTGCAATAAATTGATACAGCATGAATTTAACTTGCATGTCAAGTTAGCTGCAAGTTCAAAGTGTGGTGACTTCGGCGTTTGCGTTATCTTACTGCAGTCTTGTTTTGAATTTTCAGTCTTGTCATGCTGAGCTTGCTGGTTTTCAAAGCAAGACAGCTGCAAATTTTCTGAAAATTGGAAATGCTATCTGGGTATGCAGTTTGGCCACTTCAAGTCAGATAAGGGTTCCATGTAAGGTACACGTGTTTATTCTATTTTAATACCAGAATACTTTTCTCGATATCTTTGTATTCTTGATTTAAATAAGTTGAAAAACACTATACAGAGTTACTGGTGTTAAAAATTAAAATTTCTTTAACAGTAGAACGCCCAGAAAATTTTCAAGCTTTATTTTACGCCAGAATTTTTATTTAAAATTATTTAACTTATTTATTTAAGTGGTTTCTGTGTGGTTTTTATTTATGTGTATTTTAAAAAAAAAATTTCCAGTTCAAATCGTGATTTCATTACTTAATTGAAATAAAATCGACCACGAACGACTTTAATGCCGGCCGAGGAAACTCTTGTATGTTAGAGAAGCGACTCAGAATGGAATTTTTGATTGACGCACAGTGAAGTATTTGACCCGAAACCCTGGTCAAAAATATTTTTCGATGTAAATATAGTCCGACTGGCTTGAAATTCTTAGATGTTATTGGGTATCACTATGGCATGTTTCGTATTGTAAATGAAGTCTATAGCCTTTACGGTTCATTTACAGAGACACCCAAAAGAATCCCCTTACATTATGGTCTATGGGAAAAAATCGTTTGTTCTGTATTTTAATGATATCACACTTGTAAACGTGCTAAAATTTATATACATCGCTAAAGTGTACTAAGGCACTTACTGTAGAATATGGTGTGCATAGAATATATCGTTCATTTACAGGGACACACAAAAGAATATGGCTGAAGATTAAATTTAACTATTGAAGTCTATGACTAATAATTGCTGGAAGTGAGTTTGTAGTTGTAATAGGCGTTTTAAAATAATATTACTTGGGGTGTGGATATATTCTATAGATCATATACAGGGCTGCACAAAAGTTCTCAAGTACATTTCCGTTTATTCACGGAAGTGGCTGAATGGACATTTTTAACTGTGCTATGCGTTTCACTGAACTAACTTTTAGTATACTATGAAGTATACATACAAATCCATAGTTTAGTTTAATATTTTATATCTTAAAAGCTGACGAAGTGTAAGTAAGATTTTAACACTTCACATAATAATAAATATACATTTTATAAATATTTTGACAATTAAGTAAAAAAAAAGAGTCATCATTTAAGAAGAGCACAAAGAAAATGAAGTTAAAATATTAATTTACTAAGTAGTTCTTTTAAAAATACGAATAAATCACATGTCCATTGACTTAACATTACCGAAAGGAGTTTGGAAGTTGAGCGACTTGTAATCTTAACTATTTACTGTTTTTAAGAGGAAAGTAATTGTTGATAGGTTTGTCTTATTCACTATTGATGTTTAATTAAATGTATTTAATTTTACTATATGTAAAACTTATTATTTATATTTAATAATGCTTATTACATTTAAATTACATTTAGTAATAATTATTGCATTTAATTTATGTTAAATAGTGTTATATTTAGTAGTAGGTTCAGTAAAGTGGAGTCTATATATTATAGATTGCTAGTTTTTGAATGTATTTAATATATTACCAGTTTCAAAATGATTCTTCAGAGCTCTTCTTCATCTTCTTCATCACCCTCTTCTTAGCTGCTGTCGGGACTACCATCAGACCTTGCTGGAAAAAGAAGTTGTAGGGTCTCGCTACTGTATGGCTTGCTCTTTTTCGTTGATAAACGGAGTTATTAGAAAATATGATGTTGCTTATTTTCACGTACATTATAAAAGGAAAATTTCAATTAAATTTTCTTGGTGCCGTTTGTCAGTTTTGGAATTACAATTAGATGTCTCTTTTTAAGGACACCGCCCTCGAAAGTGTTAATTCCCTCCTTTCTCTCCTTATGTTACCCACATGAGCCCCAAGAACTGATTAGGGAACCCTTTTTCAATAAATAAGTATATACAATTTGAAGGCGATCGGATATTTCTATCAAAAAATATCGAGTTGATTGCGTATGTACGTACCTACATACGTGATATGTACTTACGTACATATATACAGATAGAATATATAGGTGCAAAAGCTCTTCAGTAATATCCTGTGAGCTAAAAACCTGCAATACGACAGTAAATATATAGTTCTTATCTCTTCAATTCGGTGGCCGCAAAACAAAGCATTTAAATAGTCATCCCGAAAAAAAATTTTATAAAACAAATGGCAACAATATGCGGAAGATTTTTTTGCAGAAATTGACACTCAAGACTATAACTAATATGATTATAATTCAAACATGGCAGGGCAAAGCGCGGCACATATTTAAAAAGCTTTCGATATGTATAAATTAGAGCCAAAAACGCTTTAAAAATAACCCTTTTACACATTTAATGTTTTTTTTTTAATTACATTAAAAACTATTTAAATTAACACATAGTTTAACACTAAGCTCTGACCTTTGTTAAACACGTAAGCTTTGTTTAGTTTCAATTCAACAATTCATTGAGCCACAAAAAATTATGTTTAAACATAACAACATTGCCAGAAAACAACAAACAACCACGTCTTCTCAAAAAGAAACTTCCTCTTCTGCTGAGGCCAGGAGTCACCGGATATAACTCAAGTTCCTAAAATAGACATAGGTCGATGCACCAATTAGTTGGGTATTAAAAAATATGATTTTTACAATTGTTGACAAAATTTTAATTTTTGCATTTTTGGCCAGGTTTTGGGTCAAATACTCCACTGTGTGACGTCAGGTATTAGGTTCTAAGTCACTAGACGTCAAAACCGTGAGATCGCTTGAACTCCGCCTACCTAATCCGTCGAGAAGGCAGGGAGGAGGCGGAAGGCTAAGGAAGCTGAAATAAACAAGAGCTTTCTCAGTCGATTGGGTCAGACGGAGGTCATATGATCTGACGTCACGAATTTCACCCTAAGTCGGAAAAGAAGAAACAAGAGCTTTCTCGCCAGTTAACTACAGTCTAAAATGAATTGATTCCTGCTAGGCCTCCTAGTGTTAAAGGACGCTCATCCTGAAGTGGTTAACCCTCTCGCTGCGTAATTGTTTTATCAAAACCCCTTCCCGGCGAGCGTCTTTTAAGAATTTATATTCTATTGTCACCGGTTTTTCAAAACAAAAATATTTGTCTAATTTAATCGGGAAAATGCTCCAATTAAATAAGGTAAAATTTACTATAAAAAAATTACTGGTGGGAACATTCAAGGAAGGTTAATTAGACGGAAAAAATGCATGCCTGAGAAAATCTCGGGATGCGCAGAAAGAGGGTTAAAAGTACTTGATTTCAGTTCATACATAATAAATAATACCAGAAATAAAATAATATTGCATTAGGAAAATTATATAAATTTAACTATTCCGTTATTAGCATTGTCTGTGGTACATTATCGGGATTTGGGTTTTCAACTGTGGAAAGCTCTGTCCTCCCGACACTGCATCAATCGGTGGCGAGGAAGTACAGTAAAATTGCTGTTATGCATAAAGCACTCAATGTTGAAGTGATGAGAGTGGTAATTTTTTTTAACTGATTTACATAATAATCGCATTAGATGTTGTAACATATCGTGATAATTTGTTAATTGTAAGGCAAATTAAAATGTAGGTAATACATAGTTATCTTATTATACATCCATATCAATTTATTTAATTTTCTAATATCTGACTCATCTGCATATTCATCTGTCAATCACCTGTTTTGACATAAAGACATTATCGTAAGCTGATGTTTCGTAAGTAAGTACATGTATGAATCCAATATGAAAGAGATTTTTTTCTACATTGTTGGGAGGAAACGGGCCTATTAGAAAATAGTGGTAACCTATCCGCTAACCACCCAACCATCTAGTCGAGGCGGGGAAATAAAAAAATCAACAATAAAAATTCTCGTTAAAAAAACTGGATTCTTCCCCTCATATCCCTATAACCTAACTATTTAAAATGTAAACAAAACTATTTATTGCGGTGATAGCGATACCCTGGCTAGACTGTGGATAATAAACTCATACGGTGGATATAATTCTCACCGACATTACGTTGTAATTCATTTTTCGCAGCAGTCTAGCTTATAGGTACAAGAAAATTTTATCTAAAGTAAAACTGAACAAAACTACTGTTAGCTTCTAAATTAAATTATCATAAATAAAACACAGATGGACTCATGATAACAGCAAAGATGGATAAGCAAAATAACACACATGATTTATTTACAAAAACTCATATATATATATATATATATATATACAAAGCTTAAAATGAAATATCATCACATAAAAGGTCTCTCATGTGAAAGTAACTATTAATCATTATTCTTATCCTTCATAAAAGATTTTATTACTATTCTAATTCGACATCTTTCCACTAATAACCCAACTGGACATACACAGCCCTTCAGTACTACTGCGGTACTATTTCCATTTAAAAAGGAACAATAAAGTAAGCATATTAATTACCTTTTCTAATTCTCAGGCATATGATGACCAGGGGCACATCAACATCCACAGGTTAATCCTTATATCTTGTCCATGGCTGCATTTCCTGGGAGACTTTTACAGCGTGTTTTCACAACCACACCAAGATAGAATCTATTTCCAGGCAAACACTATTCGAAAAGACTATCGAAAACGCCACAGGGAACACATCTTAGTCCCCCCATAAAAATGTTATTATATTAAAAAGAATGGAAGGCAGGGCCCTGAATAATTTTATACCACTCCGGGTCCAGTCCCGAGTGATATAAAAATATGACCTGGACTGTCTGCCTCTCATTGGAGCATCCGGACCCTAGAACAGTGTTGCCAGATAAGGGACTTTTTTAAGTCACATTATTTGACGGCCACCACTTTTTAAAAATAGTATAATTCCCCTTATTTTTCAGAATTTTATAATCTATTTTTAAATAGGCCGAATATTTATTTAAAAAAAACGGTGACAACCAACAATCTGGGGATAAAAAAGTCCCCAATCTGCCAACACTGCCCTAGAAAACTCCACCTTCTCTACCTCTCCTGTTAGACCCATGGCTCGACTTGTGGAATCCGATTTATGTCCCCCGTAAATAAGCCCCGATTGTCCCATAAACAACTCGTGACAGAAACTGTCAAGGCTATTGCGAAAGTCCGGATACATGGGCTCCAGAAGTATTTTTTTAAGAAGGTGGTACCAAGTTAATTGCTTCTAAAAATAGTGCCTGCCACCTACCACATACGCCAGGAAAAACAAACTCAAAATATTTCTGCACGTAATATTATAAATTTCAATACAATATATCAATGTGCAAAACAATATGTAAAATAAAATGTATAATATTATAATTAATTTTGTATACATGTGAGTGGGATCTCCACTCCAACATCTCAAAAAAACACCTGCCACCTACCACATAAGCCTGGGAAAACAAACTCAAAATGTTTCCGTACATAATATTATTAATTTAAATACAATATATAGTATACAAAACAATATGTATAATACTATAATTAATTTTGTATACATGTGTTTGATGTGTTGAGTGGAATTTCCAGTCCAACATACATTGATTAAAAAATTTTACCAGTTGTCATGGAAATCATGATAAGTTATTCACTGTTTAATTTTTTTTTTTTTGGGGGGGGGGGCTTCATTAGGTGAAAGAGTGGCTAAGTGTAAGCCGAAATTTGTAAGAACTTTGTAAGAACTTTGAACCGAAATTTGTCAGTGTGGTGGAAGCAGTGAATCGCGGAGGTAAGAGATAGATGGAGATGAAGTGTTTTGATTTGGCGTGATGTTAAAAATACAACCTTGAAACCGGTTAAAACCGGTCGAAATTAAGCCCAAATACTTGCGGTTCCATAGAATCTGTATGTGGCTGTGCCGAATGAAGGCATTTAAATTTGAGCGATAACATCTTCATATTGCAAACCGTTTTTACGGCATACTGCATCTCTATTATTACTTAGAACTCTGTGGCAGTGAATAATAACTTGTTTATATTGTTGAGAGTAAGAGGACAACGGTTAATTTTTATCAGGTCAGAACATATAAATTTAGCAATAATAAAGAGAGCTCTCGGATATCGAGTAGGGAATTCTAACTTCCTCGATCGCATACATCTTCTAGTGATTGTTCTTTTTCGCTTCAATATCTACTTAATGATAATGTTTGTCCCCCAAGAAATATTTGATCGAGGAATAGACATAAATATTCATTTTCAAATAGTTCTTCAAAATTGTCATCAAATTGGACAGTGAACTGCAAGAACTCGCAAAACATTTAAAATGAATTATGATAAAATAAATGATAAGCACTCTAGACGAGAAAATGTGAAAAAGACACGCAGTAACTCCATGTCATAAGCTTGTGTTGACGAAACGTAAAAAAACTGGCTGCCATTAATGTTTTATCTCACTTAATGATAAACCTACGAGCAATAAACGTCCTTGTGATAAAATGAAACGTACTAACACTTTCACGATGTTGTATAAAGCAGAGCAGAAGCATTTTCGCTATGAAAAAACGCTTGCATAAAAACTGAATATTCCTAACCATTCTGAAAGTTGTTTTCCAGAGCCTAAACCAAGGTGAGCCCTAAATAGGAAAGGATCATTGTTGTCAGCAATAACATGTGAGTGCTTTAGCCATTTGGTATGCCTCCCCACCTAGCTGACCCTTGTCAACAATAACATCGCACACATCCCGAAAAAGGACATTTCAGGCTTCACCCCTTCTTTCGAAAGCAACGAAGAGTTTATGGTTCCATCATGACTACAGAGCAGGGTTGCCAGTATGGTCTCTATTTTCATTCGGAAATGTCGAGTTCATACCTGAAATAAATAACAGTATTTTAAGCTTTATTCCATTAGAGACATTTAGTGATCACATATAGTAAAAATTCTTCTTTCGAAATTTAAGGTATGAATTGGAAATTTCGGATTAAAGTTGGAAGCCAAACTGGCAACCCTGCTACAGAGTTGAATACACTCGTTGACAATCTGTAGATGAGCTAAAACCAGACCAGCGCTACCCTTCATGTGATACATCGTAGGAAAGGTCTGTGACCGCTTAATGATATTATGCATCTGAGGTGTCCATCAGTGTTGCCAGATTGGGGACTTTTTTAATTCAGATTATTTGACTGTCCCCACTTTTTTAAAATAGTATAATTCGCCTTATTTTTCAGAATTTTTAATCTATTTTTAAATAGGCCGAATATTTCTATTTCAAAAAAGCGGTGACAATCGACAAACTAGGGACAAAAAAGTCCCCAATCTGGCAACACTGGACCAGACCGAACGCACCCAAATAGAACAAGACTTCAAGACAAGGAACTGACGGTAACCTCTCTCAGCTGTTATAATGAGAACTCTTTTATCCAATCCCTCTGGAATAAGAAGCGTAATCCGTCGCAGAGCATGAAATCAGCCAGTTCCCAGACTTCTCTAAAATTAAGTGAACACGTCCCTTTTTTATAAATAAAAAGATTTTTCAGCAATGTGAAGAAAGAACGAGCAGCTGGACCGTAATCCTTTCAGACCTTATTTCAACATTTAAGCGCTTTCACTGAATGTGTTGCTTAAAGAAATCAAAATTATTTGAACATTTTAGTAATGATGTTATTTTACATTATTTTTGTCTAATCTAATTTATGTTTTCTGGAAAATCGTTTGTTAAAATGTATTGTAAAACGGCATTACATATATGTTGAAAATTTTCTGTTTAAATGTATATTTAAAATTTTGTTTTACTGTATTCATTTGGTGTTAAGCGAGCAACCAGCTCAGAACTGAACTTTTAATTTTAGTTTTGGGACTTTTGACACGCATTGTATTCTGGGCATGTGTAGACGGATCAAAATTGCTTAGACTACCGCCCCCTGAATTCTAAGCCTGAGCGCTGCCACAAAAATGGCGGCAGCCGAAGGCGGATTTTTTTCGGCGTGTGTACAGTACCTTGAATTTTCGTCCAATTATTTTTTTAACCCGGGAGAACTCGCTAGAAAGAATTTCTCTCACGGTGCCCAATTGCTTTCCTTTTGCTTTACATTCGCTTAATATCATTTTTTTTTTTTGCTTAGCTTAGTACTTTTACTCACAAATAGGTAAAATAATTGAAATAACATTTTAAAATTTTAATTAAAATGAAAAATGGTTTAAATAAGAGTCTTTAAAAAAGTACGACGGTGAGAGAAAATGTCATGCAGCGAGTTCCCCCGGGTTAAGTTTCTTTTGCTTTACTTTTCTGAAATTAAACGAGTCAATGATATCATTTATAAAATACCGTTGTTAAAATTTAGGGGACAGTACATATGTAAAAACAATCCACCTACGACAGCCGCAATTTTTGTGTCAGCTTTCAGGCCGACTATTCAATTGAGTTAACAACCTTCCACTAATCTTTCGTAATGTCTGGATTAATTTAACCCAGGTTAACCACATTTCGAACCAGAAAATTTATTTCAAAAATGCTTATTGACAGGCCGACTATTCAATTGAGTCATGAATAAAGAGGAGGAGACATATAATGTACTGTCTACCAGTTGCGAGTGAAGTAACTGAGAAGGTTGTCACAAGTTGGCGGCTGTTTCTCTTAACTCTATGAGCTCTGGGTCTGAATTTCTTCAAAAAGCCCAAATGCATAGCTGCCAACCTTCCACTAATCTTTCGTAATGTGTGGATTAATTTAACCCAGATTAACCACATTTCGAACCAGAAAATTTATTTCATGAATGCTTATTGACAGGCCGACTATTCAATTGAGTTATGAATAAAGAGGAGGAGACATATAATGTACTGTCTACCAGTTGCGAGTGAAGTAACTGAGAAGGTTGTCACAAGTTGGCGGCTGTTTCTCTTAACTCTTTGAGCTCTGGGTCTGAATTTCTTCAAAAAGCCCAAATGCATAGCTGCCAACCTTCCACTAATCTTTCGTAATGTCTGGATTAATTTAACCCAGGTTAACCACATTTCGAACCGGAAAATTTATTTCGTGAATGCTTATTGACAGGCCGACTATTCAATTGCGTTATGAATAAAGAGGAGGAGACATATAATGTACTGTCTACCAGTTGCGAGTGAAGTAACTGAGAAGGTTGTCACAAGCTGGCGGCTGTTTCTCTTAACTCTTTGAGCTCTGGGTCTGAATTTCTTCAAAAAGCCCAAATGCATAGCTGCCAACCTTCCACTAATCTTTCGTAATGTCTGGATTAATTTAACCCAGGTTAACCACATTTCGAACCAGAAAATTTATTTCGTGAATGCTTATTGACAGGCCGACTATTCAATTGAGTTATGAATAAAGAGGAGGAGACATATAATGTACTGTCTACCAGTTGCGAGTGAAGTAACTGAGAAGGTTGTCACAAGCTGGCGGCTGTTTCTCTTAACTCTTTGAGCTCTGGGTCTGAATTTCTTCAAAAAGCCCAAATGCATAGCTGCCAACCTTCCACTAATCTTTCGTAATGTCTGGATTAATTTAACCCAGGTTAACCACATTTCGAACCAGAAAATTTATTTCGTGAATGCTTATTGACAGGCCGACTATTCAATTGAGTTATGAATAAAGAGGAGGAGACATATAATGTACTGTCTACCAGTTGCGAGTGAAGTAACTGAGAAGGTTGTCACAAGCTGGCGGCTGTTTCTCTTAACTCTTTGAGCTCTGGGTCTGAATTTCTTCAAAAAGCCCAAATGCATAGCTGCCAACCTTCCACTAATCTTTCGTAATGTCTGGATTAATTTAACCCAGGTTAACCACATTTCGAACCAGAAAATTTATTTCGTGAATGCTTATTGACAGGCCGACTATTCAATTGAGTTATGAATAAAGAGGAGGAGACATATAATGTACTGTCTACCAGTTGCGAGTGAAGTAACTGAGAAGGTTGTCACAAGCTGGCGGCTGTTTCTCTTAACTCTTTGAGCTCTGGGTCTGAATTTCTTCAAAAAGCCCAAATGCATAGCTGCCAACCTTCCACTAATCTTTCGTAATGTCTGGATTAATTTAACCCAGGTTAACCACATTTCGAACCAGAAAATTTATTTCGTGAATGCTTATTGACAGGCCGACTATTCAATTGAGTTATGAATAAAGAGGAGGAGACATATAATGTACTGTCTACCAGTTGCGAGTGAAGTAACTGAGAAGGTTGTCACAAGCTGGCGGCTGTTTCTCTTAACTCTTTGAGCTCTGGGTCTGAATTTCTTCAAAAAGCCCAAATGCATAGCTGCCAACCTTCCACTAATCTTTCGTAATGTCTGGATTAATTTAACCCAGGTTAACCACATTTCGAACCAGAAAATTTATTTCGTGAATGCTTATTGACAGGCCGACTATTCAATTGAGTTATGAATAAAGAGGAGGAGACATATAATGTACTGTCTACCAGTTGCGAGTGAAGTAACTGAGAAGGTTGTCACAAGCTGGCGGCTGTTTCTCTTAACTCTTTGAGCTCTGGGTCTGAATTTCTTCAAAAAGCCCAAATGCATAGCTGCCAACCTTCCACTAATCTTTCGTAATGTCTGGATTAATTTAACCCAGGTTAACCACATTTCGAACCAGAAAATTTATTTCGTTAATGCTTATTTATTTAATTCCAGGTTTCTACATGGAACATATTTATTTTAATTTCTTAAAAAAATATCTGGTTTGAAACGTATTAAACCAGGGTCAAATATTTGCAAGTATTACGGAAGATTAGTTTGAGGTTGGCAGCTATGCCAAATGTCACATTGGCACCAGTATTTTGCAAACAAAAGATTCGGCTTATGATATACACGTAAAAATGCATTCATCCATTTCCGAATAAATTTGGTTGAATATTCCGGTGGCAATGTGACATTTGGAGATTAAAATTAAGTGGGAATAAATTCACTCTTCAGAGCTCAAAGGGTTAAATAGGATCAACAGTTTTTGATTACTGCTGGGTCAAACTTCCCACAAGTAAATTTGAATAGAAAATTTCGTTTTATTTAAGTGTCTTATTCATGGCAATATTTTCTCACAAAGATAGTAAAAATTTCTATTTGTTTTTACTGGTGTCAGTTTGCCAAGATATTATAATCTTTTTTGCGGACACTGGCAGGAGTTTGTCTAGGTCGTCACAATATGGCGGAAACGCAGAGCCTGATTACAGCCAAAGTAAACTGTTACCAGTAAAAATGAATGCATGTTTCCTTCATTATTTATGGCTGAATTTTTGCATTAATAAAGCGTTTAAATAAGGAGAAAATTTCTGTTTAAATTTACTGGTTGAAAATTCCTCTGGCGGTATCAAGCCAGAGGAATTCAAAAGTGGTCACAGTTGACAAATGACAGTGACAGTGGTCACAGTCATTTAAAAGTGGTTAATAAGTGGAAAATGTGCTTACAGTTAAAGATTCCTTACTTTAAGAATATGTCAGTTCCTTTTTATTAATAGTTCCATGGATTATTCAGGGGGCGTTGGTTAGACTAGATATGAGAGAGGCGACATACGGGGTATAATATTTGATTGGTTGAGACGATTCTGGACAAAAGCAAATCGCCAAGCATTTTGGCGAGCCTGTCATTATCGCCACGTTAATTCTCGCTAACTTGTCTCACTCGTGTAATCGATCACATTCAAACGAGTATCGCCAATTTGAGGAACAAACAATGCCTAGGTTTGCAATGGTTTGGACGAACGCATCTGACTACGCAGTCTGGGTATAGCGTCTAGAATAGAGTTGGGCAAAATAAATCGAAAAACCATTTTCGATACAAAATACAAAATACATTGTTTTTTCAACTTAAAATACAAAATACAAAATACTTTCCAAATTTCAAAAATACAAAATACAAAATACAAAATACTTTCCAAATTTCAAAAATACATAATACAAAATACTTTCCAAATTTCAAAAATACAAAATACAAAATACATGTATTTTGAAAATACATTTAAAATACAAAATACATTAAAAAAATAAAAATGATTGTGCATTAAATTGCACTAGTCAAATGCAAAGCTGGTTTGCAAAACTGATTAATTTTTTATAAATTATAAATTTTCAAATAAAGAAGCAAATTTAATTAAAACTCAACAAAAGATAAAAACAAAACTGAAAGATTGGAGCAACAATGTGCTTAAAAGTGTATGAAAGTTGGTAGAATAACTAATAGTGAATAAATTACCCTTTAAAGGTAGTAAATCAGTAGAAATAACTGCATGAATTGATTGTGATAGAGGTCTGTACGGCCCCGGGCTTGACCTGAGCTCCGTACACGGCCCGGACCGCGGGCCGGCAAAATGAAGGCAAATTTTCAAACGGACCGGACCGGGCCAGCATAATTAGAACAATTTTTGCAACGGGCCAGGCCAAGAAACAAAATGAACGGGCCCGGACGGTAAAAGAAATTTAGTGGGCTTCTGGCCCGCTATAAAATTTTAATCGAAGCCGATAAAATATGAGCCATTTCTAATGAATGTGACTTTCGCGAGAATAAGTAATAAGAATAAATGTCCTTCACGAGCCGATGCTAGTTTGACAACATCAATACAGAAATGTATCATGTCTAGCGTAGAGATCAGCATCGGACAGTTACATGGTGTCTGAGCCATGGCTTAATTTTTTCACCAGACTCGGGCCAGGCCGAGATCAGGGTTGCATTTTTTCTACATATTCGAGCAGGGCGGAACTGGACTTTATTGTTCTCAGGATGTTCTGTGTGGGGAAGGCAATATGTTTTGTAAAAATATTAGTAGCGATAATGAACTTCTCTTAACGGAATTTTTGGAAATATACCTCAAGGTGGTTCTCAAATTCACTGCTCAACAATGAGAAATTTCCTGACACATTTTTTGACTAATTTTTTACTGTAAAGGCTTAAAATTGACAGGCCTGACTATTGAAGGGATTTGGAATCGAATAGCGTTTTCCCTTTTTTTAAATAAATAAATTACTTATCGAGATATAAGAGATTCGTGTCACGTAATCGCAGGTTTTTCTCCTTTCCCGTGCTATCGCTTTCTGAAATTCGATTAAAAACTTTAACTTTGACAGTATTTTCCCAAAGATATATTGCCTTTATCAAAAACTAAATAATGTTATTCGATTACATAGTTTGTGAATAAGAACACCTGCCAATCTTATGTGTTTCCGAAAAGTAATGAATTCAGAAATGTATCAGAAAGTAACTTCTTTGGATTTGAGAAAAACCTTATTAAATGGCAGAGAAATATTTTTACAAATCTGCTTTTTATTATACAGCTTCAAAAGTTATCATGTTTTTAACCCTCTTTTTTTTCTTTTATTCTAATCTACATTAATTTTTTAATGAACCTTTGTTTGAATGTTGAAACGTCTAAGACTCTAATCATTAATGTTGCTATTGTGTATTTTCTGTCTTGCGAACACATAGTAATTTTAAAATATACTGTAAAATTATCCCATAAATATGTCTGCAGTATTCTTTAAAATAAACTTAATTGTATGTTTAGAAAAATCTGTTTTTTTCTGTTTTTTTTTTTTGTTTGTTTGTTTGTTTTTTGTAGAAATTCAGTTAGGCCTCATTTAATTGATTTTTCCATGGGCTGGGCCTGTTTTCACTAATTTTTGTACGGGCCGGGCCGTGAACTGTGAAAATATAAACGGGCCGGGATCGGGGCAGAACTATTAATTTTTTCATCGGGCCGGGCGAAGGTTTTTTTGTGCGGCCCGAGCCGGACCCGGTCCTGGAAATTCCGACCCGTGCAGACCTCTACATTGTGGATCCGATAAGGAATCTCTTTCACGAGGTATAGGATAGCATTGGCCGCTACTGAGTGTTCTAAGCCAAAATTGAAACAGTATTGATTTTCAGAAAAAGCATAAAAAGTTTGGTGCAGTTCTTAGTAGCTATAAAATCTCGTATAAAATCTCGTATAAAATCTCGAAAATCCTAAAAAACACAGCACAGAAAAAAAATCATCTGTAAGACGATATACACCAAAATGTCATCCATACTAACTGAATATGATGCAGTTTGATGAAATTCCGTGCTCTAGTTCTTGAGATATAGCTCTCACGGCACACCTGCTAACTTCAGATTTTTTTTTTTTTAAATCAGCACTACGAACTAGAAAATTTATTTTAAAAAGGTACCTTTAATCTACGTGGTACTTAAATCAAGCAAAAAACGATAGTCGAAAATTTTCTCGATTCCAAAACTTTCTTCTTATTTATTAGAAGAATGTAAAAAGAAATTAGTCTAGTATCTGTCTTTTCAATCAGTCTTCTTAGTATATGTCTACAAAAGAACATATTTTATAATAATCTTATATGTACAATGACACCGAATAAAATAGTTTAAATGTATTTTTTTCTTTTTATATAATGCGTGTGTGTTTAATAAGAGCTCCCAACTACGCAAGGTTTTTTAGACCTTCCACTAATAAAATATTTGGGGCACAACTTTTCTAATATAGTGCATTTTAGAAATAATGCATACGAAATTTAAAATATGTATTACTGAATGCAAAAATATAAATGAAAAAATTAGATAATTTTTAACCCAAGTTGAATTATTATTATTATTAAAAAAAGTACGAATTCTTCGTATAATGTAGTTTTAAAAATAAAACACTCAGGTAAAATATCAAACTATATATAAGCGCAAAGAAATTAGAAATCATTTCCACTTACTATGAAAGACTTGACACTTTTAAAACAGAGCAGAAAAAATATGAAAGCTCTTACATTAGTAAATAGAAAGCATTTATAAAATATTTATAAAAAGTAGGAACAATTTGAATGCAAAATTTGCAAAAAGTCATAAATTTCATTTTTTTCATAGTCAAATCGTTCCTTTGAAAGTTCATTGTAGCAATTTTCTTGCGGTTACTGTCTAACAAAATTTATATTAATGAATGAAACATGCGAATTTTTAAGAAAACCTTTTTCGATATTTTTAATTAAAAACACTTGACCAGAAAAAAAAATGAGCTCGTTATATGTGTGGTTAATTGGCAACTGTCGGCAATAGAGCGCTGCACCTGCGCAACTCTGAAAGTTCCTTCCGGTCTATCACAATACCATGTTTTTTTTCTTGTAATTCCCACAGCAGCATTGAGATATATAAGTTATTTTTGTAACTAATCAGCAAGAATATGTTTGCTGTATCAAAACATCATATTCATCAACCTTCTTGTCTCAGCAATAGTCGAAAAGTTTATATCAACTTCCAGAAGAGAATTGTAAAACTAATCAAAACAGATAGTCGTGTATTTCCTTTTAATGAATCGCAGCTTTTCTCTGTGCAGTTTAAACATGGCAGTTTGAAATTTGGAAAAAAATGTATTTTGAGCATTTTCAAAATACAAAATACATTGTAAAAACATCAGAAAATACATTACAAAAATAATTTGATCTTATCGGTTTAAAATACAAAATGCAAGATACAAATGTATTTTGAAAATGTATTTCAAATACATGTATTTTCGATACTGCCCAACTCTGGTCTAGAATATATAGTGTGGAAATCGGCTATACCAGTTATACTTAAAAAAGTTCTAAAATATTCGGCGCGTCCAGAGGAGCCACCGGTTAGTGACCGGTGAGATCGGTTAGTCACCAAGGCGTTCAGTGCTGCTAACCGGGTCGCAACCAATGTCGTTCAGCGCAAGTAACCAAAGTGACCGGTGAGAGACCGAACTAACCGAAGAAAATTCTTCGTTAGTTGGGTCACGTGATCGGTTACATGAAAGTTTATTTACATTTGCATCCTACATGATGAAACAATAATAAAAGAATAATTACGGCAACGTAATACAGATGGCGCCAATAGTAAATAACACCAGTGCCGTCCAATAGGTCTGTCGACCGGTTAGAGACCGGTCACTTACCGTGACGTCACGTAACCAATCTCACCGGTGACTTTGGTGAGGTCTGCTGGACTCGCCCATTGAATCCCTTAAATGCCAAACGATGCTGAAATCCAAAGAGTTGATCGCAGCGACATCTTCAGGATATTTTCTAAAACTCCAAAACGATTTGGTTTAGGCGCTGTAATAATAATGGAGTTATGAATAAAGAGGAGGAGACATATAGCGTATTGTCTAACAGATGCGAGTGAAGGAACTGAGGAGGTTGTTACAAGATGACGGCTGTTTTTTTTAATCGGATTAACAGTTTCTGATTACCGCCGGTGAAAACTTCCACCAGTAAACTTTAAAAGAAAAGTTCATCTTATTTAAGCGTTTAATTGATGTGAAAGTTCTCTCTGAAATATGGTAAAAAATTTCTATTTATTTTTACTGGTGTCAGTTTTCCCAAGTATTATAATCTTTTCACTGGAACTGACAGGAGGTTGTCTTGGTTGTCACAATATGGCGGAATTTCTACCGCCAAAGTAAACTGCCACCAGTAAAAACGAATATCAGTTTTGGCCATTAATTTTGACTGAAATTTTCTATTAATGAAGCGTTTAAATAAAGAGAAAATTTTTTGCATTAAATTACTGGTGGAAGTCTTGTCTCGTGGTAATGAACTCCTGCAAATGCGGCTACAGTTGAAGCTTCACTATTTTCAGGATATGTCAGTTCCTCTTTCTTAATAGTTCCATGGTAATAATACGATTTTTGCATTAAAATTTGAAAATATATTGCAGATGTCGCTGCAATCGGTTCTTTCGATCTGAGCATCATTGCACATTTGAGGGATACAAATTTTTAGCGCTATTTTATAGCAGATTTCCACTCTATTTATTCTAGGCGCTGTAGTCTGAGCATTGTATATAGCCACTCTCATATAGAGGCACGCCGGTGTCGTTGACACGCGAATCGTTTCTAATATCTTACTATTGATGTTTATTATTATTGTTATTATATATATACACATTTTTTTTTACTTTAAATGTTCTTATACTCCCGCCCTCTGTCGCGAGTAGGCGTTTTTCTGGCGGGAAGGCATTCGCCTAATTCTTGTAAACCCATTTTTCAAATAAATTCTGGGTTCTGTGGTCGGTGGTGCATAGACGCCCTTGGCGGGTGAGCGTCGCCCCTTGAGCCTTTTGTGTTTGTCCGTCTGCATACGGCCGGGCAGGGCTGGACTCACTAACGAGCCCCAACGTGTCGGGGAACATACCGGGAGAGACGTTAAGCTCTAAGGGGCAGGCCTAGCCGGCCCTGAGCAGTCTCTCTTAGGCTGCCTAACATTAAGAGTCTACACTAGTCACCGAAAGAACTTTCAAGCTAATATTAATCCAATGGAAGCGTTCTTTACAGATTTTTCTCTCATATTTAAATAATTTTAAATGATTTTTGGGTACCTGATGTCTATAACATTTATTGTGCGTTTGTACTTTTTAGATTTCAATTACTGTTTTTTTTATGCGGATACTTTCATTTTTGGAACCAGTTAGAACCGGTTCTGAAAATGAAACTACCCTCATATAAAAAAAAACTGTAACCGAAATCGAAAGAGTACAAAGTCACAATAAAAGTTATCGACCTTATGAACCCTATGCAAAAAAAATTGATTTAAAAATAGTAAAATGCAACCGAGGAGCCTGTAAGCTCTTAACAAGCTAAAAACTTGCTTCTCCGAGGTCATTTATATTTTTTGATAGTGTGTTAGGAAGGTTTCGCCTTGTCTGAGGAAAGGGTATTTATTATAATTGAGTACCAGTGAGTTTTTTAACATATGACTATAAGCAAGTGTTTTTTTGTATTAGCAAGATTTATTTCAGGGATAGCGATCTTTTTGTTTTGCACTCAAATGATGTTTTTTATATTTCAGTTTAATACAGAAAAGGAGTCATTTAATGTCTGATGTCATTTATATTGTTGAAGTCTTCATGCTACATTTTTTTAGATCATGATTTACACAGCAAAAGCTGCTGTCACTCGGTGTCTCACATATAGAGTAGTGAAGTTCTATGACTCATACAGGCAGGAGTAACTTGCAAATTTTTGGAGTCGTAGCTTGTACGTAGAATGAAAAACCGCAACACAGAAGTTTGCAGTTATAATGGAAGCTTTTTTAGCTTGCGAGTTTAAGAAAACTTTGAATCAAAGTTTAGCTCTAGGAAATATATTTTTTATTTTTTCACAGCTTTAGAAAGTGATGAGGTAAAATTGCGAATATTTTCTCAGAGTTCTGATATGAAATAAACTGATCAATTTACAAGTTGAAATTAGTCAGGAAGTCAGGGCTACCACATGCGACTATTTTTATATTCTGTTCGCACCAGTATTTTTTTAATGTAAATTTTGAAGTATATTTCTCTTGCAAAGGTTGTCAAAGTGTGTGTTAAGTATTTCTGTTTTAGGAAAGTTGTGCCAGTTAGAATTAAAAAATAGTCGCCTATGGCAGCTCTTGGAAGTTAATTTTAAGTTGTACAGGGTGAGTACAAATGATGGACCCGATTTAAAAAAAAATCATATTTTCGAAACTACCGCACATATTACAATGATACATGAATTTAAAGAGAAATATGCCAAGTTTTTTATGTTCGATATGTGACCCTCTTGTTACACGGCATACGTCCAATCTGTAATCCAGTTCGCTCCAAACATTTTGTAACATCACTCTGTCAATGGTTGCACAAATGCGCTCTTTAAGTTCTGGCAGTGTTTTCGGCATTGGTGGTACATAAGCAATGCCTTTGACGTAACCCGAAGGAAAGAAATCACTTGGTGTTAGGTCTGGCGATCTTGGTGGCCATGTGATTAAGTGTAAATCACCATCACCCGCTTGAGAACAGCACAGATTTTGTGTTTCAGGAGGATGGAGCCCCACTTCATTGGTCTTTGCAGGTACGTAGTTACTTGAACGAGGAGCTTCCACATTGGTGGATGGGGCGTGCGGGTTTGGAACGAAGTGAACAACAGATTGGACGTATGCCGTGTAACAAGAGAATCACACATCGAACATTTGTAACTGAAAAAAACTTGGTATACTTCTATTTAAATTCATGTGTCACTTATTGTAATATGTGCAGTAGTTTCGAAAATATGATTTTTTAAATCGGGTCCATCATTTGTACTCACCCCGTATTTATATACAACCACAAAATTGATGGGTAAGATATGATCAAGTAAAAAAAATGAATTTTAGACAAAAATTTTAAAGTGGTGGCCCACCATAAGGTGTGTGTTATTAGTTTTTTAGCTCCTAACTAAATAAAAAATATCTTGAACATGTTCAGCCCAACATTTCTTTTTCAGATTTCGGAGGAGGGTTATACTAGAGCACTTAGCTACTTTTTATAAGTGTCTCGTGAGTTTTGAGATATTGTGTGCGGTCATGATGTTCTGAATTCTAACATTTGTGCGTGAATGTGACCTATTATGTCATTTCTTTAAGTTTCAAAAAGAGTGTATGAAGCTTCGGAAATCTGGTTGTCTCAGTTATTTTTGCAACGATATGTTATTTAGGTAATTGTGGTTGTGTGTTTTCTATATATAAGACTGTATAAAATGTATTCGGTGGATTTTAACGCATCTTGCCTTCGGGTATTAAGTTCAAGATCTGGATAGCATCTCGCATGGAGCCATACGCTAACTTCAAGCAGAGATTTTGACTAGCCCATCTTACAAGATTCTACACCTCTGGATTTTCCCCTACGTGGTAAGAAGATGCGTTTTCTACGTGAATTAAAAGCCATCGAAATGCACGAATTCAATTTTTTGATTATAGTAATGTTAGCTGCTGAAGTGTATTTCTTAGGTTCCTGCAGATTGTGAGACCATCTTGAGCCGCGTTGAGTGAATTGGAGTTAATAAGTTTGGGAAAGAATTCCCGCATCTCAGTCTTTAGTAAAGCTGAGCTTATTCTTGATCATCTATATTCTAAATCTACCAGCTCCTCTTCCAGTTCCTTTATTACTGCGATAAATAACTTGCTAGGTGTTTTGTTTCATATATGCAATGACCTTCTTTCAAGCATAGAACTATTAACAAAAAGGAACTGACATGTCCTTAACCCTTCCGGGACCGGCGCCTTTTACACAAGTTTTATTTGCTTGGCACCACTTTCTTTTAAAAAGTTGCCTTTACTTAAACAATCATAAAAATACTCTAATTAAAAAAAGCAAATATTTCTCTTCTTTTTTACTGGTGCGTAAAACATGGTTTGTATGTTCTTTTTGAGGGTGCATTTATGCACCCATGGTCTCGAACAGGTTAAAATAGTGAAGCTTCAACTGTAACCGCTTTCGCAGGGGTTTATTGCTGCCGGATGAAACTTCCACCAGTAAATTCAAATAGAAATTTTCTTCTTATTTAAGCTCCTTACTAAACGCAAAATTTCAGTCATAAATAGTGGTAAAAACAGATATTCAGTTTAACTGGCGGAACATTACTTTGGCGGTTGTCAGGCCCTGAATTTTCGCCATGTTGTGACAACCTAGACAACCTCCTTTCAGTGTCAGTGAAAAATATTATAATACCGGGCAAACTGAAACCAGTAAAAACAAATAGAAACTTTTAAGATATTTGTAAGTAAATATTTCCATGAATAAGGTGCTTATATAAGACGAAATTTTCTATTCAGATTTACTGGTGGAAAGTTTGTCCCGACGGTAATCTAAAACTGTTGACAGCCACCATATTGTGACAACCTCCTCAGTTACTTCACTCGCAACTGGTATACAGTACATTATTTGTCTCCTCCTCTTTATTCATAACTCCATTCTTTCAAGTGACCTTACCAAAAGGGTGAGTCACAATTTTTCTCATAAACTACATTTTAATCCATATATTTTTGCATTCTTATCCATTTTTAAGTGTTTATATGCCATTTACCACTCATTAATTAAAGCTCTCTCTAACGCAACTTCTATGACAAGGATTTTAGTTCCTCAAATATTTTCAATACTATTTTTTCATTCCTTTCAAGTATTTTAACAACATATTTCTAAAAACCGTGTAGTTTTACATCTGAGGACGTAAGTTTCAAAACTCGCCTTATCCAGAAAATCAAATTTGGGGAAATCACGAAAAACCTCCAAACTGCGTCCATTGGTTTTCATTTCAAACCAAGATATTACAATGCCAGAAATATAGGATAAAACTAATTCTCTCCAGATTGTTAAAACACGATTTTACTTAATTTAGGTAAGGCGAGTTTTGAAACTCCTGCCCTCATCTGTACAATATTTTCTCAAAGACGTTCAAATAAACTTCTGTCGTTTCTACGAATAAGAAGGAGCTAGGAATCTATAAGAAATACGAATAATCAAATACATCAAAAAATTTTCCTTTTTTATCAATTTTTAAATTTTCCCCCGCTCATTGCTTTCAGTAAAACTGTGTACTGCTTCAGCACAACTTCTAAATATATCACTTTAGTAATACAAAAATTCTCAGTACTACTTTCTCATTTCTTCACAAACCTAATTCAAATTTGAAAAATATTTTTGGAGATTTTAATATTGCTACATTTCGTCAGTTCAAAAATCTGATACAAGCATTGATCGCGCATTTCGGAATGACATGTAGTTTTATGTTTCCATAAAATTCTTAGAAAGCCACTGAAATATTCAAACAAATATATAAATTTCATTTTTGTTTGGATACAGAATACATAATTTGAATTTCCGTCATTCTATATGTAAAAAAAGAACTTTTTAATAGATTTCGATTGCAGGTAATTAAATGAGGGATATGATATGCATCTCTATAAGTTTTAAATACTTGTCATTCATATACAAATTATTATTAATGATAAAATCATGCAGAGCAGGTTTTTCTTATTTTAGATCTGTAGTATAGAAGAAATTATTTTAAACCAAATATTCTTGAATATATACTCATGCTCATAAATAAATGATAATGATCATATACTTTCGATTTCAGACGTCTTATTTAATAGCTACAGAAATGTTTAAAAAATTTCCCTTAAACTTTGGGATGAAACGAACATGTTTGGCCTGATATTTTTCAGCTAAGATTTAGTCTCGAGAGCAATTTGGAGTTCCATAAAAAATAGAAAAACATTTTCAATCGCCTTTCAGAAAACGCTCTAAATAGTGTGTCACTGTAGCAATTTAATATGTAGTATTTCTGCCAACTCTTACACTTTTTTGTACCACAAAAATTTAATAGAAAATTTTGCTTTTTCAAAACGCCATAATATGCAGATTAAATAAGGTAAAAATTTCTATTAAATTTTTGTGGTACAAAAAAGCGTAAGGGTGGGCAACTATGATGTAGCTCCCATGCAACGTTTGTATGCAGTTGTGTAACACTAACACACATATTTCTAAAATTATAAAAGTTTCTGCAAAAAAATCAAAAGTTTTTTGTTTACAACATGCCAACCAAATTTACCGCCCCTTTCCAAAAATTTGGCAGAATGCAGTAAAAGCACTCAAATGCAATTAAAATTTGAACTTATTGAATATTTGATGAGATATGAGCATTTGTATGAAATACTTTTTAACTGCGCGAATGCTACCAATTTTTTTTTCATAATTTAGTAGCTATATAGGGCAACTTGTTTAAAAAACCCAGTCGAATATCGAAAAATTCGGAAAGATACTGACCATATAGGGACAGTTGCTATCTAAAAATAGCTGCATGTTATGGAATTTTGTACGAGTTGTCCATTCGCTTTTGGCTAGTTCTATAGGTTTGTGTAATGTAAGTCACATAGCTGATAACTGCTATGCGTTTGATCACCGTTTTTTTTTTTTTTTTTTTTTTTTTTTTTTAAGTTTATTTCACCTTATTCAGTTAAAGAGATATCTCCTTAAGAAAGTCACATTTTTCCGTTCGAAAACAATAGTAGTCAAACATCGTAGCAATTTGCACATATGTGACTTACACTACAAGTGCGCATGGAACTAACCTTATGGCATAGTTGCCAAAATCTTATGCTTTTTTGTACCACAAAAATTTTATAGTAAATTTTACCGTTTTAAATCGCCGTAATCTGTCTGTTAAATAAGGCAAAAATTTCTATTGAATTTTAGTGGTACAAAAAAGCGGAAGAGTTGGCAGCTATGCTTATGGTATTACCGATATTTTTCCGAATTTTTATGATATTCCTCTGGCTTTTTTATATAAGTTGTCATATATACTGCCAAATTATTCAAAATAATGGTGCATTCTAGCATACGCATTTAAAAACTGTTGCATATCTTTTCAAGTATCTTTTCTCATATCTTTTCGAGTATTCAAAGTATCAATTTTTGAATTGTAATATGTTTTTACGACACGTCGTCAGATTTTTAGAAAGTGACGTTTTTGGTTGAACATTCTGCTTACTACACTCATGTTTGTGAAAATTGCAACACCATGAAGGAATCATCTGAATTAAATGAAATTTAATACATAAACGACTGGCATTAGTACAAACAAATGATTACTTTTCAAAAAAAAAAAAAAAAAAAACAATATTAAGTGTCCGAAATCAGCATTTGGTAGCCACTACGCGCTGCAATAAGTGCTGCTATAGGATGTGGCATGGCGTCAAACAGATTTTGAATGTCTGCCTGGGTCAGAGCATTCCATATTCTTTGTATGTGTACCGTAAGTTCATCTGTAGAAGCATAGCTGGAGGATAACGATCGAGACGTCAATCAACGAAATCACCCACATGTCCAATGGGCGACATATTCGGCGAATACGCAGGCCACGGAAGAAGCTGTATGTATTATGATGACAAGAAAAACATTCCTTTCAACATGTGGGCTGGCAATATTCTGTTAAAAGATAGCTCCAGGATTGCCTTGAAGGACAGGAACGACTTCGGGCTCCAGCACTTCACTGATGTACCTGTTGCTGTTCCGATTACCCACAATTTGTAGCAGCTGCAATCGTCCATGATGTGTAATCGCATCCCAGACCATAACTCCCTGTGTTCATCCACTACGACGTTTGATAATGCACTCCGAAAGGTAGCGTTCACTGGCATAGCGTTTTACATAAATGCGGTTATGATGGTACCACAAATTAAAGCGCGATTCGTCAGAAAAATTAACTTGTTCCCAATCTGCATGTCACTCTCTATTTTTCATGAGCACATTGCAGCCGCAGGAGCAGATGGTTTTGCAGGAGGTGGATCCTGCATAAAGAAGGTCTTGCACACAGTCCACGGTGCAGCAGACTTCGACGAATTGACGATGCAGACAGTGATACACATGTAGCAGTTGACCAATGTGCTGCCAACTGTCTAAATGAAGCTGTAAGGTCTGTCAGCGCTATGCGGAGCATGTGTATATCATCTTGCGTTGACGTCAACGTCACGGGCCCACTCTCTCATTTCAGAATTGTCCGATCCTCGTCGGTCCACTGCTTCCAAACTCGCATCACTCTGCTGCTCTTACGCTGCACACGAGTTGCTATTGCACAATAGAAAAATCCTTCTTCACAGAGTCCTATGATTTCCCCCATTCGAACTCCGTCAGTTGTTGAAATGCCGCCCTCTTTTGTTGAAGAGGTATAGTTACGTCTCACCTAACGTTTACCATTAGCAAATATCCATAACCAATGCTCAACGTCTCTCTACAGCCGAAAATTAAGCCGGACATTCAGTTCAAATACGTCATTTCTTCATGGTGTTGCAGTTTTCCCAAACATGAGTGTGTAAACAAAAAATACTTGAATTTCTTAAAAGACATTTATATTTTTAGGAATATGCGTGCTACTTTTATCCAAACGCTGCGAGGGGCCACATATAGTCATCTTCTACAATGACGACCCTTTCGAGCATTTTTGTCTTAAAAGATGATCGCAAATACTAATTTTTTAGATTCATTTATTGTTGGTCGCCTAATTGCCCTCATGATTACATCGTCACTAAAAAATATTAGCTTAAACATGTTCTTTAGATTCCCTAAGTTTTAAGACGATTTTTTAGGTATATCTGTAGATATTTAAAAAAAAACTTCGATAGGTGAAAGTGTCCGGTTATTATCCTTAATTTTTGAGAATGAGATACAGTGTGTTTCCTTAATTCCGTTTTGTCTTAAAACCTGTTGAACCGAATTAGATACAGTTATGAAGATATTCAGTGTTGCCAGATTGGGGACTTTTTTAAGTCAGATTATTTGACTCTCCCCACTTTTTTAAATTAGTATAATTCGCCTTATTTTTCAGAATTGTTAATCTATTTTGAAATAGAGTGAATATTTCTATTTCGAATAAACGGTGACAATCAAAAATTTGGGGACACTGAACATATTGTCTAGGTATATTAAAATGGGTTTGCGCAACACGATGGCAGCGATCCCTAGCGACAAACTACGGAGTTAACATATGAATCTCGAAAACGGTAGGACTTACCGTAAAAAGTCAATTCAGAGTTGTAGAGGCCCTCGATTTATTATGAAATGACATCTTGCATGTAAAAAAAAAGTTATTAAAAGCGCTGGCATGTATTTTTTAGCACTAAAAAACAAACGTTTGAACATACAATATATATAAATCAAGCACTATGACAATCAACAGAACCCAAATGCTTGCCACATTTGGGTTTACATCTACATGTATTTGAGGGGATGTTCATTTTATTTTATACGCTGATGATGTGAGTCCAAGTACTCACGAAACATATACGTCTGTTTATTTTCATAGTGCTTGATAGTGTGTTCAAACGTTGGTTTCGTTTCTTATCAATTTAGTTTTCCACACAAGTTTTTTTCTTTATTATGTATTTTCACACACTAATCATACTTAATGTTTCTTCTTAAAATAAGCTGTACTTTTCTTACAAGTCTTAGTTTTATAAGTATGCGTGGTGTGCATCTGCCTTCTAATCACACACTCAGCGAATTCCCGTTTTACTATACCTGGACACCATGTCCATGGCTGTAAAAAATTCGGTTCATCAGTTATTTGAGGGGAAACAGAATTAAGGAATCACCCCACATCTCAACTTTCTTAAATTCCATCGATTATTTATAAACTTTCGTCAGTGCTTGCTGACATGTTTCCTAATTTACATATACAGAGTGTGAGTTTTAATTGGCATATAACTTGGAATTGAAATAACTTCTCGAAACTTCACAAGATGTCGCTAATAATTATGTGCACTGAGAGAGGGCATAAAAGGAAATTGTTTAATGTCACTTCCATTCTTTTTCAAAATGTTCTCTAAACCATCATATTAACCAAAGATAGTATTTTTATTATTACAAATTGGTATTTGTATGGGGAAGATGCAACAATATTTCTACGGAGGTGGTTTTAACATTCAAAAACCGACCTAAGCCTCTTAGAGAAATGATAGAAATACCCAAATCGAATCGTAGTGCACAACATTGGGCACCTTATTCACCAGCTATTAATCCATGTGATTTCTATCTTTGGGGTTATAGGAAAGATTTGCTTTCCAAGAAGAAGTCAAACGATCTTATTTTACTCGTTTTCAAGCATAAACAAAGAAGAAAAATCATGCACAAGGCATACATTATAAAACACTTCCCAACACTTTCATAATACTGTAATGAAACTTCACCGTTTAATAAGGTGAAAAATAATATCTAACAAAGCTAAAATAATGCTATAAAAGTGATAAAATACCTTTATTTAGATTAACGCTCGTTTTATCGCGCAAACGGTGACATTTTCAAAATCATTCATGATAGAAATATTTTCGCAAACAAACTTTAAAAACAATATTTTGTCATAACTTGTAACTAATGTCTCGAGACTTCATGCATAATCAAAATCCGGGCAAACATAAAATAAAATGAAATTGGATATTTGTGGGCGTGGATTAATTTTTACTATTGTTACTAAAACTGCATAGCATCTTTTTCCAAATTTTATGTAACTCAAGGGACACTAAATCATGCAAATATTCTAGTTTCGTAAAAATATCTCTATTGATTCCCTATTCTCTATTGATAATGGTTGGTAAATAAAACCTTGATGATAAATTATTCTGCTATTTTTGAAATCGATCTGTAAAGGTTATTTGCTGCATAATCTGGCCAAGGCTGTGGTTCTCCTGTTGTATTTGATGTTTGCTGTATGTTCTTTGATTCTAGTTTAAAGTTTTCTTCTTGTCATACCTATATAAAACTGCATCGCTCCTTCTTCTTTGATGAAAGGTATTTCATACATTCCTGATAACTAGTTCGATTCAATTGGATCTATTTTATTGCATACTATATTTTTTAATTTCATGGAAGGTTTTGCACAAGGGAGATATTGAATTCATTGAGATTATATTTCAAACGTTTGAAGAAACCAGGAAAATATTTGAAAGGGGATAACGTGGAATTTTGTCGATTGAAATTTCTTTTCTTCTTATTCTTCAAGCTCATAATTAATTTTTCTATGGTGCTTTCTTTGTATCCATTGTTTCTGGCAATATCATGCATTTAATTTATTTCATTATTTAACTGCTCGGGGGTACAGATTGTGAAAGCTCTTTGGGTAGAATGTCTAAGCAGAAAATTTGTATTAGTAGGAGAGCTGTTGAACATTTTTGAGTAGGTATTTGAGGCACCCTGAAAATTTGTTCAACACTTCTTTTGTAATGCCTGAATACAAAATCGAATGTCTGGCTGAAGTATCGTGGCCCAAAAACTGTGCCAGACACGTGTCAAGTGCCATTTTTTTACTACCCAAAAAAGGTATTTGAGGCACGCTGAGATTGAGGCAGAATAATATTTATGCTTAGAAAAAAATATTTTGAAAATGACAGACACTTTAGTGGGCACAAAATCTGTGCCAGACGCGTGTCAAGTGTCATTTTGCCAAAAATGGCACGTGTGCCAAAAATGCCACATTTTTGGCAAAATGACACTTGACACGTGTCTGGCACAGATTTTGGGCCGACTAAATTGTCTGTCATTTTCAAAATATTTTTTTCTAAGTATAATTATTATTCTGTCTCAATCTCAGCGTGCCTCAAATACCTTTTTCGGGTAGTCAAAAAATGGCACTTGACACGTGTCTGGCACAGTTTTTCGGCTGACTAAAGTGTCTGTCGTTTTCAAAATATTTTTTTCTAAGTATAAATATTATTCTGTCTCAATTTCAGCGTGCCTCAAATACGTTTTTTGGGTAGTCAAAAAATGGCACTTGACACGTGTCTGGCACAGTTTTTGGGCCACGATCCTTCAGCCAGACATTCGATTTTGTATTCAGCCATTACGAAAGAAGTGTTGCACAAATTTTCAGGGTGCCTCAAATACCTTCCCTAAAATGTTTAACAGCTCTTGGACAATATGAAAAGGGTGCTTGAGTAATATGAGGGATATTGAATTGACTGGCTCTGTAAGCAGTGCGTTCTATTCCCTGGTGCCTCTTGATTAATAATATATCTAAATAAGTTAGCGTACCATTCTGTTCTATTTCCAAATAATATCTATTTAGAAAACGCATAGCAAATTTCAAAACCCAATTTCTGCAAGTACCTCCTATAGTCTAAGAGAATTCGAATTTTTTGTGATCTATAGATTTGTATGTGTATACAAAAATTTAGTTCAGTTAGGAAACGTATAACAGAGTTCAAATTTCCCTTTCAGCAATTTCCGTCGATGACAGAAATGTATTCGATTTTTTTGTGCCACCCTGCATATGATTGATAGAATTTATACACACCAAGTAATATGCAAAAAGTTAATTCAATTTAAAAAAGCTTACCGCAATTGAAAACGTACTCCCAGCAATTATCGCTTATAGACAACACAGTAACCGAATTCTTGTCTGTGTCTACGTTAAACATCTTGTAATGCACCTCCAGTGCTGTATATCAGTTTCAACATATTTGAAATAGTATAACATTATTATATTACACTGCAAACGACCTTTCTCCATAGACCATCATGTAACGGAATGCTTTTGAGTGTCCTGTAAACGAACTATAAATGATACACTTCTCATTTTTAGTACCAAACATACCATATTAAGGGGACGGTGGATCTTAAAATCCTTAAAAATAATTTTTTTTATTTTTGTAAATTTCAACTTAAATATTATTCAAGGGTACATTATATACATTATAACATGCATTTATCACAAAAAAATGTGAAAAAAAATTTATTTTTGAGAAAAAAAATGGAATTTTATGCGTCGTCTTAGAAATCTTCGAAATGCCCCATGCGTCTTCAGTATCAATGAAAATCCCCAATATTTTTTATAAAAGTTTGGTTTATATATATAAATAAAATCAAGCATCGAATTTTATATATTTGAATTTAAAGGTAAAAAAAAAAATTCAAAATTTCAAAAATTTTTCGAAAAAATTTCAAAATTTTTCAAAAAAAAAAATTTTTTTAACCTTTAAATTCAAATATATAAAATTCGATGCTCTATTTTATTTCTATATATAAATCAAACTTTTATAAAAAATATTGGGGATTTTCATTGATATGGAACGCGCAGGGGGCACTTCGAAGATTTCTAAGACGACGCGTAAAATTCCATTTTTTTGTCAAAAATAAAAATTTTTTTATCTTTGTTTTGTAATAAATGCATGCCATAATGCATATAATGTACCCTTGAATAATATTTAAGATAAAATTTACAAAAAATAAAAAAAAAATTGAAAAAATTTGAAATTTTGAAAATTTTTCGAAAAAATTTCAATTTTTTTAACTTTTTTTTTTAACCTTTAAATTCAAATATGTAAAATTCGATGCTCTATTTTATTTCTATATATAAACCAAACTTTTATAAAAAATATTGGGGATTTTCATTGATATGGAAGACGCATGGGCCATTTTGAAGATTTCTAACACGGCTCGTAAAATTCCATTTTTTTCTCAAAAATAAATTTTTTTTTTTAATTTTTTTGTGATAAATGCATGTTATAATGTATATAATGTACCCTTGAATAATATTTAAGTTGAAATTTACAAAAATAAAAAAAATTATTTTTAAGGATTTTAAACTCCACCGTCCCCTTAAACTTCTGTAATACTATTAATCTATTAGATGTCAATCCGAAAACATTTACGTGTGTTAGAGTATGGACAGACATACAAGCAGTCATACAGACAGACGACAGAGAGACAAACTGAAGACAAAAATTTTTCAAGTATGTTGGGAAGTGTTAAAAAGAAACACTTGAATCTTTATCTGACAATTTTTTGACTAGGTTGCACTATTATGTTACATCTGAAGGTTCTCAATTTAAACAACTTATACATTAAATTTCTTTTCCATTTCTTTTCTTTTCAATAAAAAAACACGTTTTTCACTATCTGCAACGACTTAAAATTTATTTCAGTCAAAAGCTGTAAGTTAATTAAAACATATTGTAAATATATTATATATATATATATATATATATGTGTGTGTGAGAGAGTAATAGATAGATAGATAGAAATACCGGGTGTTTCAAAAGTTCGGTGGCAAAGTAAAACGCGATAAAAACGATCTATGGGTCGGAGGGACATGCAGTTTGCAGATAAATATTCAGCGTGTTACGGGATTTTGTATGAGAGCAACAAAGAAAGTAAAAAAAAAATCAGGAAAATAGAGGGCGCTACTGCAGATAATTCCATGGAATAATGCCATATTGCTCACAAACACAAGATTTGGGTAGAAAAATATTAGACAATACTGTATATACACCTTTTTCTATCTAAATCTTGCGTTATGTGAGCAATATGGAATTATTCCATGGACTTGTTTGCAACAGCGCCCTCTATTGTCCATATTTTGAACTAATTTTTTATTTTGGTGTCATATACAGTCCCGTACTATGCAGAATATTTATCTTCAAAACGCATGTCTCTCCGACCCATAGATCTTTTTTTATCGCGTTTTACTTTCGCACAGAAGTTTTGAATCACCCGGTACATTAATGATATATTTTATGATATACATAGACGTTATTGTTTAAAAATTTTCAATTATACATATGCTATTAGTTAAATATTATCTGGTGTATTTTAAGCCAAACATCTTTACGAATTTTATTTCTGATAGAAAAATTGACTTTTACCCCCTATTCTATTGAAATTTTGCTATTAAGGGATTTATAGAGACTATTTAAAGCTCAAAGGAAACATAAATAGTATTTCTTTCTTTTCCATTGTCTGTTTTATTGAACACATACATCAGACTTGTGTGCTTGACACCAGGGGTCGCTTATAATAAGTCATCGTCGATATACAGGGACGATATAGCACAAGGAAATTTACAACACCAGAGAATTGCATCCTGGGGGCTCCACAAAGAGTGTGCAACGGAACCGGTGGGATTCGAACCCGCCCCAACCTACGCTCTCAAGCGATTAGTGGCGTGGTGTCTTATCCACTCAGTCACGGTGGGCCCTTCCTTTTACATGAACGTTGTTTATACAAATTACGTAAACATAGCTTGGTTATTCGTAAATCTTACCTTAATTTTTACTCTTCGAACACACAGTGTAAGGCAGGGGTGTAAAAATCTAGGCGCCAGCGGAAAGTCTCTCATCACTAAATTTTATTAGTTCTCTTCGCTTAAATTTTATTAGCATTCTTACAAAAATTTTAGATGAAATATTAGACAAAAAATAACGAATAAAATTTAGTGGTGAGAAACTGCCCGCCTGCGCCTAGATTTTTGCACCCCTGGTGTAAGGGAAGTACATTAATTATGATTTGTATATACCGGGTGTGCCAAAAATGACTGACGGATTTTAAAATTCTATAACTTGCAAACGGTGACAGATATTTAAAAAATTCTTGCAGAAGGGTTATTTATTATGTCAGAAGTTTTTTTACTGTGATTCTTGATTTAGTTCGAATTTCAAACAATAGATAGCGCTGAGAGCAATAGGTGCTCAATCCAGATTCGATATGTTGTGCTCCGGGATCCATTCAATACATTTTAGTCACCTTTGTTCACATGGAAAAAGAGTGAGGCCGACAAATCGAGTCTAGATTTAGCGGTTATTGCTTGCAGCGCCATCTATCAATGCTATTTGTAACTAAAACTGAGAATCGCAGCATAAAGACTCCTGACATCTTACATAACACTCCTGTAAGAATTTTTTTAATATCTGTCGCCCTTTGCAAGTTATTAAATTTTAAAATCCATCAGTCATTTTTGGGACACCCGGTACATTGTATGCCCATTAATGACGGGACACATTCAATTTTAGACATTTTGTCGAATATTTAGCATTATACTAGTCCGATTCTTCTGGAATTTCAGGATTGTAAAAAATATGTTTGGTCTCAAATTTATCAATGTCGATTTGATAAGGAGGACAATTAGGGGGCCAACAAAAAAATCAAAAAATAATAATAATATTTGGGGTCACCCTGTACATAAAAGTGCACGAAAGGATCTATCACTCCAGAATACGAATATGTTTATACTGTACAGTATGTTTACTTATTTTTGTAAGAATAGCGCGTATATACATAAATTTAGTTGTGAGAAACTGCCCGCCTGCGCCTAGATTTTTGCACCCCTGGTGTAAGGGAAGTACAGTAATTATGATTTGTATATACATTATATGCCCATTAATGACCGGACACATTAAATTTTAGACATTTTGTCGAATATTTAGCAGTATATTAGTCCGATTCTTCTGGAATTTCAGGATTGTAAAGAATATGTTTGGCATCAAATTTATCAATGTCGATTTGATAAGGAGGACAATTAGGGGGCCAACAAAAAATCAAAGAAAAATAATAATATTTGGGATCACCCTGTACATAAAAGTGCACGAAAGGGTCTATCGCTACAGAATACGAATATGTTTATACTGTACAGTATGTTTAGTTATTTTTGTAAGAATAACGTGTATATTAATAGAGATATAGCGATTTATTTTTCAAAAAATTCATGCATGTTTTTAGCTTATATCATGCAGGGTTTTCAACCAAATTTAACGCCAGTTTCAGAAAAAATGACAAAATGTAGTAGAAACAATAAAGTGTAATTTCAATATAAATATATTAAATATTTTATGAAATATGAACATCTGTATGAAATAATTTTTATTTGCGCATGTGCGAACGATAACAAAGATTGTTTTACATAATTTAATAGTCAACTCTATGGAACAACTCATAAAAAAATCCAGTCCAATATCCTGAAAATTCAGAAAGATATTGTCGATAGAGTGAGCTGATTTGTAGTTTCAAAGCAGCTGAATGATTAGGGAATTTCCACAAAGTGTCATTTTTTATTAACGGACTTTCAGAAAAAAGTTAGTATTTAATAAATATCAAAGTATATGAGTATATTTCAAACAAATGCTTCGAATTTGATACTTCGTTTTATCATGGAATAGGCTCGTTCAAGTGGTTATCCAAGAAGAACTGATAAAAAAACTTTGCCGATATATGGACCTCTAGCGGCCGCTCCGTCCAACCGATCGAGATGAAATTTCAGATATAATTATTCAAATGTATGAGCTCGGGATTCTGTGAATGGCAACAAAGTGGCGGTCACGGTTACGGTTATAGATACAAAAACTCAAAATTTTCGAATGGGAATGCCCATTTTTCCCATCGCAAAATGTTCAGCGAATGCGAAAACCCTAAAGAGCATTGGAACGGTACAGGTATCATAAAAAACGGACGCGTTATGCACGCACAAAAACAGCTCTGCGAACGAGCAAATAAACGATGATTGGGATGCATGGAGGAAATTTGCATATGACAGAAGCAAGACACTAATCACTGATTGCTACACGGATCGGAGAAAAGAAAACTTTTATTTAAATTACATATTTTCGCCATGGGTGTCATCACAGTTAATTACGTATTGCAAGCGGGAGACTGTGGACAATACAACCGAACGTAACATAGCATGGGGGATGTTTTCAATCTCACATTTGATAGAGTCCATATATGCGAAGAGTTCAGTCATTATCACCATCATATCGGATAAGAAATTAATTTGCAAATTCCTACGTTGTTGATGGTCTCCCGCATCCAACATCTGGACGCGCTAGTACTGGTATGGAAACATCGGATTACAGAGCGCATTAGGCTTTAGAACCGTTTTTTTTTTCGGTATATGCAATACACGAGCTGCACCTTTTGCATGCGTCCTGAAGTCACTATGTGATGCCCTTCCATAACAGTGTCTGTCCTCAGGAACAGTTGGTCGGCCGGATTGCGGTCTATCACTGGTGCTGCCAGTTTCTTAGAATTTCTTAACTAAATCACGCAGAGCTTGCGGGGTACATGGGTATTTGGTTATGGTTTCGACGGTAAACACGGAAGATTTCCGCGGCATTCATCCCATTTTGATAATAGAGTTTTACCAATTCACCACGAACTTTCTCTGGCAGGGTCATTTCATCGGCATGTGGGAGCTCCCGACTGAAGAACCAACATTCCCACCTCGCTTTTTATCCGTTTTCTACATTGAATATCTGGCGAATTGCGTTCTGTGATTGGTGCTTTGCCTCTGACATATGTAAATTTCCTCGGAGCGACCCGATCGTGTTTTTTTAGGCCGTTCGCAGAACCATTTTTTGTGCGTGCATAACACGTCCGTTTCTTGTGATACACGTACCGTTCCAACGCTCTTTAGGGTTTTCGCATGCGCTGAGCATTTTGCGACAAGAAAAAATGGGCGTTGCCATTTGAAAATTTCATGTTTCTGTACCTATACCCGTAACCGTGAGAGCCACTTTGCTGCCATTCATAGAATCCCGAGCTCATACCTTTGAATAACTATATCTGAAATTTCATATCGATCGGTTGGACGGAACGGCTGTTAGAGGTCCACATATCGGCAAAGTTTTTTTATGACCACTCTGTAGACTCGATGTGTTGAAATCATGGAATAAAACATTGCAAAAAATCTTGATATTTTCTTTATCAGGGATGAGAGTTTCGACTTTTTGCATACCAGTATAATCTTAGAGAAAATTTTATTTTATTTAATTGGAACATTTTTACGATTTAAGAGAACAACATTTTCTCTAAGATTATACTGGTGTGCAAAAACTCGGAAATCTCATCCCTGATAATTTATGGAAAATAAAACACCGTAAGTGCACAGGTTGCATTGTTTGTTTATTTTTAATTATTTTTTAAAAATGTAAAGATGCATTTCGTACACCTTGTATAATACAGAGTTATACAGGGATGAGATTTCCGACTTTTTGCACACCAGTATAATCTTAGAGAAAATGTTTTTCTCTTAAATCACAAAAAAATTCCGATTAAATAAAATATCATTTTCTCTAAGATTATACTGGTATCCACAAAGTCGGAAATCTCATCCCTGTATATATAAGTGATAAATATTGCGGTGGTGTAATCTAGTATCGGGTAACGTCTCCAGTTACAAGACAAGACGTCCAGCGTTCGAATCCAGCCGATTCCATTGTGCCAGAACTTCATTTATTTATTTATTTTTACTTTCTAGAGAAGTGTACCACTGTTCGTAGAATAGAGTGGAGTCATTTCAGATAATTTTTCTTCAGATCTCTGTAAATTTTGTCATGAAAATAAATTGAAAGTTCCTAAAATATAGAGATAGCAAAGCTGAATAGGATGAAAAAACTATCTATTTTTTTTTTTTTTTTTAATTGAAGGTTCAATAATTTATTATATTGAAAACATGAACATAATATAATCAACTAAATACGTAAGAAAGTAAAAAATAATAAATTTAAATAACATTTGTAAGCATTTTAATTTAAATGACAAGAAAAGTTGCTTAAAAAACCGATAAAAGTTTTTCTGCTTGATAATGGACGATCCACAACCACTTTTTTTTTAAAAAAATCTGAAAAATGTCCGTATAATACTTTTCTCTCTGTATGTTTCTTCTTGTAATAACAACGAGATTTACGTACGGTATAATCTCTAAACAGAAAAATAAAAAAGAGCCGAATCACAATGGAACGTAAGAACTAAAGGTTATAAAAGGAACTCTTTGTTCTTAACTATTTGTATGGTAACTATTTTATCTTAAGGAATAATTCTTTGTAAAAAATCATTACAGAATTTTCTTTTTATTATAAAGGACTGGATTTTTCCTTTTCATAGGGGGTTTGTATAGAGGGAAGATTTTTTTGAGGGTTTTTTTCGGAATTATGGAGTTGTTTTACATGTTTTTCTTCTTGGTGTTAAAATGTATTTATGACTGCTTTGAATCGGTATAATTCCGATAAATTAAAATTGAGCTGGAAGCTAGGAGAGTTGCCAAATCAAAATTTAATGCTGCAAATTTTAGAGGATTAGGAACGCATGTTATAAATTACACCAATATTGGTAAGTCATAATCGGCTGTAACAGAAGCACAGTAGCAAAATATCCGAGATTTCTGGCCAAAACCCGAAAATAAAAGTTGCAATCTTTCCACGCGCAGATTTACATAATTTTATATTAACATCCTTATATCATATTCAGCTCATGCTTATGGAGTTGGGAAAATGCATAATAAGTTGCCTTCTGTCATACGTTCGCAGGGCTCCCACTCGGTCCGTTTGCTGAACACCACATTTTTTCAAAGAAAAATCTATATGAATTTCGTTGGAAATTACCTCGAAAGTCATTTTTATTATAATTGTTGCAAAAACCTACCATGAATGTTTTTCTTAAAAAGTACTGGTTTTCAAAAAATGAATCTGTGTGAACCGTGGTTTTTGTTGTTGAGCATTTAGAAAATTAACTAGATTTCGCTGCTTTCAAGTTATACGCTAAAACATATATTTGGAGATCCTTTTTACTTCTTTAACATAAACTGTGTTTTAGTCACCCTGTATAAGTAGATTTTTATTGTAAGTATATAAAGATTTTAAGAAATGAATGATTGGGTTGACATTTAAATATATATTTCTCAAAAAAAAACTTGGAATGTATGCTTATTCTGCAGAAATAATGAATGCGTGAAACAATTTTCAATATCAATTTTACCAGATCACAAATGTTCACTGCTTTTAAGTGCTTTTATTTAAAATAATCAAGATTTATTATTTCTTTATTTCACTCAATAAATACGAAAAACAAATTGAATTTTATATCGAGTATCATGCAATTTCACTTACACCTCGTGAGATCTTTTCTTCTTGAAATATCGAAGAATAGCCAATTTAGCCACACAATTCTCACTTTTCACTATTTTATTGTTCTCCAAAAAAACTGGTACAAGCAAAAAGCGATTCCAGTTCTGTGAAACATTTTTAAAAAATCGTCGCTACCCCAATAGCAAGAGATATCGGCTAAATTTCGGCCTAATACCAGAACTGTAGGTAAATGATGTGTAGTCGAATGGAGAGCTTCACATAATATCGTCTGAACAAAATCTAGGGATTTATCTAGATAATGTCATGGGAAAACGTAGGCAGGAAATTGTATTACTATTTCAAGTCAATTAATCGTAAAAATATTCTTATGTGTGTAATCGGCGGCAATCGGACAGTAATGAAAAATAAATCTTTTTACTGAGGTGTTAGGGCTGTAAAGATGCTGTAAGGTACGGATCTTCAGCCTGTAGCGCGCGGAACATCAAGATACCACTATTTTAAAATTGCAAAACTCGTTTTATTTAGAAACAGAAACTTTGTGACTAAATAAGGCTAACACTACCAGTCTGAATTTGTGTTAGCAAACGACTTTCAGGCAAAAGGGTTGAAGACCATCTACATTGGAGTGGAGGAATAACCTACAGAAATAATTAAATATGCATGAATGAAAATTATGTCCCGTAAGCTACTCGGCCGCAATCAGAAAAGCGTGTTTTTCTTATGAAAACATAATAAGGAAAAAAGTAAATATGTGCAATCAGCTAATATCGTTCAGGGGCATTCCATGGTAACTTACGTTACATTTGAAAGAATTTACTGGAGTAATTTTATTAATATAACACCAAAAAATATTCCAATCTAAAGTTGAGATGATTTGTTAATCAAATCTATCCAAAGCTCAATTTAGATGAAAATTACCTGAAAAATGCGAATGAAAATTGTATTTTTTATGGTAACTTACCTTCCTTTCTCAGTAATGCCAGTTGCCATAATAAATATAACAGCCACAGTTCAAACACTAAAATTAGGTAATTTACATCTAAATTGAGCTTTGAATAGGTTTAATTAACCAATCATGTGAACTTTACATTTTGAATATATCTTGTGGTGCTGTATTACTAAAATTATTGAAGCAAATTTTTGCAAATGTAACGTAAGTTACCATGGAATGACCCTTCAAAGATGGGAATGACTGCGCATTATGTTCATACATAAACATTTTTCAAATTATTCTCTAAGTCTTTCAAGCGCCTTTATTAAGTATATGAAGATTTTTAAGATCATCGGCTGCATATTAAGAGATGAATGACAGCCACCAGTTGCCAAAAGAATGAATTATTTATTACCCGACTGAAAAGAAGAGTTAGGGGTTTCACGCGTATCTGTGTATGTGGATTTCTTTATACCCTCGAAACATCCCAACGGCTGGATGGATTTTAATGAATGAGGTCTCTATCAATTCGTCTTAATGGCCCAATGGTCATAGGCTAAGTTTTGTTTTTATAAATTTAAAATGGCGGTAGAGACGAAAAAAAAATTTACGCACCCTATTGATTGGCGTATCATTGGATAGGTCTTTTAAAATGACCGGCCTACAACATCAGTCACAGATACAAATCAAGAACGTGCTGATAAATTTTGGACCTATGAAAGACAACCTACCTGGTTTAAGATTCACTGACTTGGATGATGATAAAACAGCTTTAAAAATCATGGGTCAAGAAGCAAAACCCTGAATTTTTCCCAAATGGTTTTGATATCTGGGTTAACCGATGGCGCAAATGAGTGCAAATGCATGGTGACTATCTCGAACGGTAGTTTTGTTTAGGGGACATTTCAGGCTATGATCCATAATAACTTCTGATTTTATGTGTTCATTACTAAAGTTTTTAAGACACATGAGGCATTACTTATTGATCCACCCTCGTATTTGATAGCCCCCATTCTCTTTTTAAAGATACAAAAATACAAATTAAACACAAAATGTCTAATGAACTCAGAAATTTGTTTTGAATAAAGACAATGATTGAATTTAGAAGTTCTTCAGACATTCTTGTACTTTTACGATAGCTTAAGTTGTACACCTCTTAAATGCCATAATGATTTAACGTATTTAGTTATGTAATGGATGTTCGATATTCATGGTGGACTAAAATCTCATGGGAGAGGGGAAGTCTTAAGAAAGTAGGAAAAAATAGACAAAACAACTGGACAGAGAACACATGAATGAAATAGAAATTATTCTTATAGATAAGTTAGATAAACAATTACACATATGAATAGAAAAAAATACATTTCAATAATACCTACATAGAGAATAATAAATTCTGAAATATTCGTTTAAAAAAGGAAAGTGTCAACTATTCATGAAGAAACAATAAGATCATTTCATAACTATTTGGATGTGCCAATCCTAAAACTTTCTTCTATCTCATATATATTAATATTTAAAAATGTTGTTACAAATACCAATAATTAATTTTTATTAATTTTATTAGTATTTTTATTAGAATTATGCATAACTTCATACACTTTTCGATGGTACAATATTGAAAATTGCACAAAAATCGCTATTATCCCCCTTCCGGTGGAATTTTTCAATATTCAGGGAGAACCTTCTTGCCATGGTCAAAAACATACACAAAAAAATTGGTTAAATTCTATGCATAACTTCATACACTTTTCGATGGTACAATATTCAAAATGCACAAAAATCGCTATTGGAGCGCCTTCTACCGGCGGATGTTTTTCCAAATTCAGGGAGGACCTGCTTGCCATAGCCAAAAACATTAAAAAAATTTTGGTTTAATTCTATGCATAACTTCATACAATTTTTGATGGTGCAATGCCGACACACAGACATACGGACACACGGACAGACAGATATTTTGTATAAACATGTTTTTTGTGATCTCTGACCCCTAAAACGTGTAAATCCGTCGAAAACCGGAAGTCGAAAAAAATTTCGATTGCAATACTTTCTTCTATTGAAAATAGAAGAAAGTAAAAATTATCTAAAGCATGGTTTAATGCAAGATCACAAAGATAAGAAAATCTATTGTATTTAAAAAGAATTTTTTTTTCCAAAAAATGATAGTGTCATCTTCTATCTTTTCCGCTTTTTTAAAGCCACAAAGTACATTTACGATGCGCAACTTTTTTCCATTTTCACCTCATGGCATATTTTATTTTGCACGATTTCAAAGATTTATCTTTGTAAAATATAAATATCTGATTCTTCTCAGATATATATTAAATAACTTCCCATTTTTCCAGTTTTAAAAGAAATTGTCGAACATTCAGCTAAATATTTTTTGTTTGACTATGTAAAACAAAATAATAACTCAGCGTAATAATATCAATTACATTTTTAAATAAATAAATCTTTAAAATGTGAAATAATTAATCAATATATCTACTTGCAAGAGATTAAAATTTATACGATTAAAATTTTCTGAAAGGCATTCAAAACTGCACTGGAAATAGGAGAATTTTGTTTTATTTCAAAGAGAATAAATTAATCAAAGAATAGCATTTACCTTCAGATAAATTCTGTGTATAATTTGAGATCTATTTAAGATATATCACGTTGTCGCAAAATTTGCGAACTCACTCCAGCTAAGAGGTAAACCGATATTAAATATAAGATTAAAAAGTGCCTATAAAATTTTACCTAAAGCTACCTTACTCTCTTCTACAAAAATTCACTTCGGAATCATTTTTGCCCAACATACAACACTTAATTTTCGTAGGAAAAGTTATTAAAAAATTTGTCACCTGAGTTTTCAGCGTGCTTTCTACGTTACAGATTTTTTATAACATAAATGTTTTTTTAAGATTTTATAATCGTGAAAACTTCTAATACAAGTAAGAATTTATTAGCAATAATAACCTTATCTGCCAAAAATGACATGTGACACTACAACAATAACCGTACGTTCCGGCATATAACACACAATTTTGATATTCAAGAATGTTGATCTAAAATTACAAATGCGCGTTATACGCCGGTAGTAAAAATGAGAGATTAAAACTAAAGAAAAACAAGTATGAAAAAATCATGCGTCAAGCATAGATTATGAAGCCCTTTCCAACCCATTCAGAATACTGTAACAAAACTGCACCGTTAAAAAAAATAAAGTATTACGTCTAATTCAACCATATGGAAAAGCATAATACATTTCAAAACCCATTTAAGCTGGTCCCATCCACAATCGGAGAATTATGCGACTTTTTTCAGCAGCCTTGTATATGATATATAGATTTGAATCTATTAACTACATGCATGCCAAAATTTAGTTCAATTAAGAGGTATATATATTACAGTCGAAAATTTACCTTCAGCAAATTCCTGTAATAAGGAGAACGGTACGTGAATACTTTTGTGCAGCCCTGTATTTGAAGTATAGAATTTATAAATAACGAGTAAGATACAAAAAATTAATTAAATTTAAAAGCGCATACCGAATTTTAAACCATACACTCCAGCAATTATTACGCAAAGACAGTACTGTACTGTAATTGATTTCTTTTGTGTGTGTCCCTGTAAATGAATAAGAAATGCTATGAATGCCCTGTTCTAACGTGATCGTAGTGAAATTCGGTGATTTATATCAGTTTCCATACGTTTGAAATAGCGTAATGTCATTAAAATAGTCTGCAAACGTTTTTCCCCATATACCATAATGTAATGGAATACTTTTGAGTGCCCCTGTAAATGAACGATTAATCCCACATACTTCATATACAATACCAAACATGCTTTGGTGACCCTAAATAACTTTTATCAATTTCATGAAAATCCGAGTATATTTAAGGGAGTTAGAGCGTGGACAGACGGACAGACGGCCATACGGGCAGACGGACAGACGGCCATACGGACAGACAAACCGAATGCATAAACACTTTTCGAGTTTGTTGGAAAGTGTTAAAAAGGATCAGAAGAACTAAGACCTCTAATTTAATGAACATGCTATTTATTTACAAAAAATAATTTTCTCTATCAGAGTACTTGAAAAGTAATAGTTAAACATTTCAATGTTCTTTATTTTATTTTTTGCTATTTATCTGATGAAAGTTTCCTTGCAAAGAAAGAGGTGCGAGTTGTATGGCGATTACACCTAAAGATAAAAAAAAAAAATCTGAAAGTTTAGGTGCGAGTTATAAAACGGAGCGCTTTATACGCTGTAATATGCGGTAAATCTGGCAGTACAACTGGAATCACTCAGGGGGTGGCAAATATACGCACGGGCTGGTACCAAAAGTTCAGAACCAAATAATTTCAAAAGATAAAGTATCTATTTACTTTTTAACAGGCCGCGGCAGCTTCCCGTCTTTCCTTTATAATATCGGCAAAAAGGATGACGACCTTTGTAAATGTGGTGGTCGAGGAGACCCGATGCATTACATTTTCGGCAACTGCAAATTCATGAAGTTTAAATTTCACAGAACAGAAACGACAATCCTTCAGGACATCCTAAAAATAATTAATGACCCGGCACAACTTAAAAAACTTTATGCTAACTACGATATTCTCAATAGCCATTATTCTTTTATTCAATATAAATACATTCAATAATTACCTCTTCTGATTGCCTGTGGTGGACATGTCATGGGTCCACGTGGTGTATGGAAGGGTGTTTTTGAGATTGTTTTATTTTTAAGAACTTAAATACCACTAGAAATATTGTAAATATGTATAAATATTTTTGTTTAAAAGGGTGAAAAAAAGGGAAAAAAAATATTTCTTATCAAATGAAAAGATGAATGTAAATACTTAAAAGTTTTTCAAATAGTACGTAAATTCCAAAACATATAAATCATAATCGTAATATATTTCTAGGCTCGCCCTGAAACAATAGGGTAGCCAATTGTGATGCCTCTTGTGCTCTCTTCGGCGTGTCAGGCGGGTCGGTCTGAAGTCTTCTTTCCCGGAGACTGGGGTTCTGGGCTTGTTTCCGCAGGTAGTAAAACTTTTCCCTGCCCTGGGCTTGGGGGTTACACCTAACCATAAGCCAAAAGCGGGTTCCCAGGGTGGGTGCTTACTTACTTACTTACTAAATCAAATTGAACGAAAACTAAGCAAAAGAGAAGCAAAAGATTTCATTTATGTGATAGAATCAAATTATTTTAATATTTAGGGTCGTGCGATTTCGTGTTTTATTTCTAAATTTTCCCTTAACCTGTTTCTTTAAATTGTTTATTTATTAACATTTTATTATGATAGTCAATGAATAACTGTTAAATTTCCATGACTTCAATATACAGGGTGTCCCAGCTAAGATGTTAGAAACTTAGAGTGGAGGTGGGATACATCTAGATGACTCGGAATCACATAGGAATGCCGGGTCGGAAACGCCTTCCTGACCCAGTAAGGGCATTGACAGTGTTACCAGCGGGCAACTTTTTTTAAATTCAGATTTCTTGATTTTCACCACTTCTCTGAAAAGGTACAATTCCCCTTCTTTTCGTCTTAATTAATATGTCATTGAATAAGGCGAATTTTACTATTTGAAAAAACTGGTGTCAATCAAGAAATATGAATTTTAAAAAAGTATCCCACTGGCAACACCGGGCATTGAAAAGGCTGGATCACACAAAGCTGATCTTTGGCCTTGGAATAGTTGCCAATGGGCTACCTTTTTTTTTAGATTTCTTGATTGGCACCACTATTTTGATATGATAAAATTCCACTTTTCTAATGACATATAAATTACGTTGAAAACAAAGGGAATTTTATCATTTCAAAAACGTGGCAACACTGATTCAATGTCCTCTACCGTGCCAAGAAGGCATTTCGAACCGTTGCCATCGAAATACTCAAGGCCAGAGGACACGAGTTGTGACGTCATCACTAATCGACCGACTTCTCACTAGTGTTGGAATTCACGCCGGAAAATTTTGAATAGCAATTTCCTTTTATTTTATTTTTGGAATGTCTATCATCTTATAAAACAATAGTAACTATTTAAACTTACTAGTGAGAATTAGGAATCCCTAAATAAACATTCAGCCAGATGCGGAATGCCACACTATTGCTGCATCTGGCTGATTTTTTATTAGGGGATCCTAAATTCTCACCAGTAAGTTTAAATAGTTACTATTGTTTTATAAGATGATAGATATTCCACAAGCAAAATAAAAGGAAATTGCTATTCAAAATTTTCCGGCGTGAATTCCGACACTAATGAGAAGTCGGTCGATTAGTGATGACGTCACATCTCGTATGCTCAGGCCTTGAGTATTTCGTTGGCAGCGTTCAAACCCGGCTTTCCTATGTGATTCCGAGCTGTCTACGGTACCCTAACTCCCCTCGAAGTTTGCAACATCTTAGCTGGGACACCCTGTATACTTTTTAAAAGTAAACCATTTATAAGGAATTTAGATTACATATATCCATTATTCCAGGAAATATAAGCTATGCTACTATATCCAATGCCAATCGGTGAGCAAAGACAAACATTTTGATACAACATTTATAAAAAATTCATCCACCCATTACCATTTTATCAGGAATAAAGAATGTTACATTGTCCATGGTCAAACACATAACCCTCCTTTTCTCCGAGCAGTCGGGTAAAAATATATTTTAAAAGAGAAAAGCATAATTTTTTAAAGCACATTTCAGAAAATACGCAACAGTAAATAAATTTAATTACCAAAGTAAGAGAATTCTATTTAATTTCAGTAAAGAGTTTCCTATGTAACAATTAAGTCTGTAGATAAAACTTTAGTCAAATAAATCTCAGCTCTCTTATTACATTGTTGTAGGCTATGAAATTTATGTGGTATGTGTAATACATTTTAGATTGAATGTGATTTGTTTGGCGGTATGGGAGTTAATCAGGAAATTCCTTGAATACCAATAAATTCTTTTGAAAACTTGTTTACTTAACTCGACAATGTTTCATGATATGTGGCTTTAATGGAAATCGTTCTTATTTATGTAGGTAAGTAAAAAATGCAGCATTTAAGAAATGTTTAAAAATTGTTTGATTGAATCATTTTATTTTAATAAGCTACAAATGTTGAAAAATAAACTAAGATTTATTTTTTTGCATATATACACGTTTAAAATTTACAGTACGTATGCATCTGTGTTTTAAGAAAAAATACGATATGCAAAGTTCTATAACAATGATTGTATATATAGCAGGGTTCGTACGGGTACCGTTATTTTCAAGGCCAAGTATCAGAATTTTTTTTATAGAAAAATGAATCTAGTTTAAACGGACGAAATTTCGCCTTATTTAAGCAGAGATTTTTCATAATAAAATACTGGTAACGAAGAATTTCTTAGTCTGGAAATTCAAGGACCCGTACGAACACTGGATAGTGAAATATGCTATAAGACATGTCGCTTATGTAAAGCGTATAAATATCCATTACACCTTTTAATGTTTAATTTTCTACGTAAAATAAAACAAGAACGGAAAAATATGCATCAGGCATAGACTATAAAGCACTTTCCAAAACTAATAGATCATTACTAAGAAATTTCATTTTTTTATATATGAAATATCTAAATAAGCAATTTAAAAAACACATACTTCAGTAAAATTCGTTTTCAGCAATTGCTATCCGTTTCCGGTAATGTGTGTGAATTATTTCGTGCAAGCCTGTATATTATATATAGAATGTATATACACCTCGTAATACACTAGATATTCTATAAGATTACAAATGTAATTTGAAAAACACATAATTCATTAAAAATCCATTTTCAGCAATTCCTGTCCGTTTCCGGAAATGTGTGTGAATTCTTTCGTGCAACCCTGTATATGATATATTTTATGTATTTGAATATATGAATTTGAATACCAATAATACTTTAAAGTTTTTTTTGCTTAATTTTTCTGAGATTAAGTAAGTCAAAGATATCTTTTGAGAAATTCTGTTGTCTAAATTCGGGGAACCACACAAAGGCTTAAAATATTGCGCCTACGACAGCTGCCATTTTTATGTGAGCGCTCAGGCCTAGTATTCAGGGGCCGGGGCAGTAACACCGGATATACCAGCAAAAGTTTGACAGGAATTGAATTACCGCATAGACATTTGCCGTGTCACGTGAGGGGCCCACATCGAACATGTTTAGGAACTTATAAGTTATAGTTTCACGCTAAATTTGTATTTCAAGAATAAACCCATTACACCAGTCACAGGTGTGTTTCCTTTTTTCCCATGCATTTTGAATCACACTGTAGAATATTTGCAATCTGAAATGGTGGTACCAGGCTCATTGGAAACTCCTTGGCAAGGGGCGTACGCCCCTTGCTGTTTCTTTAAAAATTCTCGTTACAAATGTTACTCAGAAATATAGATCCAAACTCTAAAGTTGCTTCCAACCACCACATAATGTTTTAACCCATTTAATTAACCATAATATTTTAACCCAGCGTTCAGGCCTAGTGTTCAGGGGCCGTGGTAGTAACACCGGATATACTATCAAAAGTTTGACAGGAATGGAATTACCCCATAGAGATTTGCCGTGTCACGTGAGGGGCCCACATCGAAATGTTTAGAGACTTATAAGTTATAGTTTCACGCTAAATTTGTATTTCAAAAATAAACCCATTACACCAGTCACAGGTATGTTTCCTTTTATTCCCATGCATTTTGAATCACCCTGTAGAATATTTGCAATTTGAAATGGTGGTAGCAGGCTCCTTGGAAACTCCTTGGCAAGGGGCGTACGTCCCTTGCTGTTTCTTTAAAAATTCTCGTTACAAATGTTACTCAGAAATATAGATCCAAACTCTAAAGTTGCTTCCAACCACCACATAATATTTCAACCCATTTGTGCCTGAATTTTTATTTTCTCAAATTTGTTGATCTCTTAAAAATCTTTAAAATGTTGCAAAATGAACAGAAAAAAATACTAAAAAAAATTACGCTAAAAAGTTTTGTATTTATTTGATAAAGTGTAAACGTACTAAATATGGGAATATGCATAATATTTGTAGTAATATAATATGCATAATTATATGTTTTGTCTATATTTATATAAAATAAACGTTTAAATTGTATATTATATACTCTAATTTGTATCTCTGTGAATTACTAAAATAATATTTATATTTCTTTACAGAGACTAATAACATTATAAGTATTAGTAATAATAAACTAAGAATAATTGTATTTGAGGCTTAAAAACAATTTGTTTCATAATGATCTTCAAAAGGACTTTACATAAATAACTGTCCCCTAAATGGCTAATAAAAATTTGTACCCATTAATGCCTTGCGCCCTATATTTTGTGCGTTACAAAAATGCATAAAAAATAGGCTTGAACATATAATTTCACCCATTTTAAAAAATACGTATTTCAAAGAATTCTACAAACTAAGATTGTGACTTATTTATTTGGATAATTGGTAGAAAAAACAAAAATAAACTTACTTTTTACATTTCGCCATCTTGAAAATGAAACATCTGTAAACTCCGAAAAAAAACCTTCACTTTAAGTAAATAAATATCCATCTTATGCTATTATCTTTAACAGATAAAGACATTTATAGATAATCATTTCGTACAATTTTCATGTTAAAAAATAAGAAAATTATACAAATTTATTAAAATTCGAAGCGTCCCAAAAATGGGAAGCTAGGCATAAATGGGTTAAACACGACTATTTATTATAAACTTTTTGGTTATTTGATAATTAACTATCACGAAACATTCGCGTGGAAATCTAATAAAGTATAATACATTCATGAGTGTTGATATTTCTTTTAAGGTCTAGAATTTACGTAAGTTTAGTAAATTGTTTAACACTAGAACGGCGGCGAGGGGTCATTTTGACCCCTGCCAAACGAATACATGACGATTCGAGCCAGAAAACTTTTTATAATTTGAGATTAATATAGGCTGCACAAAAATAACTTAAATGAATAAGTTAAATAGTTTTAAGTAAAAATTCTGATGTGAAATATTTTTATAAAACTGGAGTAAATTTTCCCGCCGTTCTAGTGTTAAGTAAATTTAGTAATTTTTTTTAATTTAATAAATAAAAGAAATTAACAATTATTGCAATGTTAATATTTTTTGTAACATTCAATTTTTATTTTCAAAAAAGTTACGTTATGGCTTTCGTTGCATCTGTAAGATACATATATATATATACAGTCTGTAAAATACAGTATATTCCATACTTATGCAATTTATACAGCAATATTTCGTGGGGAAATTAGTAATTAACTAGAAATGAATGTTCTTTTCCTTTTAATCACCAAAACTAAAATGATGTATGAACGTAATTATACAAAATTTCTGACTAACAAAACTTTAAAAAACTTAACATTAAGTCTACACGTTGTATCTAACAGATACAAGGATAGTAATCGAGTGTTAAATAAAAGATTTTATTGTCTCAGTCGCAATTATATAATAAGTTATGCAAGTAAAATTCAGAGCTATTTCTAAAATATCTTCGTATGAGAAGTATGTTTCATCGTACTAGATATCCCTTTTATACAAGGGGATGCTGATAGGTTCCTGGCTTTGACTAAAAAGAAGATAGCTAGAGTTAAGGAATTAACCCTTTCAGGGGCAGTGGTATGTTTATGAAGCCACTTAATTTTAATTCCCAAACGCTACAATGGCACCAGAATTGTGGGACAATATTTTCCATTTAATAAGTATTTGAATTATAGCCTTTTTCTTATTTACAAATCAATATTTCGCCAAATTCCGGTGCCAATCATTTATTTCAACACTTTGGCATTGAAAATGCTTTGCCCCTGAAAGGGTTAAACATTTATTCAAAATATTCCCCAATGAAACTGATGCACTTGTTATATCTTTGTTGCAGCTTTTCTAGTCCTCTCAAATAAAAGTCCTTTGGTTGGTCAAGAAACCAGCTCACAGCGGCCTCTTTTACATCTTCAATGACCTCAAAATGATGACCATTAGGCTAATGTCAGATGAACGTCTTTTTGCACGCTTTTAATGCCTCCCTACACATGCTAGCGGAGGTGTAGGGTGGAATTAAAAGCGAAAAAAAAGCGTGCAAAAAGAAGTTCGTCTGACATTAGCCTTAAAGTGTTTCTTCATGTTTGAAAGCAAATAATAGTCTGAGAGGGATAGGTATGGTAAGTAGAGATGATTGTCCAGTTGAAAGCACATATTCCTCAATTTGGAAGCCACAACGTTGGATGTGTGTGCATATGCGTTGTCATTCAACAAAAAGATCCCTCTGGTCAACTTTCCTCGGCGTTTATTCTTGATTACCTCCTTTAACTAGTCCAACAGGTTAGCATAAAATTGTCTGGTTGTACTAACCCCTGAGGTAGGTAATACACCAACAGAATGCTCTCTTCACAGAAAACTGATGTCATGACTTTTTTGGCCGATGCCTGCGTGTGAAACTTCTTCGATCTCGGGGACGCGCTGTGGCGCCAGTTTTTTAAGTGTTCTTTGTAGGGTTCGTATGAATTGGGGAATTTTTCCAGGATAACTACCAGTATTTTTTTACTGAAAAAGAAATCTAGGTTAAACGTGCGAAATTTCGCCTTCTTTTAAGGAGAGATTTTCTATAAGAAAATACTGGTGCCGAAGAATTTTCTGGTCTGCAAAATTCTAGGAGGATTACGAACCCTGTCAGAGGTTTCCGGATCATAGATGTAAGATGTTGCCAGATTGGCCTTCATTTTTTAAGCAGAAATTTCGGGTTCACACCAGAAATAAAGAATAGTATTTTGTGCTTTATTTAATGCGACACATTTAGGGATTACAAAAAGTTTAAATTCTTCTTTAGAAATTTCCGGTATGAATATGAAATTTCGAATTAAAATTGAAGGCCAAACTGACAATAATGATGTAAAGCCAAGTTTCATCCTCAGTCTCTATCCTAGCCAAAAAGTCCCGTTCAGTTTCGAAAAGGGCCAAAACGGCTTTGAATATCTGAACTCGTTCCTTCCGCTCATCACTATTCAAAGATTTGGGCAGCGTCTTCACTGAAAACTTGCGCATGACTAGGATCGTGATAATAAAATACCCTAAACGCTCCCGGGAGATGTCCAGTACATCCATTTGGCAAAGATTCGTCGTTCCTCAAGAATTAGCTCATGGACAGCATTGCATGTTGAAGTGCCATTGGTGGTGTGAGGACAACCGCTGCAAGTCTCATCTTTAATGGAGAAATGACCAGTCTTGAAACGAGATATCCAAGTTTCCTCAGTTCTACGGGAAGGACAGTTTTGTAGCAGTGTGTGTTACATCTCAGTATGAATGCCCTTTGCTGACTTTTCATGCCGAAACAACAACTTCATGACGGCTCGTAACTCCAAAGACGTGAAGCTTTCTTATGCCTCTGCTATCTCAGCTTTCACCTGCAACAGAGAAGAAAATCTAATAATCATAAACACCTAATATTATTATACATAGTTGCCAACCTCCCAATTTTTTTGAATGACAGTAAAATCTTACAAAAATGTTCGCTTTATTTAATTGCAGACACTGTGCAATTGTTTAAAACAAGTATTTCTGGATAAAATTACTGGTATTCAAAAATCGGTAGGTCGGCAACTATGTGTTATAGCATAGCTGTCAACTTTTACGCTTTTTTCTTACTATTTAAATGTAAGAGTAAAATTTTCCATATTTAATCAGTGAACTCTGCGATTCTATAATTCAAAAATTCCTTTAAAATTTTAGTGGTAAATAAAGCATAAAAGTTGGCAGCTATGTTATAGTTACATACTAAAATTTTAAACTTTCGAAAGAGACAAAACTTGTTTTTCTATTTCAACTATAAATAATCAAAGCCAATGAACTTCCACTCGTAATAACTATAAAAACTGAATTATTGAACTGCTATAAAAACTGAAATGTTGAAACAAACATGTCACTCGTATTCTATTTACCTGCAGTTTTTCTTACAGTTTACCTACACAGCTGCAACTGAGCACTGTTGTTCCTAAGGAAGGCCGGGACACGACGCAAGCACTCATTGCGGCGCGCGCGACACCTGTTTGTGTATACAACGTAACGGCCCTTACTTAAAAAACACGCCTCGTAAATATATTGCGTTGTTAAAGGCGCACAAAAAGTTATATTAAATATATTTTTTCTCATTTTTTTTACATTATGTAAGGAGAGGAGACGTAAATTTTCTTTTGTTATTTTCTTCACCACTTGTTACTTGCGACTAGTATTGCCATGTGTCCCGCGTGAATTGAACCTCCAAATGCTATGGACACCAGGATTTTCTTCGCTTTATCTAGTGGCAGAATTATCTGCGATTAAAGATGGTGAAATAAACTGTAAGAAATTAGTGGTGTCCAAAGCATTTAGAGCACTGATTTACGCGGTGCATCTGGCAACACTACTTGTGACTACCTGTGAACAGGGTTGCCACTTTGGCCTCCAATTTTATTCAAAAAATACGAATACACATCAGAAATTAAAATTAGTATTTTTTGTTAATTACTTAAATTAAAAATTCTTCTTTCAAAGTTTCTCGTGTGATTTTGAAATTTTAAAATAAAAATAGAGGCCAAACTGGCAACCCTGCCTATGAAATGAAATCTAATACGTATTATATTAAACATACTCTATTAACACCTTAACACTAGAACTGCAATAGCGGTCATTTTGACCGATACCAAATAAAAACACTTCGATTCGAGCCAGAATTTTCTTTCTAAGATTAGTTAAATGTGTACCACGGAGAAATAGGTTAAATAAATAAGTTAGATAGTTTTTAATAAAACTTCTGGTGTAAAATATTTTTATAACACTTGAGTAGAATTTCCGATGGTTCTAGTGTAAACTGGTTTTCCCGTACGGTGTACGGGCAAGAAGAGTTTGCTTGTTTCGTTACTAAAAGCTTTTTGACTCCACTAATTTTAAACTGCAATATTCACTTTTTTTAATAGCAGACATATATCGATTATATAAGACGAATACTTCAGTACCATAAAAGTGGTGTACCGTTCTCACATTTAGTTTGTTGTGCCAAAAAAGATAACCACTTAAGGGGTTAAAGGTGCGCAAAATCTTTATTCATTTTTTTCTGATTTTTAGACTTTATTTATGGAGAGGTGACGGAAATTTTCTAGTTTCTTTTACTAGATTTGTAATTATTCGACTGAAAAAAAGGTTATGTGTTTCACGCGTATCTGTGTATGTAGATTTCTTTATACCCTGGAAACATCCCAACGGCTGGATGGATTGTAATGAATGAGGTCTCTATCAATTCGTCTTAATGGCCCGATGGTTATAGGCTAGGTTTTGTTTTTATAAATTCAAAATGACGGCCGTAAAATACAAAATGGCGGTAGAGACGAAAAAAAATTACGCAACCTATTGAGTGGCATCTCATTGTATAGGTCTTTCAAAATGAAGACGATGTTTCATTGACTATTTTACAGTCAGAAGCTACGTTAAAATATTATATAACCTGGAAGTTGTGCAGGCAGGATCTCTAGCTTTATTGCAACTCTGACCATCATAGACATCTATAGACCTCATAAAAACAGTGTTTATAGGTTGGAACTAACAATTAAACACAACTTAAAAGTCATCAATACAAGTAAAAAAAAAAAAATAGTTATGTAATATAAACAAGTAATATAAAGAATCCCAGCCGGCCCGGCCTACAGGCGGAGGTAGATTTCGAAGTTAAGTATATTAATTGCACCAACAAAAACTAAAACATGAGTAGATATAAATCCACTTTAACAGTTTTATCTGTCTGCTTTTGACGAGTTTATATTTCCTTTTTTATAAAATAGCTGGTTTTATCAGAATCATGTTAAGGCGATATTAAAAAAAAAAAAATTCCATACTCAACAACTCGAAATTTTCTGGCACATTTTCAGATTAATTTTTAATAAAAAAAATAGGAAACATGCTGACGTGATTTTTGAAAATATTTATAAGCGACCTGTGTTTTTATTTTTCTTTCAATTAATTAAAACTTGATTAATAAACCATTATTTTCTCAGTAGAGCAATATTTTTCGTTTCTAACACAATCGCTTCGGGAAATTCTGTTCAAAATGCCCACTTTGACATCATTTTTTGAAATATATTCTGCCTCTATCAAAAAATCGATCATTACGGTACATTATATAGTTTCTGAAGAAGACAATTGGACGCGTTTGAGAGCAAAAATTAATTTAATAAAAAAGAAAAGTGCCCAGCTAAACTGATGGGATTGAGCTCACAGGCTATTCGCACTAATTGTATATTATACTCTTATTTTAAAAAATAATGCCCCTCAAAAAAATAAGTGAAGGGGGATTAGCCCCCTTTTCCCCCTTTATCCTTAACCAATGAATCCCCAAAACTAATCAGGGAAGCTCCTTAACATAATAAACCTGTATACCAAATTTGGAGCAAATCGTATAATCCTGCATGAAAAACCCATTTATCTAAATTAAGGGGGGGTGGTGGACTAGCCCCTCTTTTCCCCCTTTATCCTTAACCAATGAACCCCCAAAACTAACCAGGGAAGTTTCTTAACATAATAAACCGGTAAACTGAAATCGGAAATCTAATAATTCTGCATGAAAAACCCATTTATCTCAATTAAAGGAGGTGGACTAACCCCTCTTGTCCCCATTTATCCTTAACCAATGAACCCCCAAAACTAATCAGGGAAGTTCCTTAACATAATAAACCGGTATACCAAATTTGAGCAAATCGAATAATTCTGCAGGAAAAACCCATTTATCTAAATTAAGGGGGTGGACTAACCCCCCTTTTCCTCCTTTATCCTTAACCAATGAACCCCCAAAACTAATCAGGGAAGTTCTTTAACATAATAAGCCGGTATACCAACTTCGGGGCAAATCGAATAATTCTGCATGAAAAACCCATTTATCTGAATTAAGGGGGGTGGACTAACCCCCCTTTTCCCCCTTTATCCTTAACCAATGAACCCCCAAAACTAATCAGGGAAGTTCCTTAACATAATAAGCCGGTATACCAAATTCGGAGCAAATCGAATAATTCTGCATGAAAACACATTTATCTGAATTAAGGGGGGAGGGTTTGGACTAACCCCCTTTTTCCCCCTTTATCCTTAACCAATGAGCCCCCAAAGCTAATGAGGGAAGCGCCTTATCAGAACGAAACCAGAAAAAAAAATTGAAGCAAATAGGATGTTTCTATCAAGAGTTATCGCGTTACGTACGTACATACAGAACCGGCGGGCACATAAGCTCTCAGGCTTTGATAGCCTGTGAGCTAAAAATGAGTAAGAAAATAAGCAGTTTGGATTTGAATACATTCTTAATAAGATGATTTTTTTCTACAACCGCTATGTATTTTTAATTTGTTTTTGCTGTAAGAATTGGTCCTATCAAAAGACAATATTAAGAAGATATATGATAACTTCATGGGGATTTTATATCTTGTGAATTGACAGAGTTATGGAAATTTTTTTTCTTCACCCCACTTTCTTTGTTTTCGTTTTTAATTTTTTTTGCGGTACGAATTGGTCCTATCAAAAACTTGTAAATATAAAAGTTGTAGATATTATTAAGGAGATGTGTAATAAAATTAATTGGATTTGATATCTTGAGAATTGACGAAGTTATGATTTTTTTTCTCCCAAAAACCCTATTTTTTGCGCCCCTTGAGCCCATTTTTAATTTTATCAAAAATCTGTGATGCATACATTTTTGGGCCTATTTTTATAAGTAATAAAAACTTTAAACTTGTTTGAAATGCACAAAAATTAAGAAGTTATGGGGTTTTTTCGGTTTCACAAAACCCCTCCCTATTTCCATCCCCTTGGTCCGATTTTGCCCATTAACGAACTTGACCGAGATTTTATGCCCCTATATTTTATGTATCAGTTTGGAAGGGATTGGTGAAGAATTGTGGAAGTTATCGTGTCCAGAAGAAAGTCATATAGAGGAAAAGGTCCAAATACCGGCTACTAGGTGTTCTGAGAACAGAGCGCAGCGCAGCCTAGCGGTGATAGGCAGAGTTTGTAACTTTAATTGAAAGAAGAAAGTTACGAAAAGTACGTCGCTGAAGTCTGTGTCATTTACAAATAGTAAATGCAAAAGTGTCGAATCTACGTAATCTGGTACATCAAAAGTTTTACAGATATGTGTTTCTCATTTTTTTTTTTAAATATACTGATCGTATATTGGCTTGAATTGTTGATTAAGTTAATTTCTAGACATATTTAGCTCAAAATTGCCACGCGCACAGTATTGGTATTTTATTATATGAATGAGTAATACCGGTTTTAACTTAAACATAGCAGTGGTCCGAATAACGGCTACCTAGAGTTGTCTAAATACCGGCTAGCCTGTATTTGGACCTCTCTCGGTTGCTCTTCTTGAAGGGGAGGAAAATAAATTAATTTAAATAGTTCCATAAATAATAAATTAATTTAAATGGTTCAGAAATAGTCCCTGTCCCGTTTCTCAATATGAAAAAAGCAACCATGGCCGTAATTCTTCAGGATCGACTCTGTTTACTGGATCACTTTCCAAAAAAGAGCTGTTTGACACTACAAAATTGCCTGTAACAAATGTGAAGAGAAAGAAAAAAATGACGGAGTAAACCAGGCGAAAGAGGCAGAAATTTGATTTGAACCATCTCGCTGCGCAACTCCAGATTTCCTCGGGCATCCTAAAAGTAGCAAAATTTGCGCAACCCGAGATTTCCTCGGGGATGCATTTTTTCCGTCTAATTAACCGTCTTTGATTATTCCCACCAGTTATTTTTTTATTGTAAATTATGCCTTATTTAATCGGAGCATTTCCCGGTTAACCCTGGAACTACCGGAAATTTTACTCAAGTTTTATAAAATCATTCTACACCAGAATTTTTACTTAAAACTATTTAATTTGTTTATTTAACTTATTATTGTCTGATTTATACATTTAGTTTGTTTTGAAGAAATTTCTGGTTTGAATAAATATATTGAATGTACATGTCGGGTCCATTGGACCCTTCTGGTAGACAGAGGGTTAAATTAGAGAAAAACTTTTGTTTTGAAAAACCGGTGACAAAAGAATAAAAATTCTTAAAAGACGCTCGTCGCGAAGGGGTTAAATACGCAATTTTTGAAGCTATTTTGATAAAACAATTACGTAGCAAGAGGGCTAAAAAAGTTAAAAAGGAAAATATTCAACAGAGGAAGATGATAAATTTGTGTCTTCTGCATGAGTGCTTTCTCTGTGGACAAGAATGGGGGAGGGGATTCTGGGTTCAATGTTAAGAATGCGATATGTGACTTGATAGGGATTATACTGACGCAAATAGTGATATTATGCTTTTAATTTTTTCTGATAAAATAATTCTCATTTCAATCAGCAAGCTTTTATGTTTGTTTGTTTTACACGTTATAAAACAAAATTAGAAGTATAATTGGAAGAAGACTGTGAGAGATATAGTCGAAAAGAATTTTAGAAATACATATTTATTGAAAATTGCGTATTTTTTCTGTGCATAAGAAATGTTATTAATCAATACAATTTATTAAAATAATATTCTTATTGCTTAATACTTGTCATTAGCTCTATTTGTCTGATCTTTTGGGAAAAAACTTAGGTAGCCGGTATTTAGACCCCATTTTAAAAACTCAAAATTTGAAGACTTTCGGAATTTTGCTTCTTATAAACAGAAAACGCCTTTTAAACTGATTTTTTTTCTCTAAACAGGTGTAAGACGTGTCAAGGTACCCTGCTGTCACTTTTTATTTTATTAATTTTGAAAATTGTATGATCTAGATTGAAAACAAAAGTGGTAGCCGGTATTTGGACCTTTTCCTCTATATATATATATATATATAGATAGATACATACATACATATATATATATAAAGTTTTTTACTGGGTGTGGTTTTGGGTTCTAGGGGTCATGATCGGTGTAGATCTGCAAAAATTTTTCAGAAATTCCAACATAGGAACGACGCCAATAGGTAGTATTTCATACGAAATCTACCTAAAAGAATATTTTAAGTCAATTCCTAGTTAGGTCAATAAGAGAATTTTTTTTTCTCCCATTCTTCTTTCCTCTTTAGTGGTGATTAAAATGCCTTGATCAAGAAGAGGGCTCTCTCGGTCTTGAAATACCTTGATCAAAAAGAGGGCTCTCTCGATTATTGAAAATTAATTAATTTAATTTAATTAATGAATTAATATTTGAAAAAACTGGATTAACATCAAGTGTTATCCACTACACGTTAAAAAAAAATATTTGAGCTTGATTGGATGGATAATAAGTATTTTATTAACGATTGAAAATTTGAACAAGATATATATAGCGAGAGTGTGAGCTAATAGTAGAAATTGAAAAAAAATGTTTCACATTGATGAGAAATAATTAATTAATTCGCTTTTTACGCAGTCGAGTTTTTTGATTTTTTAAATTTAATTGCTTATTTTCAGTATTTTCTTATAAATGAGTTGTGAAATGCCTTAAAAAATCTAAAACCACTTGAATGTAATTTTTGTGCATCCATAACATAAGACATAACTTTCAACAACAGCAAAAGAAAAGCAAATAAGATAAAACTACTTTAGTTCTTCGAAGCTGAGGACTTTTAATACTAGATAATATCATATGAAAAAGCTTTTATCTCTGCGCGCTTCTAAAAGTCTGTACCTCTGCTTCAATTAAAAGAATCCAGCTGCTGCTGTCATTCATTGGTATTCAACTGTTTCTGGAACAGATTTAGCTAAGAATTTATTTATTCTTTCAACCAGTGAGATAAGACGCATTAAAGATAGGACATGTTTTGCTTACGCCACTCATTGTTCAAGAGAATTGAGGGAAACACTGAGCTCTTAGGAGTTATTTTAGAAGCTTATTTATCTTCGAAACTTTGGACAACCTGGCATTTATTAAAACAATGGTGTCTAAGAATTGGTTAAATAAATTTGTTTTAGTCTAGGATGATACAGAAATGCATTATTTTTAATTTGAAAGTCAGTCATAAAGATTGGTAATTTATGTTTAAACTACTATAGAAAATAATTTAATATGTAAATGTAAAATTAAAATTACAAGTAACTATAGTTAGTCTTAAATAAACTTTAAGTGTTTCGTAAGAAAACATGCGTAAGCATGTAAAATAATAAAGTAGGTTTTTTTTTTTTTTTTTTTTTTTTTTTTTTGCTTTTGAAAATTTAATATTCTAAATGTATTTTACTTATTCACGCAATAAGTTTTTTTTCAGTATTTTTCATTATATTTGTCATATTTTGATTTATATTTCTAACACCATAAAGCGTTTCAAAAAGTTTAAAAAAAATTTTGTTGTCCATTATGAAAGAATAACATGTTACCGAATTTTTTTTTTAAATATGGCAACGGGTTTTTTGATAAAATATGTGGACCGATACTTGTCCAAATCAAGGTAAATTTGAACTTTAAAGCCATTTTACTCAGATCAGATATTTTTGACTTTGTGCGCATCCTATTTCCAAAACTAAGTAACATAGAAACTTAAAGTTGTGAATTATGTTCTATCTTATATATTCTTATAACCTCTACCTATTTTTAAGTTAGTATATATTTTTATTTTTTATTTTTAATGGAATTTTATCATAGATTTTGTGTTTTATGGATTAATTGCCTGCAAAAAATATTTTCATCTGTAAACTGGATTATTATTTACGTTGAAGGTAAAGTACGACATTGTAAGAATATATATATGTAATATTAAGTGGATATATGTATATCTACCAACTTTTACGCTTTTTCCTACCACTTAAATGTAAAAGTAAAATTTTCCATATTTAATCAGCGAACTCTGCAATTCAATAATTCAAAAATTCCTTTTAAATTTTAATGGTAACAAAAAAGCGCAAAAGTTGGCAGCTATGATATATATAGATGTATTTTTTATAATCCTGCGCGCAACACATGTATGTCATTGAAAATACTTAATTAGTATGTCTTAATTAAACTAAATTCTAATTATCAGTGGTGGAAAATTGGCGCAGAGGAGGAGCCTATTGACACCACTAAAATTTTATAGTATTCTACACCTTAATAAAAACGCAGAAATTCTGTCATTAGATAAGGCGAAAAATACCACTATAATTTAGTGGTGTCAATAGGCTCCTCCTCTGCGCCAATTTTCCACCACTGAATTATGTATCATTAAAATTATTTAAAGGAATGCATAAACAAAGATTTGTACAATTTATTCTAAAAAATTGTGTAATTCGAAGAAATATTGGCAGCTCCAAAGAATTTTTTTAAATATTGTGTTAAAATCAAACAATATCGAGCTGCTGTAAGTGATCTCCCCCCTCGTTTCAGCAAAAGAATACGAAAAAATCCTATGTAGAATTAAGATTCTAACATAAATATATCTGTAACATACTTTCGTAGAAAAATATATTTCATACGATAATGGGCTTTCCACTTTAAAGTTAGAACGAGCTTAACGGAGAAGAAGGAAAGCAAAGCCAATTTACGCCCATCTAGCTACTTGTAAAAAGACTAAATAATGTACTTTAACTAGAGTTGCCGTTAAATAAGTTCTGTCTGAAATCGTGTTAAATATTTCTGGGATTTGCATTTCTTATTATGTCTCAAGAAAATAGCGCTTGGGAACATGAAATTCCTTTCAAAGATCTAGAGAAAATTTTATTTATTATACGTGAATATAACTTTCAGAAGCTCGTTACAAAGCTAGCAATTAAAATTATTCACATGATACATTTTCGGGTAGTACAAATTATTCGACTATGCAGGCAGTTTATTTTAAAAACGAGATATCCATCAAATATATTTCATTATTTCTTGGATTTCATAAGGAAAAAATTATAATAAACTAAATTAATAAAATAAATGCTAACACATTTTACAGGATGGCATGATTTCCTGTAATGGACTCACAGTGTTTAAAATGGAATAATAACCAATTAGTGACAACTATTTACAGGTCAAAGAGGGGATGGGAGATGGGAGCGTAGAGGTTTTCCGGGGGCCGGTTTTGGTCTGGGTTTTTAAATAAAATAGAAAAAAAGTAGAAACGTACACTTTCATGTAAAATTTTCACGTTCAAGTAACTATCAAATCATAAATTTAAAAATTCAGAATTTTCAGTAACGTATTTACGAGCTGTTCAGGGGGGCGGAAATAGTTCAAAGCTCTTTCTTGAAATGTTTTATAGTCTTTTGCATCGTATAAGTCCGGCGTGTTCGCTAGGATCTATCTCCTTTGCTTTTCCAGTAATTTTAGCTTTAATTAATACTAACTTAATATCATCGGAATGAAAATATTAATGTGAAAATAAGTGAAATAAAATATTATCCAGCTGCGCGTTGTGGGAGAGCCCAATTGGATAATATAAAAATAGTAAAATTTAAGTATAGGGAAATTTTAAGCAATAACACCAAGTACGAATTATTTAACATCTATGTCATTGCCTAAAATTTTGGTTAAGTGAGTTTTTTTTTTTTTTTTTTTTGTATTAGTTGTTAGATAGATTATTTTCTTGATTTTGCTGAAAGGAAAAGAATGAAACAGGATAAGAGAAGAAAGGGGACACATAAATTATTCACAATAATAATTCATTTTATTTTCATATTTTTCACAATATCGTGCAATAACTTTCTTAATTTCATTCAATATACTTAATTTTTATATTGAGATTTTATCAATTATTTTATCTCTTATCACTCATTGGAAAATATTTCGATTTATATATAATTCGTTGTCAACATTTCTATTATTAATATTATTATTATTATTATTATTATTACCCTTTATATTCATTTCATACTTTGATAATTCTCATATTCAATATCATTAACTGTAAAATAAAATACCAGTATACATAAAGAGGGAACTCACATCAAAATTAACGCAAAGGGCTAAATAAGCCAAATTATATTTTGTACTCATTATAATAGACACATTAATAATTTTGAATCAAATAGGATGAGCATGTTAGTAAAATTTTGAACAAAATAGATAAGTATATCAATAAATTTGAATAAGATAGCCATTTTAAATAAAAATATCAGAATAAGTAAAGTTTCTCACCATCCCACAGACATGTTAAGGGCGTTCCGGTAGGAGGCTTGATCGAGGAAAGTTCGGAGATTGTTTATGTATCACTAGTGGTCAAAGTCCGCACATTTCAAAAGTTTATCACAAATTGTCCAATCCGCGCACAAGTCTTGTATTGATAGTCCACTTTTATTAAGAAAACAGAATCAAGTGCTGGAATAGAATAATAGAATAAACAGAATAAACCGAAAATAGAGTAGAATAAACCCACAAGAATAGGATTCTTGTGGGTGAAGAGAATACTTCGACCTCATTGTTAGTCCTTAGCTGATAGGGTTCGGGTACATCACGATAGCTCTTCGGCGTCGTTGTTGGTTCTTTGCTTACGATCGTTCGGCTCACGAAAATAGCTCTTTATATCAGTGATAGTCCATTTATTGAGCTGAGGTTTCTCAGGTTTCGCATTCGTGTTAACTCAAAGGTACTTATCAATGGTCATCAAAGCTTAGTAAAATAAGGCACGCTTGATCTAATGATAAGACTAAGTCCATCCTGCATCTATGTTACCGGTCATCGGACCAGATCCCTGTGTTGGGCGTCTTGGTTTCTCGATCTTCGGCCTTTTCTGCCATTTTCCGTACTAAGTCAGATTTTCTTTTTTCCTGACTGATACAAGCGAGAGCTGAAAGAATAATACCTAGATCTCTCTCTAATTTTTTTTCTCTTGGAAAAATCAAACGGCTGATTGTTATTTTTCATTATTCTTACTTCGCCTTTCATCCTCATTCGCGTGCAGGTCTTTGGAAGAGCAGATTGGTGAGATTTTCCTCTGAGGGGCGTGTAGCTGGGCTTCTCCAGTGCATTTCTAATTGTTTATAACATTTTCCCCTTTTCCGAGGTTACGTCACGTTAGGTCTTGACTACCCTGGAGTTTTCCTGTGAGGTTGCATACATTTTCCTCGACGTGCAATAAATATTTTTGGAAGGCCTCATAAATTTTTATTTTGACTTCCATTATTCTTTAAAGTCCAAATGGCGTCTCCGGTACTATTTTATTGCCCTTTTATTGCCTTGTTCTGTCTTCGTGACGTGAGAAAGTAAACATAGATATTTATTCATCTTTAATATTTATTTATAATTAAAAATATTTACATTATTGTAAAACAAGTTTTACCTGTATACTCCTTGTTACATGCTCTTTGCAGTGATACCAAATTATATTTCTTTATTTCTATTTAAAAAAAAAAAAAAAACTGTCAAATATTAACCTTTAATTAATAATTATTACAGAAAACTTTTCAAATATTAACTTAAAATTATTAATTATTGTAGAAAATATTAAAATGTTTACACATAATTATTAATTGTTATAATTTTTTCCCTTGAATTATGCTTCAGACTGAGATGTTTGCCATGATATAAAACAAGCATTTTGCGCGGTAGTTTCTGCTCGACATCCAGCATAGATTATGAAACACTTCCCAACACATTCAGAATACTGTAACAAAACTCTACAATTTAGTATGGTGAAAAGTGTCTATATAAACAATTTAGAAAATGAATAACGCATTTGAAAACTCGATTTTTGCAATTATCATCAATACTACGAAAAATATCCAAATTTGTTTGTGGAGCCCTGTATAAGATCTATAGATTCACATGTATATTACATGGTATTCAAACAGTTAATTCAATTAAACTTACAGCACAGTTGAAATTTCCCATTCAGCAATTTCCGTTAATAAACGGAAATGCACTTGAGATCTTTTGTGTAGTCCTGTATTTGATCTATGGAATTTATACACACTGTCAGAGTTGTGAAACCAGCGGACAAACTTAAATGCCTAGAATAGACTTTTTTCTTTAATTCACAGTCTGCCGCCGAACTTTAGGTAACACAACTGGCAACGAGAGGAGACCGAGGATCGTGAGAGCTGATGCAGAAGAAGTTGGAAAGGGTAGACGGTGGAAGAGTTTTATGTAGTTCTGACTTATTGTTTTCATTTTTAAGATATGTGATGTTTTTAGAGTATTAAACGTGTTGAGTTTAATTCTGTGGGGTGTTCAAGATTATATGAGTGGTGGGGATTTATTTGAATTGCTCCCTATTTTAAATGGTACTCGGCTGCGAGTTTGATGGTTAAAGAAGCTATGTACATAGCTGCCAACCTTCCACTAATCTTCCGTAATATCTGGATTAATTTGACCCAGGTTAATCACTTTCGAACCTGAAAATTTATTTCATAAATCTTTATTTATTTAATTTAAGATTTCTACGTGGAACATATTTAATTTCATTTCAAAAAAAAAAAAAATCTGGTTCGAAACGTATTAAACCGGGGTCAAATTACCGCACGTATTACGGAAGATTAGTTTGAGGTTGGCACCAATGTATGTATCACAAAAACCTTACTCACACCAAGTAATATTCAAAAACATAGTCAAATTTTAAAACGCGTATTACAACTGAAAACGCATTTCAAGCAACTATTTTTCATAGGCAGTACTGTAGTCAAATACTTTAGTGTGTCTCTGTAAATGAACAATAAATGATATGCACACCAGTTGCACTACAGTAAGCCTTTTGTAGTACACCTCAGTGATAGATACAAAGATCAATATATTTAAAATAGTGTAATATTATTAAATTACACTGCAAACGATTTTTCCCCATAGGCCGTAAAGTAACGGAATTATTTTGAGTGTCCCTGTAAGTGAATCGTTAATGCTACACCCTTCATTTTCAATACCAAACATGCCACCGTAAACACCAATAACATATACAAGGGTGTATCAATAAGTTTTTCCCTCACATAGAAATAACTGAGTGAAAATTTTGAGATTTCTACATTGTATTAGTCCTTTTCTATATAGTCACCGTGCACAGTAACACATATCTGCAAACGATATCTCAAAGAGAGGAGTGAGGATTCATGCTATGTACCTCCCGAGCCCTTTCTCCTCACATTTGCCCCCCGGGGGCATGAATGATGTCCGCAAAATTTAGAAAAGTGCCCCTGGAGGAGAAATTTGGGGGGCGGGGCTCGGGAGGTGCATAGCATGAATAAGTGGTCACAGGCCTTTCCAACAATATTTCAAATGTGGGGGGGTCGACAAAGTTAGAAAAATGATCCCCTTTGGACCTACTATCGCGCCTCCTGGAATACATCCTCCCCCCTCTCTTTGAAATACAGTTTGTAGAAATGTGTTACTGTGCACGGCGACTATGTAGAAAAGGACGAATACAATGTAGCAATTTCATAAATTTCACTCAATTATTTCTATGTGGGGGCAAAAGCTTATTGATACACCCTCGTATAAATTTCATGGCAATCTGACTATATTTACGCGAGTTAGAGCATTGCTGACAAGCAGACATACAGACAAACTGAATTCATAAACACTTTTCAACTATTTTGGAACGTGTTAAAAGGGTCGCAGTAATAAGTCGTGTGGGTAATTTATTGTAATTTTAATCCCTTTGTAAACATGATAGTTGTACTATTTTTCGAAACAGATTTTTATAATCATAACAAAAAAAAATGTCATGAAGGCACTATCATTTACCCCGTTTTAGATCCGCGATTATTTAGAAAATATTCAGTTGAAAACGATCAGCTGAGATCAATAATAAGCATTAAAAACAATATTTATAGGTATTGCCAAAACCGATACATATCAGCATGCAGAAGTAAATGGAATTTGGCGACAGAATGTCGCTGAAAGACAAGAATGATAAATTGATTATTCGGGTTACTTTTAGTGGCTCTAGCATTAATTTATAGAATCAAGCGTACCCATGGATGAAATGTTAAAAGCCTGTCTAATGAGAAAAGATACAGAAATAAATCATGGAAAAGTAGAAAATCATCAATAAAAAGAATACTCACAGGGATAATGAATTGCACTTTAAGGCCAAAAATAAAGTAATTTAGAAATATTTTCTAATAATACGTCTCTTTTGTAATATAAATGCTACAAAAGAAAACAAAAAGGGCTAAATTTTGCAGAAAGGCGCTATCACATTATCAAAATATTTCTACACTATCAGAAAAACTCGTCAATATACACTAAATTATTCCTAATTTTTAAACAAATTATTTCCGTACTCCTAAAAAGCATGTTTTACCAATGAATTCTTCCCAAAAGTCGGAAAAAGAGGGGAAAACTCCGTTCATTCCCAGCAAGCATGCGTATTGGTTCTATTAACTTTAAATCCGAATTTATTTTTTAAATGAAAAACCAAAAATTCTGTAAATTAAGATTTTTTATTTAATTAAAAAAGAAAAAAAAGTTTACGAATTTAAAAATACATAACAATTACTTTTCTCCTTCATTCAAAAGTGCTCACAATTTATTATTTAAAGTTGAATAAAGTTAAATAAACTTGAATTTATAAAGTTGTTTATAAATAAATATTCGCATTTAAAATATATTTTAAACGAACACATTAAAAAGATATTTTTATTAAAATATTAAATGGAAAAAAATCGAAAATACTCAAAAAAAAATTTTTATCGAATAAAAATATAATATTCGTATTTTACATCTAGCAATCTATTTAAAAATATTTATAATTGATATTTTTATCCTATATTAATACTAAAGTATTAAAGCCCCAGCCACAATCTCATTAAAGACGAAATCTTCCCGAAATTAGTTTCAAAATTTAACCCTTAGATGCATAGTGATATAAATTTCCATCACCTTTTTATTTAATTTTTAATGCATAAATTAAGTTCTTAAAACAACTATATTTATAGAGAAATATTACTCCTCTAAAAATTACAAAATTATGCTACTAAATAAAGTTAAAAATCTATCTTAAGATTTCTGGTGTCTAATCCTTAATATAAAAATAAAAAACACAATTCTAAAAGAATAATTCGTGCAATTAAGGGTTAAAGCTTTTTAAAGAAATGGATCAAGCAATACCCGTCTGAAGAAAACATATTTACTTCAAAGTGTTTCGCTGCTGTACAACCCGGTGGTTAGCGTGGCCCTCTCTTAACGCTAAAATGGCTGGTTCGAATCCAAGGTCCGCAACTTTTATTTTTTCCGAACTTTCTTCAGTTGACGGATATTTTACCTCCTTTAACGAAGAAAAAAACGGATATTCGTCAATTAACGGGAAAATCCTGGCAGCAGTTCTGGCAGTAAATTTCCGTGAATGGAAGGAGGTATTTCTGAGAATGCGCTGATTTTCCTTCTATAAAACGCCACTATTGGTAAGAACTTCATTCAAAACTATCTTTTAAGTTAAAATATAAGTATGGACTGAAATTGCAGGTATGTATTATCTAAACCTATAATTTTCTTGTTTATCAAGCATGCATTTTAATTCTTCAATGTTATAACACAAAACAAATAAAAAGAATAAACATTGTATTTTTAATCTCTATTTAATTAATTATACTAACGTTTTAATAATTCATTCTCTTTTATTTTTATCTTATGAGATTTAAGAAATAAAAAAAAACTTGGAACATTTGAGGAGAACTAAAGAATCTGTACAACGAAAGTGATAAAATTATTTATGAACGAGCCCACCTGCTACAATCTTCATGGTAATCAAATGATTAATATTTCCGGAAGAGTTAGTATTAAATTTCTGTGGTACAAAAAAGCGTAAGAGTTGGCATCTATTAATATTATATACTTACTGTGTATATTATTTGCTATATACTTATTTTTGTTGCAGTTTATCTATTTTGCACTGTAGATACATTCGTCCAAAAGAAAAAAGAATACCCTATACATTTTAAACACCGAACTATCCCAGAAAAAAACGGAAATGAAAATAAACTGAAAATGAACGGAAAATAAAACGAAAAATAAATAAAAAGAATAAACATTGCATTTTTAATCTCTATTTAATAAATTATACTAACGTTTTAATAATTCTCTTTTCTTTTTATCTTAGGAGATTTAAGAAATAAAAGAAACTTGAAACATTTAGGGAGAAGTAAAGAATCTGTACAATGAAATAGATAAAATTATTTATTAACCAGCCCATGTTAACAAATCCCACCTGCTACAATCTTCATGGCAATCGAATTATTAATATCTCATTAATACCCCATACGTTTTAAACACTAAACTATCTCAGAAAAAAAAAACGGAAATGAAAATAAACTGAAAATGAACGGAAAATAAAACGAAAAATAAATAAAAAGAATAAACATTGTATTTTTAATCTCTATTTAATAAATTATACTACGTTTTAATAATTCTCTTTTCTTTTTATCTTAGGAGATTTAAGAAATAAAAGAAACTTGAAACATTTAGGGAGAAATAAAGAATCTGTACAATGAAATAGATAAAATTATTTATTAACCAGCCCATGTTAACAAATCCCACCTGCTACAATCTTCATGGTAATCAAATGATTAATATCTCATTAATACTCCATACGTTTTAAACACTAAACTATCTCAGAAATAAAAACGGAAATGAAAATAAACTGAAAATGAACGGAAAATAAAACGAAAAATAAATAAAAAGAATAAACATTGTATTTTTAATCGCTATTTAATAAATTATACTAACGTTTTAATAATTAATTCTCTTTTCTTTTTATCTTAGGAGATTTAAGAAATAAAAGAAACTTGAAACATTTAGGGAGAAGTAAAGAATCTGTACAATGAAATAGATAAAATTATTTATTAACCAGCCCATGTTAACAAATCCCACCTGCTACAATCTTCATGGTAATCAAATGATTAATATCTCATTTATACCCCATGCGTTTTAAACACTAAACTATCTCAGAAAAAAAAAAAAAACGGAAATGAAAATAAACTGAAAATGAACGGAAAATAAAACGAAAAATAAATAAAAAGAATAAACATTGTATTTTTAATCTCTATTTAATAAATTATACTAACGTTTTAATAATTAATTCTCTTTTCTTTTTATCTTAGGAGATTTAAAAAATAAAAGAAACTTGAAACATTTGGGGAGAAGTAAAGAATCTGTACAATGAAATAGATAAAATTATTTATTAACCAGTCCATGTTAACAAATCCCACCTGCTACAATCTTCATGGTAATCAAATGATTAATATCTCCGGGAAAGCTTTTGTTACCTAAAAGAGAAGCTTGAAATTCTTCTGCTAATACAGTTATTTTAATCAAGCGGACATTTTGTTAAATCAAACCGTTTCACCCAGAAAGATATTTGTTAGATATAATTAATTTTATTTCATGGTGCTGATTGTATTTAACAGAATAATGTTTAGAGTATTATTAAAACATACTGTTTTTTCCATCGCTTGCGTTTGGGAAAATGTTTATTTTAAGGTGTTTCTATTTTGTCTCAATAAACACACTTATGTTCGTCTACTATATAAATATGATTTGAAGTACCATATAATTATTTCGCATAATAATTACTTATATTTAGTATTATATACTTACTGTGTATTATATTGCTGTATACTTACTTTTGTTGCAGTTTATCTATTTTGCATTGCGGGTACATTTGTCCAAAATAAAAATAAAAATACCCCGTACATTTTAAACACCAAACTATCCCAGAAAAAAACGGAAATAGCGATCCGACTCAGTGTTGCCAGTGGGCTACTTTTTTTAAATTCAGATTTCCTGATTGGCACCACTTTTTCGAAACGGTGAAATTCCCTTTGCTTAATTATTAATTAGTCTTAATGAATATGTCATTAAACAAGGCGCATTTTACCATTTCAAAAAAGTGGGGCCAATCAAGAATCTTATTTTAAAAAAAAGTAGCCCATCTGGCAACACTGATCCGACAGTAAATTATATCTTCTTCTAATTTATGTTTAAAAAATAAATAGTCTGCATAATAAAGTTACACTAAACTCTGAAAGTTTTAACCCCTTAATTCTCGCTCCCGTGATATTCAGGGGCTGTGACTTTTATTCAGATTTGTTTGATTCCCACCAGTTTTATAGAATAGTGTAATTGGCTTTATTGTGGTATCATTTTACCTGTCATTAAATAAGGTGAACATTTCTTTTTCAAAAACGTGGTGCCAAGAAACAATTTGAATTTTTAAACCGTAATTTAATACGACCGTTAAAGAGTCAACCAGGGTTTTCAGGGAAATTTTTCAGGGGCAAGCATTTGTGTTTCTGTAATGTTGAATTCTTACCGGAAATTTCGAAACATTTTGTTTCAAAATAAGGAAAAGCAATTTTTCAACATTTTTCCAAAAAAGTTATAAAAGTAAAAGTTAATAAAAAAGTTTCTTGTGCGAATCTTAATGGAAATTAGGTGGGATGTAACATATCCCACCGCCCTGCAAGGGATTAATGCGAACATCTAATATGGGCAGCATATTTCACTTTGTCGGAAAATTTTATCTTAGGATACAGTGAGGATACAGAAATCACTCCGACTCAAATGGTTGATTTTCAAAACTAAATTTTAATAGTATTCTTTTCTTTATTAAATCTCAGACATTCTGTCATTAAATACGGCGAGAAATACTATTAAAATTTAGTGGTAGCAATCGGTAATTTGGGTCGGAGCTTTCTCATCCCTGTAGGATACCAAATGAAAAGTCATTTGGCCAAGTAGTTTAGGATTTATGAAGGAAGGCTTAATGGTTGAAACTTGTAACGTTAGATTCATTTGTATTCATTATGAAACAGATTGCAATGAAGCCGGGGTTTTTTTTAAAGCATAATATAAAAACTACTCTGTTGAATGTATTGATATTTTAGATTGCAAATTTGAATCTTTTAAAAATCTATTTCTGTTACAAAATAATTATAAGTACTATTTTTAATGTTTCCGAAAATGTATATGTAAAATATATTTTTTTGAATTAATTTTCAAAAATAATTTCAATTGTAACCTATATATATATTTTTTTTTTTTTTAACAGAAATCATATTCAGAAAGCTTTAAATATTCGAATGCAAAATTGCAGTTCGTTTCGACACGTAGATTTTTTAGTTATACTTAAAAATTGTCCCCATTGCAATCTCTTTGCAAAGATTATAAATGAATTTAATAATAGGAGTTCCAAATTTTAAATCTGCATAATTCCTAAACTACTTGATCGAATGACTTACCGGTTTGTATTCTTGGGTAAAATGTACCAAAAAGTCAATGATGTCAAATTTAGGTGTTCGAATTGAATTCCTCAGTTTGGTGGAATTTCAGCATAAAAACAACCCCTAATCTTCTTCTCTCTTTTTTTTTTTTTTTTTTTTTTTTTTTTTTTTACATAAATTGAAAGAAAACGATGTCAAGTCAAGTCAAGTCAACGCGGTGCTTAAGGAGTACCGACGTGGATCGTATTACCACCACGCGAAACCTCCAACCAAATTGAAAAAAAGACATAAAATTAAATTTAGAAACAACGGTTAAAAATAACTAAGAATTTTGAAAACCCTGGTGGAGAGCCCTAAGGCACATTCCGGGGTTTTGAAGCACCTGAGGCACAATTCCGCCTCTAAATAAAATGGCGCATAGAGCATCCAAATGAATTTGGGTGCCCTACACTTCGTTGACAGACGGATATCTGACCCGGCAAAGACGGAGAATGAAGAGGGAGGTGCCGCCAGGTGTCACAGCTAAGCCTGACATCCAGGAAAACCAGAGGCCCTTAACTAACACTTTCTCTAAAACCAAATAAAAACAAAGGGGGGGGGGGGCATATAGCTCACTGAACTTTGACAGTCAAGCCTAGTGCTCATCACAAGTCGCAGATCTCCCGGCTTTCGCACAAACGGTCAAGCCTTGAAAAAGGTCTTGTTGTACTAGACATCGAGATCTCTACAACTACGATTTACATTTCGGCGTTGATCAAGATCGAAAAATGGAGGTAATTTTAAATTCAATAAAAAACTATCAAAAATAAAATTATTGAACTAAGCTGTATGATTCTGTGACCAGTTCCGGTGAAAAACAACTCCCGTAGCCCCCGAAACAGCTCAGACCGTTTAGCTCTGAAGAGAGCACTTTGCTTACGGGTTTCTGGAGAGAAGTACACACGCCGGCTGTCTTGGAAGAACTGAAGCTGGGGGGGGGGGGGGGTCAAAACCGGGGTTTAAATAGAAACAGCCGAGGATCTCGTGAGTAGGTTCCTCTCGGCCAATCAAATTACAGGAAGGACTATCCTGACCAGAATCTCTGATTGAAGATGTCTCCTATGACTGAATGCAGTCTCCTATGACGTCATTAGCATTCCATGGCCCAGAAGAGCAGAGAGGAAAGAAAAAAAATGGGGTTTAAATAGAAACAGCCGAGGATCTCGTGAGCAGGTTCCTCTCGGTCAATCAAATTACGGGAAGGACTATCCTGACCAGAATCCCTGATTGAAGGTAGATCTATGACGTCATTAGCTTTCCCTGGCCCAGAAGAGCAGAGAGGAAAGAAAAAAAAATGAGTTTACGACAATAATAAAAGGTTAAAATTTAAGAACATTTAAAAATAATTTAATACCGAACTAAAATAATAATTAGGAAAAATGCACTCGCGGCTGTTGATCAAAATAACAGCAGATTGCATGACGTCGGGTGGAGCCAAATCTAGACGAAAATTTCTTTCAGTCTAGGGAAATAGTGATTTTGCAGGGGAATTCTGCGTTTAAGTAACTCCCGAAGGGTTACGTCTCGATGCTTTAGAGCATGGATTAAAATCATTATCCCTAGCTAAGATAGCCAGGGGACGTTTCCGCCCCCTGCCCACCCTTGCATCATATGTGCCAATAGAGTTTAACGCAGGATTCCTTACTGAAGGGATTGACCTGTGAAACTTAGTAGCAAGTTTTTTTTTTTTTATTTCTCCAAAGATAGGCCTAATTTTCAGGTCATGATGGATGAAGTCATTGCGGACATAACGGGTTGGACGAACAAATCTACGAATAATCTTATTTTGAAAAGTTTTATTTTTTAGAAGGTGATTTTACTGGCACTACCGTACACGATCGAACCATAAGTTATCATCGGTCGATACATCGATTTATACAAATGTCTAGTCAAATGGCTATTTCCGTTTTTTATTTCTTCCAGTGGTAATTTTCAGATTAAAATTGTCTGGAGTGTTTTTTTTATTTATTTATTTATTTATTTATTTATTTTTGCCGACTGTAAAATTGCAAAAGAATTCCTGCTATGTTAATTTTAATATGAAAATATTGTTATAACTCAAATAACTATTTAATTTGATTATTTATCGTTTTATTGAAGTTTTATAAATAACATCACATATTTATTTTAATAAAAAAGATCGACATTTTCGCCTTAAAAAGTTCAATATTAACGTGAAAATAAAATATCACAAGTTTACTAAATGGTGTATACAAAATTGTTCTAAAGTTAAAAGCTAAACAAACATTAAAATTAAATTATAACAACCGACCTTTCCGTTATCATCTATGACCATCTTCAGGAAAGAGTTGTTACATTGGGTTTAAAGTTTTAAAGAATCTTTAAAAACTTTAAAAGCTATGTAACAACTCTTTCCTGAAGATGGTAATAGATGATGACCGAAATATCGATTGTTCTTAATATTATTTTAATGTTTATTTAGTACGTTACTTTACAACATTTTGTATACATCATTTAGTAAACTTTTGATAATGTGCGCTAACGATTTCAAAATCTAAATATCAACTTTTGATGCTAAGAAGAATAGCTTCTAATGTTTGGTAATAGTAACAGACATCACATTTATATAAAAAATTTAATTTAATTAAGAAAGAAAATAGAATAAATTACACAAATACATGGGAGACGTATTCCGTATGCCAGTGAGTACTTACCAATAACAATAATGAACGAGAGCAAAACAAAATTGCGAACTTCAACGTTAAACATGGGCTGAACATTAAAGGGTCCTTTTGAAGAGAGCAAATGAAGCGTGTATGTTAATCGCGTAATTATTTTCAAATTGACAACTGTTTTTTTCTCTGAGGGGCACACTCAGTACGCAGTCCGTGTTTTGAAAGGTTAAGGGGGCTCAGAGCTTAAAAACTTTCAGTAAATCGATTTTTTTAGTGTTTATTTTGATTATTCAATTAATTCTGAACACAGTGCAAAAAACCACATAAAAATATGTGCATTTTTAACGGAGTTATACGCATTTATGTAACAATCACTTTCAAAGCCACACACATTTAATTGCCACTTTAAGTCGCGCTTTCTCAAAACTTGATTTTTGACGACTCTCCGTAAGATTTAAAAAATTATTATTTGATGGAATGGCTTAATATTTTTGCATGCATATAACATCATTATCTATAGAATGAATTAATATATTTTAGATAGTTTAATATTTTGAGTATTTTTAATGAAAAAAAAAAGTATTTTTTAGGGGTTTTAAAATTTTAAAATTAGAGATTTTTTTAAAATAAGGTTTCCTTTGAGTGATACTTATATCCTTAATTCATTCTATAGAGTAAAATTTCCTGATCATTTTAAAACAAAAATTAGGTTATTATGTAAATTCAACGTTAAGATATCTTACGGATGGTGATGTGGCACTTAATTTTTTTTTCGAAAATTGTGTTACATAAATTTTGCTACATTTTTTATTTTATTACATAGAAGTATTTCATTTTATAATTTTATAAGACTACAAACGTACCTTTAAAATATCAGAAAGTTTAAATTAGTTACATTGATTACTTCTGTTTTTATATCGGCTCGAAGCGAGAGCTCTGTTTACATGTTTTTTTTTTTTTTTTTTTTTTTTTTTTTTGGTATCGATAAAGCCCTGATCCCCCTTAAAAAGCAATGTTCCGGCAACGACTCCGGTCATCAACAAATCCATCCAATCAATAGAGGCTGATTTGCAATTCCATTGCGTCACATTATCAGCAGTGCTTAACATCAGTTTCGATAAAGTCGTTAATTTTATAAAACGTACAATATTGTTGGTCCCTTTCACAATTCAAAATGAAATTTTTGTTAATAAAAAATTACGTTAAAATCATTTAAAGTGTTTATACTGCATTTTTGAAGGCCCTGTATTTATTTTTATTCTTTTAAAGATAAATTCAGCCACAATAAGATTCATTTCCAAAACGAAAAATTGAAACAATAATACAAGAATATCAGATTGAATTATTTTATATGATAAATAAGTAAAAGCAATTGACTGATTTATGGTTGAAGTTGAATGAAAAAATATCTAAAGCAGAAATGAATCCTTATTTTCAAGTCTTAGTATTGTATCAGTTATTATTTATTGATTTAACGTAAAGGCCTAGAAAGATCTTGTGAAACGTTGGAGATTTAGATCATGTTGAGTTACTGTTTATAGAAAAACTAATACTAAAGCGAAGAAAATGTTTTACAGTGAGCAGCGCTCACAGCATTTTTTTAACCTTTCCTACCAAAGCGTTATAAGTAAGCAAACAAACTTAATGCTGGAATCAGGAGTAAATTAACACAGTTGCGCCACCTTGTGGACGGAGTGATAATTCACATACGCGGTCTTTTAGTGTGGCGCGTGATTCCTAAACCTTCAGTCACGCATGGAAATGAGTTTTGTTTGCCACATTTATTGCAAAATAATGGCATAGCGAGAGGGGCATCCAGACGCACTTGATACCACGAACTTTTCTTCGCCTTATCAGAAGCACTTCAGTTATTAATCAAGGTAAAAAAAACTTTTCAATTTTAATGGTGTCAGTAAGAAAACAGTTAGGTATCTACCTGTAGTTCACACTCCATCCGTTACGTGGCGCATGACCTTGATTGATGTGACCTCGCTTTTAATCTTGCGGTTACTTCTCCCATTTAAGATAGGACGCTTACTTATATCGCTTTGCTTTCCTACCACTATTTCAAGTAAAAATCTTTCTGGTAGATTCCTTTAATATCTGTATTAGAAAATTTCAATAAAGAATATCGTATTAAAATAGTGGTAGAAAAATGATAACATTTTAGGCACGTTGGGAGCCCTGAGTAAGCCTGACAATGGAAAAGTTAAAAAAAAAAGTTTAGCAAGTGAAATGGAAAAAGAAGTCTACTTTTCGAGTAAATGTTTGTTACTTTAGAATATATATAACCCTACAGTATTTTTTTTTCTCTGAATGGAAGCAGTACATCCTCTAGGGCAGTGGTACTCATTACGTGGACCGTGGACCGCATGCGTACCCACAGCTTCCGAACATAAATAAAAATATACAGAGTGTTTCATAAAAGATGGGCAAAACTTTAAGAGGTGGTGGTAGTACACACCCAACAAACAACTTTCATCAAAGAATGCATGGTCGGAAATAAAACGCAAAGGTGCTGGCGCATTTGCAAACTTGGTCCAGTATTGCCAGTGGGATATTTTTTTTAAATTCAGATTTATTAATTGCCACCATTTTTTTAAATATGGAAATTCGCCTTATTTAAGGACAGATTATATAACAAATAAATAAGGTGAAAACAAGGCGGATTATCAATTTTAAAAAACTGGTGGCCTTCAAAAAATTTGAATTTAAAAAAGTAGCCCACTCACAACACTGACTTGGTCCATGCAAACGTTAAAGCTCCATTCCTATTCGGAGTTTTTGGGAGAAGAATGACACTGATAGCATGCAAATGTGATATGGGGAAGAAGAAGAACGCGTAAGCAATATTTCGCCTCGATTAATGCATAAAAGCAGCTACTGAAACTGATCCGAGTGTGCAACTGTCAATAGCAGTAAGAACGTAACGGAAGATGTTGCCCTTCACTAATAGAGAAATGGCTGATATGCATTTTATCTACGGAACTGCGAATGGAAATGGCTCGGAGGCTCAACGATTGTACGGAGAGGGGTATACCACCTTGCTTTTGTCACTTATTCGTTCTTTACTGGTTTTTGCATCGCATAACAACATATCCAGTGTTGCCAGTGGGATACTAAATTCAGATTTCTTTATTTTGAAATTGTAAAATTCGCCCTTATTAATGACATATTAATTAAGGCTAAAACAAGGGGAATTTTACCATTTCAAAAAAGTGGTTCCAATCAATAAATCTGCATTTAAAAAAAGGAGCCCACTGGCAACTCTGAATATCTCCTTTGGCTCCCTTTAAGTAAATTTAAGTATAAATTTTCTCCTTGTTTAAACGCTTTATTAATGCAAGATTTCAGTCATAAATAATGGCAAAAACAGATATTCACTTTTACTGGTGGAAATTTACTTCTGCGGTAGTCAAGACCTGCGTTTCCGCCATATTGTGACAACGTAGACAACCACTTCTCAGGGTCAGTGAAAAATATTGTAATACCTGGTCAAACTACCACTAGTAAAAACAAATAGAAAATTTTACCATACTTATGGGAGAATTTTTTCATAAAACAGCCGCTTAAATAAGGCAAAATTTTCTATTCAAAATTTACTGGTGGAAGTTTGCTCCGGCGGAAGTCTGAAACTGTTGATCTGATGTAAAAAATCAGCCGCCATCTTGTGACAACCTTCTCAGTTACTTCACTCCTTTTCGTAGACAATACGCTATAGGTCTTCTCATCTTTATTCATAACTCCATTCTTAGGTCTAGGGCTTAAAATGTGAAGATTTTTAAACTTATCAAAGGCCCATTCCAAATCACGTGTGGCACAGCTTCTCTATATATCACTGCTGTTTTAATAATGCTGTTGTATGCTCAAATTAAAACAACTATGCTAATATGAAAATGTACGGCTTTTTGTTATTTTTAACGTATAGTTTATATTCTAAAAACTTATAAGTTAATATTTATGTAAATGTCACGTGCAGGACATTTTGTCCGTTTTTCACGGAATGGCCCTAATGCAATTTAGACGGTTTTTTTTTAAAAATAGACATTAAATTCTCTTCAGTCAAATAAAAATTTGTTTTCAATTTATAACAAAAAATATAATTTTTTATCGATTTTCTATTTCTCATTTTATATTTTTTTCTTTTAACAAGTTTCTTTTCGTTTGTTGTAAAATCGAGAGACAACGTAATTAAGAGTAAAAAGAAGAAACGATTACACAAAAACATGGAACATGATCTTCAAAATCGTGGCTAATCACGTTTCGCAAGATTAAATTTGTGGTACAATATTAAAACTTTTGTTGTTGTTGTCTTTTAACAAATTAAAAAATATTTTGTGGGGTCTCCGTGGCCGAGTGGTTAAGGCACCACGCCGCCAATCGCTTGAGAGCGTGGGAGGCTTGTCGGGTTCGACTCCCACTGGCTCCCGAAATTTGTGGAGCTCCCGGATGTAATTTCTCTGAATTGTAAATTTCATTGTGCTATCTCGTCCCTGTATATCGACGATGACTTATAAGCGGGCCTTGGTGTCAAGCACACAAGTCTGATGTATGTGTTCAATCAAACAACCAAACAAACAAGATTTCGTATTTCTATCAAGCACAAATAAATAGATGCAAAAAGTGTAATAGGTTTAATTAATTACGGGCTTGCTAATTTCCAGTCAAACTTCAGTCAATTTTCGTCATTTCAAACCTCTCTGGTTCCCTTAATACTGAACCTAAATTTGTGCATATTTTAGCAAATTTTATATTTTTAAAATAAATAAAATAATGCACATTTTTTTCGGAGTTTATCTATGCATTTTGTTTCTTTTGTGGCTGAAATAATGATCAAATTTAGTTTCAGTTTTAAGATATAACTATAATCTGTAACTCGGTAGAGATTGCTTGTAAACACATTAAGTACATAGGCGTAACCAGGGGGGGTGCCCTGGGTGCCCGGGCACCCCCCCGCTTCCGCAGACTCAAACACAGTTATTTTAAAAAATCGAAATCTACAAAAGAAAAAAGAAGAAGTGAAAACAAGGTTCAGTTAGTTCAGCAAATTAGTTTAGTTCAAAAAACTAACACCCTAAGTTTTGAAATGTGATAAAAAATGAAACCCTCGTTCTTTTTTTCTTTCTTTCTCTTCTTTTTAAAGAAAATTATGTTGTTTATCTTTTTTAAAACTAGAACATTTACAAGAATCTGTATTAGTCTAGTAAGTCCAAAAGGTGGCTTTATAATTCCACTTTGACGTCTTTTGTTTCTTGGAAATTTTTTTTAAAGCCGTTCCTTCTTTTGCATGTTTTTGCAATTTCATGAGAAATTAACGCAAGTTCTTAACGAACTAGAAACTATTTGTCTGTTAGCTTTCGTAGTTTAAAGTCTAGAGAGAAGCAAAACAATTTGAAACGGAATGCAGAACGTAATGTGAAAAAATAATTCTAAAATGCGATTAGCCGGGGGAAAGGGGATAGGGGTGGGGGTACACTGAACCTGCCTCCTTTGAAAATGAAAAATAATAGCTCAGAAAATTCAAATTAATCTGGAAGTTGGTTGATTGGTTGAATTTCGTGTTTCGCGGCCATTTTTTGACATTCGTGAAAAGAATATGGTTGCTATCTTTCAAGTCAATATAGTATTTTTTTTCCTCTGAAAATTTTTATACGATTTTTAGAGTCTCTTTTCGTTTCGCAGCGTTCTTTTGAAAGTAGGAAAAGGAACTCGGTTTCAATCTTTTAGCCCAGTGCAGTAAATTTTGACCGAATTCCCGATTTTATTCTGCGATCATTTCATGATATTTACGATTTTTTCCCAAAATCGTTTGACGAAATTCACGTCTTTCTACGCGATTTTTTGTCGAAATCTGCACTTTTCACCGCTAACCTTTGACAAAAATCGTGTTTTTTTACCACAATTCTTTAACGAAATTTGCATTTTTTACCGCGATATTTTGACGAAATTGGCATTTTTTTAACACGATATTTCGATGAAATTCGCTTTTTCTTTCCGCAAGCTTTTGACAAAATTCGCGCTTTCTTTCTACGATTCTTTGACGAAATTCTCGTTTTTACCGCGATCCTTTGACGAAATTTATTTTCTGTTGCGACTGATTGACGAAAGTGATTTTTTTACAGGGAGATCATTTGTCGAAATTCGTGATAGTATTGCTCGACCGATCGGGAAAATTCTCGATATTTTTCCATATCAATTAACAAAATTCTCTACTCTTTTCCGCGACATTTTGACGAAATTTGCAAAATTTTTTCACCAATCGTTTATCGAAATTCATAATTTTTTTGCGCAATCTTTTGACGAAACTGGCGATTACTGTTTGCACTCTTTTATCGAAATTCCCGATATTTTTCCACGATCGTTTGAAGAAATTCTCAAATTTTTCCGGGTCCGATTCACGAATTGATTTTAAGAAATGGCATAAAAGAAATAAAAATCACGGACTTCAATTTTTTTTTCTTTTTTAAATACTCACTGAAGAATCACAGGTCTGTGAAGAATTTGGAGGGGGGAAATACTGCACAGCATTTTTTAACTATGCGGGACTTTCCTTTTCTGTGCACAAATCGCGCGATCCCGCACGTTATTTCAAAGCCTCAAAGAAAACTTCATTACTAGAGGAAATTCGTTGGTTGGTTTTTTTAAACGAACATCGAATTAAACAAATCTAGGATTGGGGGGGGGGGGGGGGCTGCCTTCAGAAACGTACTCCCGAGCAAGCTACGACCTCTTCTCTCTCGAAACAAGCAAATCTTGAATTATTGCGCTTTTTATTTGAAGTAAAATTAAATTTTCAGCTTTCTTATAAGAACTGATTTGACATTATTCCAATTCGAATTCAATCACGGCAATTGCAAAAATTACCAAAGAATTTTTTCTGTTTCAAAAAAAGTAAAAAAAATCGCCTCAAAGCACGAAAACAAACGCTAAAAATCGCATAAAAAATTCGGAAAAGATTAAAAAATCTACAGGGAACGAAATTAACTATTTGGGTAAAAGATTTAAGCCGGATTCCTTTTAAGAATGTCAAAAAAAAAAAAAAATCATCGCGAAATGCGAAAAAAAACCTCTAAAAATAACATTAAAAAATTGTTAAAAATAGAAAAATCGCTGTAAGAATCTCGACAACACTTTATTGAAAAAAAGACAAAGTTTACTGTATAAAATATTAAAATAGGATTCTTTTTTACTAATTTGAAAAAATTGCCGCAAAATGCGAAAAAATTCGCATAAAAAATTAATTGAAAAATTCCAGAAATTTTCTTCGATATGGATGAGTTCAGGCATACAGATCCTGTCAAATCTCACGGCTGTGCAGGCTGCATTGTTTTTTTAGAGTTCAGCGCGCGCGTGCGTACACACACAGAGAGACAGACAATTACCTATCTTTATCATTATAGTTGCATCATGATAATATAATTTATGTCATCTTGATAAAATTTAGTGTATATTATCATGACCTGTTTTACCTAATATAGTTGACACATTCTGAAGTAAAAATATGAATTATCGTAATTTCCGGCCTGTAATTCGCGGATCAAACAATTATGTTCGGAACCAGATATCTTGTTTCATAAAACGTAACTTGTTAAATCGCGATAAGTATTTAACTTCAATAATGAAATAAAATTTCTGGGTCGAAGCATGATTGTTTGATCCGCGGATTATAGGCCGGAAATTACGGAATGAAGAATATTATAATTATTTATAATATTATAATAATTATTTATATAGGCTTTCCTCCAAAATTCCTTGGGTCCCTCCGGTGATCCCTAAGAAGTGATGGAGTCACATTCTGAAAAACTTTCGTGCGTATGCACTGGTGTACCGCATGTATTATCTGAGATTTATCATCCGGCAAAATTTCATGCAGCGTTCCCTGTGCCTATAGAAGTTAAATTCGACCCGTTTCCTGGATTTCCGTTTTAGAAGGTTTTACTATATAAGATATTGTTTGCATCCAACATGTTCAGGTTAAAAAGTCTGGGCACCCCCCCGTTCAAAAGGCTGGTTACGCCTATGAAGTAGTTTAAGAGAAATCTTGCGCGCAATTTTTAACCCTTTCAAGAGTGGGGTAATTCTGTTTGTGAAAAAGTGAAATGATTGACTGATACCATAACGAATTTATTATAAAACAAAAACTTGCTTTTCTTCACGTATATTATGAAAGCAAAATCTTATTAAAATATTCTAAGTGGCAGTTGGCAGTTTGGAATTAAAATTAAGTATTCACATTTGTTATCACCGCCCTTGAAAGAGTTAAATGGCAAGTTTTGAACAAATATAGATAAATCCCTTTAACCCTTTATGTCCTAAATTATGACTTCATGTAAATTTCATCTTCTAAAGTATTTTTCAGAATTTTTTTAAACTACGTTAGAAGAGTTACAAAATCATTTAATAAATTTTAGACGGATTTTCCCATTTAAAATTAACACGTTAAACGCGACGCCGGTCCCTGGGGACCGGCATTGATCTTTCCGTTTAGGCGACGCCGGTCCGGGACCACCGGTATAAAATTATAAAATTAATATATTATATAATATTAACAACATTTTTCACTTTTTTAATGTATTTTATTAAAACGTTTCAAACGTAAAAAGGGTTTTCCCTCACAAGAATTACAAATTTTATTCACAAGTTTTGTACAAATAGGTATACACAATTTCTGTGTATTCTGTCGCTTAAACGGAAATTAAAGTAAAATTAGTGTCGGGTTTAACGTGTTAATGAAATAAATCTGAAAATATAGGTATTTTGTGCAATATTTATAACTCCACTCAAATCTTTTATTTAAAATATTTCTTTAAAGTTTTTATAGAATTAGCAAATGTACAAATATAATGAATGCTCTTACTATAGAAATATTCAAATATTTCACAACTAAAACTTCTCACCACTCAAGAAAGCTGAAGAGATAAAAATGAAAGAGATATCGTCCCTTTAAGGGGATCCGGGACACAAAAATCTTCAAATTTTGCAAAAACATTTTATTTCATAAAAAAATTTTCTGTTTCTTCCTGCTTAAAATGACATTTAAATCATGTTTCTATCTGAATTAGAACAAAAAATATTAATTTTTCGTTTTGGTTTGTTTTAAAAATCTAGCTTTCAAGCAATGGCTGTCATGGAAACGACTTCTTGTAAAAATACGTTTTCTTCATGATAGGTTTTTTCACCATTTCTCATATTTAATTTCTTATAACTCAAGAACCGTTAAAGATACAGGGTTCAAACTTGGAACATATCTTTTTCAATTGTTTTACTTTAATTTTGATTCAGCATATTTGAAAAAAATATTTACTTTTGAAAATATGATTTTTTTTTTAAGTTGCACAACTTTTTTTGAAATTTTTTCGTTAAATATTTTTATTTTTTTATAAATTAATATTTTTTAAAATGCTGAATCTAAATTAAAACTTACATATTTCTGTTTATTTAAATGAAAAAAATTGAAATTCTATAAATAATATTTCGAGTTATAATGATTTTAAACTACCCCACTTTTTGAATAAATTTTAAATTTAAATTAAAAAAAAATTCTGAGAAGTTTTATCATGTGATTTTGTTTACAAATGATAAGGTTAACCATCACAAAAAAATTCAGAATTTTAACTCATTAAATAAAAATTATTTTAAAATGTGTCCCGGACCCCCTTAAAGTATTTTTGTTTTGCGCAACCAATAATGCTTTTGGATAAAGTAAGGCATCTATAATTCATTCTAAGTTGTTCTGCTACTAATCGGTGTATTAAAATAATTTTATAACAAGCTTTTTTAATTGTACTTTAAAGTACCATCAGAGCATAAATGGTTAAAGTATTATTATAATTATTGCTTACAGTGAGAAAAAATGACACTTTCTAGTCATAACAAAAGTAATTATAGGTATTTTTTGAGGCGATTTGTTTATAACAAGTTAGAGAATGTTGCTCTTTCATATATACCTTTAACGATTTTATTTAGAGATTTAACAGTCACATGCCCCCTTAAACATTTATAGTAAATTTATTTTATGTATTCACTTTTTAATGCTTTTGAATAAAAATTCAACCACAATGTGATTTATATTCAAGAATAAGAATTCGACTCAAAATTCTTTGAATTTCGAGAACATTTTCATATTCGCTGATTTAAGATTCCATCAGAAAAAATTAAAATCTTTCAAAAATAATAGCAACTTGAGTGCGTAATTCTTTCTTTACTCCTCCTTTCTGATGAGAAACGTATAAAGGTATGTCAAAAATAAAGGATATAATGGCATGTTTAGTCATAAGAAGCGAAATTACAGGTATTTTTTTATTTGTTTTAAAATACTCGAACGTAAGGTTGAGAGATATATCAAAATTAAAGAATATTATTAAAATATGTATTTATTTAATTTCGTAAAAATGAAATGATAATACAGTAATATCAGATTTACTTCTGTTATATGATTTATAAAAAAAGATTGACTGATTTATAGTTGCAGTTAAAGGGAAAAATAACGGAAACAGAAATCAATAGTTCTTTTAAGTTCTTTTTAGTTTGTTTATTGTATCAGTTAGTTATTAATTTAATAAATGATAAAAATCTAAGAAGAAGTAATGGAAATTCTTTTAACCCTTTATCTACTGACGGTACTTATAAGTACCACTCACTTTAAACTTTCATCCCATAGTGAATATTACTAATATTCTAATGGTACTTTGCAAAAACACTCTTTTAACTCCACTTTATCCAGATACATGGCAGCAGTAGTTCTAGGTTTGTTATTTTAGCGAGGAAGGAGGCTATCTTTGACACAGTCGATGTGTTTTGTGCCGACATTTTATACAGATTGTCACGCTCTTCTTTTTATTGCTGCAAATACAGTAAAGGATATAAGATAAGTGTTAGATTTTTTCTATGTGTTTTAGAATACAGTTTGACTAGCTATTTTAGGTGAACGGTGTATGTATTTGATTTAACAGTTGCATTACTCGGTGGTACTTATAAGTACCGTCAGTACGCTGGGTGTTTGAGAAAAGCTTCTTGTTTACTTTTCGTCTGTGTAGTTATCCATCGTTTTCATCTGCTTTAAAATGTAATTACTAAAATTTAGTGTAGTAATGATTTCCCTGGTATTTCTTTTCTGTTTCATTGTTATTTTTTTATAGGAAATCGAAAAAGTTGTGGCATCGGCTCGTTTTTGCTATGCTAGAAATGGCATATGAAAATTCATATACTGCATATATGGAGATGCGAAAGAACATGTTTTCCCTAGAACATAGACGTCACATAACTAAAGGACTGCTAACAAGATCGAAACATTAAAAAAATAGGAGTTTTTTTACCCTTTCAGGGGCAAAGCATTTTCAATTCTAAAGTGTTGAAAGAAATAATTGGCACCGGAATTTGCCAAAACATCTATTTGTAAATAAGAAAAAGCCTGTACATACTTATTAAATCGAAAATATTTTCTGGTGTCATTTGAAATACGTCGTGGGTTTTCTGTTACAAAATTTTAGTCATAGTGTACTGACGGTACTTTAAAGTACCACTTTAATTAATTACCTCTAAATAATTAAATTTCTCACTGATGAGTATTTTTGTATGTTTATCCTTTAATTTTCATTGTAGTAATTTTAAAAAAAATATTCCATGAAAAAAATTGATGTAGATCATAATGCAGTAGATAAAGGGTTAATCGTACTCTAATACTACCGTATGAAACTAGCAATAAAATGTAAAGAACTCTTCTGAAAATACAAAAATAGAAAAAAAGTTGTATGTAAAATGGAATAGAATTAATATGTCGTTTTTCTTTTAACTATTACAACTGTACTACATTCTAATTTGTGGATAGAATTTAAGGCGGATCTCATTCAAAGTTATTTACCTCTTGTTATTATGAATTTTGAAATATTTTTATCAAAGCTCTCAATAGTATTTTAATAGTTCATTTCCTTGTGAAATTCAATTTATGGTATTAAACCCGGGAACACATGTTCGGGGCTGAAGAAGCTAGGTACTCGTTTATATGGGTACTTTAGGGTCGAGTAAGTTTTGATATTTTGCGTACAAATATTTGGTGTCCTGAATTCTATTATTGTGCGTGAATGAGACCTATTCTGTTATTTCTTCAACTTTCGTAAAGTTTGTATGAATCTCCGAAAATCTAATTGTCACAGTTATTTTTGAAATAATATGTTAATTAAGTGACTGCGGTTTTGTAGGAGCTATATATAGTGCAGTAGGAGATGGCTTTTGAATGCATTTATTTTAACTTTAAGTATTATATTTTCAGAGATATAGTCGAAAATGTGGTGCAAAAATATGTCCCCCCCCCCCTCCATCCATTTCCGAATCTACTGAAACTAAAATTATGAAAAAATTAGAGGTAGTAGACGTTAAGTTAAACCTTGCAGGAAAATTATAGCGATTGCCCAGGGTTACATAGTTTTTGAGAGAAACGCATTTTTTCCGTTGCGCACAAATTTCGATTTGCAGACATTCAGTAAAAGTGTCGAGGAGCGCTTGAGGTAGTTACCGTAGCAGAAGTATAAAAGCATTGTTGATAATGATTTTCGAAAAAAAACACGTCAGTAATTAGTCGAGATATTAACCTTTAAAGACACGGATGGTTTGGACATACATAATAACAGGGGCAGCTTACGCTATGTACCATCGACTTTTAAAGCCCAGATTGAAACTTGAAATGATATATTTGTGTAATGGAATGCCCAGTATCAGTATAAAAGCGATAAACGTCAAATTGTGAAAAACAGACTAATTTGTTTAGAATTAATCATATAAATACTATGGGATTCACGGATAATTTGCATCAAATGAATCTCTCAATACGCCTTTAGTGTCTTTAAAAGTTAATTAAAAACATATCTGGAAAAACGTGGCACGGACCAAGGCGGCGTTGCAACTTTGCGACCTCCTTTCGAAGCGCGCTTAGTACAATGCCAAGCTTAAACTCTGAACAACTGTTTTGGTTTATCTACACTTTATAAAGAAAAGATTATTACTAAGCTGAATTTAGTTTTATGAAATGCGAAATGAAGTTTAACCTCTTGCGTTCTGCATGACGTACGTATCGTACATCATGCTATTTTGGCCTATTACGCAATATCTGGCTGATTTTTTAGTTAGACATTCCGAATTCTTATCAGAAAGTTTTAACTGTTATTTTTGCTTTACAATGTTATTTGTTTTCCATAAATAAAGTAAAAGAATGTGTAAATTTTTTTAAAACAAAGTTAATACTTTATCGAAACAAATATTTATTAATCATTAAAAAATTCTTCATAGTTAGGCTTAGAAATGATTTGCTTCTTACTTTGCAACTAGCTGATGAAAAAAAATGTTCAATACATTTATTTGTGTAATGCTGGCGCAGCTATCTATTAACGAAAGATACAAATAATAAAAGACACAAACAAATTATTTAACTGATTAATTTTACGAGAAAATCCACTTGTTCGGATAGCCCCCCCCCCCCCCCCCGGTCTTACCTACTGAACGCAAAGTGAAAGAAACCAGTAAAATATCGATTAATCTGTATTTTTTATTTTGTATGTTTTGTCAGTTATTGTAACTCATTTATAAATCCCATTATCTCAGCATACAAAAGACGTTAATGGATATAAGCCGTTTCTTGGGAATTATCTTGTCACGAAATCGAGCGAAGTAATTTTAGGTGAATAAATTATCACAGTAATTTATATAACAAAGGCCATTAGAATTCTGTGTGCATGTCCACTTCAAGAATAAAGTTTTTATATTAAGACGTTAGGTATTTTCCAAATGTCAAAAGTTAGCGAAAGTTTTAAAGCTTTTTGTCTCAAAACTTGTTAGGTCTACTTGCGTAAAACTTAAAAGAAGGCTCTAAAAATTTAATAGATAGAGAAACATACCTACTCATTTGAAATTTGATTTTTGAAAAATTAAATCAGTTTAATTTTTATTGGTTTTAAATCAAATGCATATTTTTTTTTCAAAAAGTAGTGCACTGCACGCAGGATGACACATATAAGTTAGCCGTATGAGAATTTTTTTTTAATGCTTAGATAAATAGTATCTAATTACCAGGACTTGCTATGTAAACAAAACTAGTATTTTTTAGGGAAGGGATAGTAATACGGACCCTTGCACCTTCTTAACAATAAAAAGAATCATCCTAGTGGCTGCACCTGTAACTCCATCTCAAGTTAATCAAACACGTGTGACCATCCAGATGGCCAGGTGTTCTTGATGGTGTAATAGCGAGGTAATCATGTTTTCATTGCTTTAAAAACTTTGGAAAATACCCTCATGCTCATAAATTAAGGATAATGATAGGACATATTCGATGTTAGACTTTCTTTGAATATCTACAGAAATACTTCACGAATCATCATTGAACTTTAAGGGTGTAAAGAACATGGTTAGCCTAATATTTTTCATTGGAGATTTAGACACGAAGGCAGCTAGGGAGGGAGTCAACAATAAATTGAATTAAAAAAATATTTGCTGTCACCCAGTAACAGAAAATATTTCAACTGGTCTACCACTGTAGTAAATGTCGATCAGAGCATTGCACAACAGTTCTATCCATTTATGTAAAAATAGCATAGCTGCCGGCTCTTACTTTTTTAGGCCACAAAATTTAATAGAAATTTTTGCATTATTTAATCGGCAGATTACGGCGATTTAATAATGTACAATTTACTATTAAATTTTTGTGGTATAAAAAAGCGTAAAAGTTGGCAGCAAAGGAATAGCAGGCATATACGTGAAGATCAGTGTTGCCAGATTGGAGAGATTTTTAATTCAGATTACTTGACTGTCACCACTTTTTTAAATAGTATAATTCACCTTATTTTCAGAATTTTTAATCTATTTTTAAATAGGTCGAATATTTCTATTTTAAAAAAGCGGTGACAACAACGATCTGGGGACAAAAAAGTCCCCAATCTGGCAACACTGGTGAAGATATAAACGTTTATGTAAACCAAAATCAAATATTTCTGTTTATAGCAAGCACAGTTTTCAACCATATTTAAAGCCACTTTCCTAAAACTTAACAAAGTGTAATAGAAATATTATACGGCAATTAAAAAATAAATATATTGAATAGTTGATGAGGTGTGAATATTGGAATGACAAAATGTTCAACTGCATATGCGCAATTAAACCAAAACGTTTTTCATAATTTGGTAGTTAGCTATATAGGACAGCTTATATAAAAAGGCCAGTCAAAAATCACGAAAATTCAGAAATTGGCGTTATAGTCAGCTGAATTTCAGTTGCTTTTTAAAATTAGCTGCGTGATAAGGGATTTTCAGCAAATTGTCCATCATCTTACTGTAATGTCACTATCTTTCTAAATTTTCACGATACTGCACCGGCCTTTTAATGTAAGTTACCCAATATATTGATTATCAAATTATGAAAAAAAAGGTTTTTATATTGTTCGCTCATGCGCAGTTAAAAATTATTTCATGCAAGTGCTCATCTCATAAAGCATTCTATCAGGTCAACAGTAAAGTTCTATCCGATAACGTTATTTCAAGTTTCAACACGCATGCACTTGTTCATTTCATATATAAATGGCTGTCTCTCTTTATCATTGCATTTTTACACATGTGCTATTCTAAATTAACTGTCATTATTAAGTGAGACGCGATCGTGTAAACATTGCTACTGATAAACTTCATTTACGATGTACTGCATTTTATGCGAATTCCAACAAGGATGAACTGCTACAGAAGTGTGTTGAAATTTATTGAAAATTTTTGGTGGAAATGTAGTTTCGCGTAGAACTTGTAGGAGACGGTTCGAAATATTTCAAGAAGGTGATTTCGACCTTAATGATTAGCACCCCTTGGGCGCCATCTTTGATCGATGACGATATTGTCAAAACCATGATAGAGCAAGATCCTTTTTTGACAACATAGGAGATTGCGGAAGATCTTAACTCGGCTCAAGTACCCGTTTCGTTCCATATCAAAAATGTATTGTTTCTTTCACTTCCCAAACGGACAGAATTTTCCGGTAGATCTAATATATATTCATTTTTAATTGCATATAATAAATATAATACTTCTACTGCCCATTTTTGCATTTTCAAAAGCTGGTGTTGAATTTGGTTGAAACTGCATGCTATAAAATAAATTAACTTTTTACAGAAGCGCTTATATGTTTAGAAATATGCATGCTATTCTTATACAAATGCATACAAAAACAATGTCATTTGCTACAATGACAAACCATTGGAAACCTTTTCTATTACAGGATGACCGCAAAATTATTATTTTATTGTTCATTTTAGTGTTTTCCGACTAACTGCTGCACTACATGGTAATCGTATTTCACATAAAATTAATACTCGTATTATAAAACATAAATTTAATTTCCTAGATACTGAGAAAAATGCATAGTGTACTAAAAAGATCGCGAGAGAAATTTTGTTAAGATTTTCGAGGGTATTTGAAGGTTATGATTTATATATTTTGTCAAATTCCTAATAAAAATTTGATTAATATTTTTGACTGCGTTTTTTTTACTTTAATAGACTGCAAAAACAGCATAAGTCCAAAAATTTTTATTTGGTTTTATTTTCTTTTTAATTCCTATAAAAACAACAACTGATAACCGATATACATATTTAAATATAAGAAATATAGTGAGCACGGAAAAGGTCTTAAAATTTCTAGCATTTTTGTGTAACACAGTTTTTATTGATTCCTGAAAAATCTTAAAACTTGGACAGGTATTTTTTGAAATTGCTGATTAAATTGTTTGTCATATTTTTTTAACGACCCTTTATATTCTCTCTATTATTAATCGTATTCATATATATCAAAATCATTTTACAAAGTTTGCAAAAATCTTTTTTATCATTCCGGCATTGTCCCAACATTTTTCTGTAATAGAAGAGAACAGATTATTTCTTAATTATCGGCCTTTTTAAAGAAGTTTAAAGTCTGTCAAAGTGTCACCGTCTTTGAAATAAAATTGTAAGATGTTTTCTTTTGAAATTTCAACTGAAAAATTTCGGTTAAGCTTTTCATAAAGGTAACTTTTTGATTAATGTACCCGTTTTTTATGATCTTTACGTTTATATTTTATTTTAAATAAAATTAGAATATAGATTTTAAGTAATAAAAATATAATTCTGCAAATTTAACAGTTTTATTACAATGAATAACATATTGGAAAGTCTTCAAAGAAGTATTTTCTGATTTCATTTAAGAGTTTGCTTCAAAACATGAAAAAAAAATTATAGAATTATTTATAAAAGAAAATGAACTCACATTTATTTAGATTTTTCTTTTCTTTCGGGGCTACAAAGTAATATGATATTTTAAGTCATTATTCATTTATGAAAGAAATAAAATATTTTGCGTGCGTTGTAAGATTTGCAGAGTAATTGCATTGATTTTATTTTTAAATAAAAGAGAGAAGAAATTGCGTTTTTAGTTCCAAATGTTACACTGTACTACTCAAAGAAATTATACAGGGAAAAGGTCTCTAGAAAAAAAAAAGATCAAAATAAAATCTTTTCTATAAGTAAGCATTTTTATATATAATATGTGTGCTCTTTATTTGTATTTAATCAAAATTTAATGAGAACTATCACAATGCAGTTTTTCAAATGTAAGTTCAAAATATAAAAGTTTAACCAGTTCGGGGTCCAATTATCCAATTAACAGAACATGTCACATTGAGTATATTATTATGTCTTAATGATACTTTTTATATTATATCCGTATATTAATGATAGTATATGTCAATATATTTTTTATTATAACTACAATACGTGAATACAATGCATGACTTATAATGACTGCTATAATGTTTCAACATTTAACAATGATAATGACAAAAATAAAAGTTTGCGTAGTTTCTCTTTCGACCGTTGAGGATTCTTTATTACCTGACTGCAAAGAATGGTGTTTTACGCGTATCTGGGTATGAGGATTTCTTTATACCCTCGAAACATCCCGGCTGGATGGATTTTAATGAATGAGGTCTCTATCGATTCGCCTTAACCGTCCGATGGTTATAGGCTAGGTTTTGTTTTTATAAATTCAAAATGGCGGCCGTAAAATACAAAATGGCGGTAGAGAAGAACATTTTTTTACGCGACCATATTGAGTGGCATATCATTGGATAGGTCTTTCAAAAAGAAGACGATGTTTCATTGACTATTTTGCATTCAGAAGCTCCGTTTAAATATTACACAACCTGGAAGTTGTGTAGGTAGAGTCTCTAACTTTACTGCAATTCTAACCATCATAGACATCTATAGCACTCATCAAAACAGTGTTTATAGATAAGAACTAACAATTAAACACAACTTAACCCCTTAATTCTCGCGCCCGTGATATTCACGGGCTGTGACTTTTATTCAGATTATTCAAATTTGTTTGATTCCCACCAGTTTTATAAAATAGTGTAATTGGCTTTATTATGGTGCCATTTTACCTGTCATTAAATAAGATGAACATTTCTTTTTCATAAAAGTGGTGCCAATAAACAATTTGAATTTTTAAACCGTAATTTAATGCGACCGTTAAGTGGTTAAAAGTCATCAATACAAGTAAATAAAAAAATAGGTAAGTAATATAAAAAATAGTTTAACATTGATGAGCAGTGTTGCCAGTGGGCTACTTTTTTTTTATTCAGATTTCTGGATTGGCACCACTTTCTTGAAATGGTGAAATTCGCTTTATTTAATGACATGTTAAATAAGGCGAAAGCAAGGGAAATTTTACCATTTCAGAAAATTGGTGCCAATCAAGAAATCTTAATTTTAAAAAAATAGCCCACTGGCAACACTGTTGAGGAGAAATAATTAATTAGTTCGCTTTTTACGCAGTCGGGTTTTTTAATTTTTTTAATTTAATTTGTACTTGTTTCAAATTATTGTTTCTCTCCTTAAATTTAAAATAGATGCTACTTTTCCGAAGGAATAACTTATGATAGAACATAAAGATGATAGAAAGTTGTTATGTCCTTTTAATTCTGTTGTAATACGATATTTTCCAAACGTTTACAAAAAAAAATCTTGGCTTATTGTCATATTAATAATACGCAAAATAACTATATTCGTTACATTTCAGTAAATGGCAAATTTGTTAAATTTCAGTAAAGCTTAACGTTTATGATTTGGATAGATTCTTTTAATATTATTAACGTATTCCCAAAATTGAAACATAAAGAGTAGATTAAAGCAAACCCAATAAAACTGAGTGTACTTAATAGAACGGCCGCACATGTTTTCTACGTTATACAGTTAAATGCTATAAAATATTAAAATTAATGAATTGGTTTTTCCCGTAAAACATTTCACGCCCATCTACTCACATTTGGCGAATATGTTATAAACTACTGTAGCAAGAACATATAAAACTGTATAGAACTATGTAGAAACAAATCAGCTGACTGATTAGGAATAATCTATTATTAAACCATTTTCAAACCATTTTGCAGCTGATTACAGTTATACAGTTAAATGCTATAAAATATTAAAATTAATGAGTTGGTTTTTCCCGTAAAGCATTTCACGCCCATCTACTCACATTTGGCGAATATGTTATAAACTACTGTAGCAAGAACATATAAAACTGTATAGAACTATGTAGAAACAAATCAGCTGACTGATTAGGAATAATCTATTATTAAACCAGTTTCAAACCATTTTGCAGCTGATTCAATTGCGAAAATCACCAAGAAACTGTAACAGTGTATAAGTGATAAATATGCGGTGATGTAATCAAGTTTTAGTAGCATTCCTGTTTCAAAACAGCGAGTCCAACTTTCGAATCCAACCGATTCGATTATATGAGAAATTTGTATATATACATATGTATATTTATATTTATTTTCTGGACACGTATATATATACCGGGTGTTCCAAAAATGACCGAGGATTTTAAAATTCAATAATTTACAAAAGGTGGCAGATATTAAAAAAATTCTTCCAAGAGGGTTAAGTATGATGTCAGGAGTTTTTTTACTGTGATTCTTTATTTTAGTTCGAATTTCAAACAATAGATGGCACTGAGAGCAATAGGTGCTCAGTCCAGAACCAATGTTTGGTACTTCTGGATCCATTCAATACATTTTAATCTCCTTTTTTCGCATGGAAGAAGAGAGAGGCCGAAAACTCAAGCATGGATTATCGGTTATTGCTTGCAGCACCATCTGTTCCATGTAGCGAGACATGCCGCGCCACCTATAATTAAAATTACAGTGACTATAATCTGAAGTGAACTGAACTAAGCTTTGGGTATAGTATTGAGATGTGAGTGTGGGAGAAAGCGGCGGTGCGCTGCTTCTGTGTTAAATAAATTCTTATATCAAGTAACCAGCGCCTTTAAATAATTTGTGTTATAGTGTGAGTTATGAAACATGGTCCGTCGAGCCGGAGGGAACCAGCGACCTATGGATAATTTGTGTTATAGTGTGAGTTATTAAACATGGTCCGTCGACCCAACGGAGGAGGAGTATAATTAAAATAATTCGTGTGTTTTCGATAACAAGAACAAATTCGAACAGTTGGTGATTTAGTTTCTGTTTGTGCTAAAAGATGTTTAGTTCACCTTTGTTGTGAGAGTGTCGTGACAATTTGTGCCTAATAAGAGAAGTTGGTGACTAAGAAGAATTCAGTGTTGAGATATTATTTTTATAAATGTGCCCGTGGAGTTATACAGCTAAATCTACTTCGTGATTGCCGCAGCGACTGAAGTAAGAGCAATTTTCCTAGTTTTGATTTAGTTAAATTATGTCTATTATTGATAATTTAAATAAAGACGAGCTTAAGCTTGTTGTTGAGGAATTAGGTTTAGCTGCTCCTGAAGGCAGTAAAATTATAGAGTTGAGAGATATTATACAGAAAAGTGAGCACTACTCAAATGAGCAATTAATAAAAGGCATAGTCAATTCGATTGTTGAGGAGTATAAGTCGCGAAAAGAAACTGAGAAATCTAAACTAGAATTAGAGAAAATTAAATTAGCGCAATTAGAAAAAGAGTTAGAAATAGCAAATATTTGCAAAGAACCTTCCCAAAATTCTGAATTTGAAAAAATTAAATTAGCTCAGTTAGAAAAAGAATTAGAATTGGCCAAAGTGCGTAGAGGTTCCCGCGAAAATTTGTCGTCCTTAACAGAAAAATCGGAAACGAAAATAGTGAGCAATAACCTAGAAAGTTTTATTAAAAGTGTTAAAACATTAACTATCCGTGTACCGACGAGAGCTGAGTCATTTAACCTTTTCTTTCAATCACTTGAAAAAACGTTCAAAACTAAAAATGTACCCGAAGAGTTTAAGGCAGAAATTCTTCTAAACATTCTCGGGGAAAAAGCGAGTAATTTAATGATTTATTTGTCAGAGGAGGAGTTGATTAGTTATGATAAATTGAAAACTATAGTCTTAAAGGAATTTCAACCTACAGCGCAAGAGTGTTTAAATAATTTCCGGAAAACGCAAAAATTACCGTCAGAAAATTACGTTCAGTTTGCATCTATGTTGAAATCAATTTTCCTATATTACTGTAGTCTGCGTGAAGTAAATGATTTTAAATCATTATGCGATCTGATTGTTTCAGACAGAATTTTCAATTCGTTAGATCGCGAATTAATGAATCATATTGCAATTAAATAAGCAGAATCATATTTTAAACCACAGCAACTTGACAGAGAATGCGATATTTTCTTATCGGTTAAAAATAAAAACAGAAATGAATCAAATTCGAGAAATTTCGTAAGTGAAAATAAACAAATAGCGGGAAATAAATTGCGAAATGCACTCCCTGAAAGGTCCTAAAAGGTGGTTGGTCCTCAAATGTTTTCCTTTCGGAAACAAAAAATAATAAATGTGTTTTGTGTAAAACTGTTGCGTATCATGCATCACATTCTTGTCCGCAATTCAAAAACTTTCGATAAAAGAAAGAGTTGAAGTTGTGAAATTAAATAAAGCATGTTTCAAATGTTTAAATTATAATTGTTGCGTACAGAAATGTAATTATAAAAACTGCGATTGTGGACTACCCCATAACAAACTCATTCATTTTCCGAGGGAAGAAAATGATTTGAGTAATAATCAAAATAAATTTCGAGGTCATATGTTTCAGGCAGGTGCAGAAATAAAAAGTTCAAGCGAAGAAAAATTTTCCTTCCCTCCGAGCCAGACTGTCGCCACTAGTTTCGAAAGAAAGAAAACACAAACTGTGTTATTGAGTACGGCTCGCATTTTCATGAAAGATAAATTTTCGGAATGGCAGGAAGTTAGATGTTTATTGGATTTCGGCTCGCAATCGTGTTTGATAACTTCGCAGTGTGCTAATCGATTGCAACTTAAAATTAATAAAACAAACACTTTAATTTCGTGTTTAGATGATTCTTCTATCACGGTAAAGGGTTGCGTAAAGACAAAAATTGCGAATAGGTTTTGAAAGGGAATTGAATATGTTAGTAGTAAAGAAAATTACAGATTTAATTCCGCAAAGAGTGATTAATGTAAATGTTGAGGTCCCAGATTTGACTATGTTAGCAGATTACCGATTTAATTTTCCTGATAAAATTGATCTGTTGATAGGTGCGGAAATATATTATGAATTATTAAGACCAGGACAAATATATTCTCAGAGTTCGAAATTACTTTTTCAAAATACTGTATTTGGATACGTGGATAGTGGAAGCATAGAACAGGGAGATGAGGTTAAAGTTCATTGTAGGCTAATTCAGGAGGAGGATTTAAACAAAACATTTAAAAAGTTTTGGGAAGTCGAAAACTTTGAGGTAGAGTTACCAAAAAATAAGGAATTTGAGATATGTGAGAAACATTTTGCGCGTACGCATTCGAGAAATGCAGAAGGTAGATACGTAGCGAAAATGCCTTTAAAGGAAAATCCTTCGTGTTTAGGCCGATCTAGGGATCTTGCTCTCAAAAAACTCAGATCGCTGTGGACTCGCTTATCAAGGGATTAGCAATATTTTAATCTGTATAAAGAATTCTTGAAGGAATACGAAGATTTAGGGCATATGAAACAGGTGAAAGAAATAAAAGAACCTGATATTGTGTACTATGCTCCACATCATGGTATATTTCGTCCAGAAAAATCGACAACTAAACTCAGAGTTATTTTTAATTGTTCTGCCGCGACAGCAAATGGGACATCCCTAAATTCATTACAATATAATGGCGGAGTCGTCCAAAACGACTTATTTACAATCATGATTAGCTTCCGAGAACATGTTTATGCTTTAACTGCAGATGTCAAGATGATGTATAGAATGATTAATATTGACCCTAGTCAGCACTCATTGCAGAGAATTTTATGGAACGATAATGTTGAGGAAGAACCAAAAATTTTCGAATTACAAACAGTGACTTATGGAATGGTCAGCGCGCCCTATTTAGCAATGAAAACGCTCAATCAATTGTCAATTGATGAAGGAAATAATTTTCAAATGGCAGCACCAGTTCTTCGTGAAAATATGTATATGGATGATATTTTGTGTGGTGCACCTACGCTTGAGGAAGCCAAAGAGTTGCAGCGGCAACTCATAGCAATTATGCATAAGGCAGGTATGCAACTTCATAAATGGTGCACAAGTGATAAAAATCTTTCGCTGACACCTGGAGAAGGGTATAATTTTGAGAACAACAGTGAGACTAAAACATTAGGGGTTTCGTGGAACCCAAGGGATGACTGTTTCCTATTTAGAGTTAAAGTAGAATTGAGCGATTCCTATACCAAGCGACAAGTATTGTCGACAATTGCCAGAATTTTTGATCCGCTAGGACTTCTTGGCCCAGCTATAGCGAAAGCCAAAATATTTATGCAGAGATTGTGGAGACTTAATATTGACTGGAATGACGAGCTCCCTGAGTCAAAATATCACAAATGGCACCAATTTCTTATATCGCTTAAAAGTGTTAATAATATACAAATAAGTCGACGCATTATAATTGAAAACCCGGAAATTGTTGAAATACATGGCTTCGCAGATGCCTCAGAACGTTGTTATGGAGCAACGGTTTATTGTAAATCTTATGATTCTCTAGGAAATGTGATGGTGAATTTAATAGCTAGCAAATCACGTGTTACACCAGTAAAGAGTCTAACTATTCCCAGACTTGAACTATGCGCCACAGTTTTGCTAACGAAACTGGTAAAAAGAGTCATCATCCATGAAAGTAATAGTTACTAATGTTTTCCTGTGGTCCGATTCAACTATTGTGCTAGCGTGGATTCAAAAGGAACCTATTGATCTCAAACAATTTGTGCAAAATAGGGTGGCTAAAATTCAAGAAAACTCTATCCTGAACAGTGGTGTCATATCTGCTCTGAACATAATCCGGCTGATAAACTTTCACGAGGTATGGATCCAGATAAACTCATTGATTGTGACTTGTGGTGGCGTGGACCCATTTTTCTTAATAACACTGACTATCACCAAAATTCAGTAATAATACCAGAAGCTAATGAAGAGTTCAAAAAAGAGCTCAAACCAAATTCAAATCCTTTTAATGAAGTTAGTGTAATGAACTGTAATGTTACAGATAACTGTTTTGTTAATGACTTAATTAATCTTACTAATAATTATATAACTATTTTACGTATTCTTAGTTATATTTTCAGGTTTGTCATGAATGCAAGAAACCCACTTTATAAGTGTGGTGGGCCTTTGTCAACCTCAGACTTGGAGCAGTCAGAGATTTATTTAATTAAATCTGTCCAAAGGGCAGAATTCAATGCAGATATACGTAGTCTGCAGACCAAAGGTTCGGTAAGTCCAAGTAGTAAGCTAAAAAGCCTCAACCCATACTTAGATGAATTTGGAATTTTAAGGGTTGGAGGCCGGTTAGATAACAGTGATTTAAATTTTGCGAGAAAGCACCCAGCGATTTTGCCTAAGTCTAATAATTTTACTGTAATTGTTATAAATTATTATCATAAAAAATACCTTCATGTCGGTGCTTCAACATTACTTTCTTTGGTAAGAGAAAAATTTTGGCCAATAAATGGTCGTGCAATATGTCGAAAGGTAGTTCATCAGTCCATCCCATGTTTTAAAGCTAAACCAGTTATTGCAAATCAATTGATGAGCGATTTGCCCAGGGATAGAGTCCAATTGGACTACTGCTTTAATATTTCGGGAGTAGATCTGTGTGGCCCATTTATGGTCAAAGTGGGGTATGCACGTAGAACTATCTTGCAAAAAATTTATATCTGTATTTTTGTTTGTTTTTTATTTAAAGCTGTACATATAGAAATTGTTTCAGACTTAAGCTCCGAATCATTTATTGCTGCATTGAAAAGATTCATTGCACGCAGAGGTAAATGTGCCAAATTGTATTCGGATAATGCGAAAAATTTTATTGGTGCAAATAAGATTCTTAAGGCTTTTTGTGAGTTAGTAAAAAAACCTGATGAGAAATTAGCAGCATATGTATCCACGGAAGGCATTGAGTGGAAATTTATCCCTCTCAGGGCACCCAATTTCGGGGGTCTTTGGGAGGCCGCTATAAAATCATTTAAGTATCACTTTAAGAGAGTTGTGGGAAGTGCTAATCTCACTTATGAGAAACTTCTTACTGTAGTCATACAAATTGAGGGAATTCTAAATTCCAGGCCTTTGAGTCCATTATCAGATGATGAGAATGATTTTGGAATCTTAACTCCGGCTCATTTTCTGATAAACAGGCCGTTAAATTCCATTATTGAGCCTGATCTAACCAATATAAGAGAAAATTGCCTCAAAAAATAGCAAAGAATAACTAGAATTCTACAACTTTTTTGGCGTAAATGGCATCATAGTTATTTAAGTGAATTACAACAAAGGGGTAAATGTAGATTTGAAAAAGATAATGTAAAAATCGGAGATTTAGTGGTGTTAGTAGAAGAGAATTTACCGACAAATATGTGGCCATTAGGCAGAATTATTGAGGTGTATTACGGTCACGATAACAAAATTCGAGTAGTTAAAGTAAACACTCAAAATGGAACCTTTAAAAGGTCGATAAGTAAATTATGTGTTTTACCCATGCCTGATGCCAATGACAGTTAAAAAAAAAAAAGTAATTGTGTATATATGTGTGTTGTATTGATATTTTTTCAAAGGATTATATTTAAATTAACGTATATAGTGAATTTTTGTATTAATTTGTGTAATTTAGAGTACTTGGTAAAAATTGTTATTGAATGTTATAAACATGTCAATGGAGGCCGGTATGTTCCATGTAGCGAGACATGCCGCGCCACCTATAATTAAAATTACAGTGACTATAATCTGAAGTGAACTGAACTAAGCTTTGGGTGTAGTGTTGAGATGTGAGTGTGGGAGAAAGCGGCGGTGCGCTGCTTCTGTGTTAAATAAATTCTTATATCAAGTAACCAGCGCCTTTAAATAATTTGTGTTATAGTGTGAGTTATTAAACACCATCTATCGATGCTATTTGTAACTAAGACTCAGAATCGCAGCATACAAACTCCTGACATCTTACATAACACTCCTGCGAGATTTTTTTTTAATATCTGTCACCGTTTGCAAGTTATTGAATTTTAAAATCATCGTTCATTTTTGGGACACCCGGTATATATATATATATATATATACCTGTGTGTGTGTGTGTGTGTGTGTGTGTGTGTGTGTGTGTGTCCATAGGATAGAGTCGTACAAAGTGAGACAGAATTTTAAAAAGAACGTTAATTAAGAGTTATATATAATCTAGTGAAGAAATTGCAAAAATTACATATATAATTGAATTATTGGAAGCACCTTGCACACAGAATTCACAATTACACATGAACAGAAAAAGAAAAAATAATCACTTCAAAGTAATATTAGAATTCATCTCATTGAGACAGTGCTGATTTTCTTTGTGTTCCACCGGCACGTACAGACTCCTTAAGGAAATGCCTTCCGTTTTCGCTTAGACTATTTGGTATTTATAATATAAAAAGTATCGCATAAATTTCATATTTTATAAAACTTTTATCCTTCCACACTCAAAATTTGATCACTGGATTCAATTTTGGGATCAACAATTCAAAATGCTCTGGCAGATTATATTTTTCAAGTTGGTATGATATGTTCATGTTTAAAATGTGCAATTTAATTTATATATAGAAAACATATGAACATTTTTGCTTCAGAAGGGGAACAATGAGCATAAAAAATGTAAAACATCACGAGAGAACCTGTGACAGGCAGTAAAGGATAACCAGGTTAATAAGGTTAATAACAAGGAATCGAAACGTCCGCCAGAGCACAATGTTTGAAATTTTAGCTAGCTTTCTCTATCAGTTATGGGAACGTCCACTGTTACTCTTGTGACCGTCAGAGCAAATTTCCATATATATTTCCAATTATTTTATTACAAAATATATTTAGGATAAATTTGATGCAACTACTTAAAAATACATGTACTCTACTTTCATAAACCAAACACAATTTGTAACAAAAAGCATTTTACTTGCCTAGATAATAAATCAAAATTTTGTTACTCTTGTGACCACAAAAAAATGCAATTTTCAAAAATTGTGTTTGATGCAGAAATTCTGTGAATTATATGAGACTATAGAAATAAAATTTACAGAATATAGCAGAGTAATTATATCTTTTTAAAAAGCATTAATCATTGAACTCATCTGATAACACATGAATTAGTCACATTTGATTTTGCAAAATGCTAAGTGTTACTCTTGTGACATTTTGTCCATAATGTAATTTTAGCAAAAATTTAGCTTAAATATTAAACAAAATAATTAAAATAAGTTAAAAAAATTATTTTCCATACAGAACAACTTTTAATGATGGTTTAATTTTAATATAACATAAAATAATGTAAAAAATTCTAAAATTAACAAACACTATAACCACATAGCAACCTCTCAGTTTCTGCTACTTAACAGAATAAGTCATTTTCTTCATTATCAATAATATCACTTGTAACTTCTCCTGTATCATAATTCAATAATGAAACACAAATTCTTTGTACGAATCATGTTAGTGTAAGCGTTGTAGTAGATAGTGTCATTTTTCATGGTTTTAGCAAATTGTATATGTTGAATGCCCTTCCCTTTTGGTATTTTCTCTCAAAGTAATCAAACTTTATTGTTTATTTCTTTTGACAAAATAAGCAGTATATCTTAGAATTGCTTTTTTAGCACGCACTTCACTCCATATATATAACTATACAACAACACAATATAAATCTAGATCATCTATACCAGGAGTATTTGAAAAAAAAAAAATATGCCCAGTTAAGTTAATTGAGAAAGGAGTCTGATTCATTGCAGGCATATTTGCATAGTTATATTTTTGTTTAAATTGGAAAGCACAATCATCATATAAATAAAAAAGAAAAGTGCCCAGCAAAACTGATGGCATTGAGCTCACAGGCTATTCACACTAATTGTATATTATACTCTTATTTTAAAGAATAATGCCCCTCAAAAAATAAGTGAAGGCGAATTAGTCCCCGCTTCCCCCTTTATACTTAACCAGTGAAACTCCAAATCTAATCAGGGAAGCTCCTTATCATAATAAACCGGTATACCAAATTTGGAGCAAATCGAATAATCCTGCATGAAAAACCCCTTTATCTAAATTAAGGGGGTAGACTACCCCACCTTCCCTCTTTATCCTTAACCAATGAATCCCCAAAACGAATCAGGGAAGCTCCTTAACATAATAAACCGGTATACCAAATTTGGAGCAAAGCAAATAATTCTGCATGAAAAACCCGTTTATATAAATTAAGGGGGGTGGACTAGCCCACCTTCCCCCTTTATCCTTAACCAATGAACCCCCAAAACTAATCAGGGAAGTTCCTTAATATAATAAACCGGTATACCAACTTCGGAGCAAATCGAATCATTCTGCATGAAAAACGCATTTATCTAAATTAAGAGGGGCGGGCTAACCTCCCTTTTCCCCCTTTATCCTTAACAAGTGAACCGCCAAAACTAATCAGGGAAGTTCCTTATTATAATAAACCGGTATACCAAATTCGGAGCAAATCGAATCATTCTGCATGAAAAACCCATTTATCTGAATTAAAATAGGTGGACTAACCATCCTTTTCACCCTTTATCCTTAACCAATGAACCCCCAAAACTAATCAGGGAAGTTCATTAACATAATAAACCGGTATACCAAATTCGGAGCAAATCGAATGATTCTGCATTAAAAACCCATTTATCTGAATTAAGGGGGGGTGGACTAACCCCGTTTTTCCCCCTTTATCCTTAACCAATGAGCCCCCAAAACTAATCAGGGAAGTTCCTTAACATAATAAATAGGTATACCAAATTCGGAGCAAATCGAATGATTCTTCATGAAAAACCCATTTATCTGAATTAAGGGGGTGGACTAACCCCCCTTTTCTCCCTTTATCCTTAACCAATGAACCCCCAAAATTAATAAGGGAAGTTCCTTAACATAATAAACCGGTATACCAAATTCGGAGCAAATCGAATCATTCTGCATGAAAAACCCATTTATCTGAATTAAAGGGGGTGGACTAACCCCCCTTTTCCCCCTTTATCCTTTACCATTGAACCCCCAAAACTAATCAGGGAAGTTCCTTAACATAATAAACCGGTATACCAAATTCGGAGCAAATCGAATGATTCTGCATTAAAAACCCATTTATCTGAATTAAGGGGGGGTGGACTAACCCCGTTTTTCCCCCCTTATCCTTAACCAATGAGCCCCCAAAACTAATCAGGGAAGTTCCTTAACATAATAAATAGGTATACCAAATTCGGAGCAAATCGAATGATTCTTCATGAAAAACCCATTTATCTGAATTAAGGGGGTGGACTAACCCCACTTTTCTCCCTTTATCCTTAACCAATGAACCCCCAAAACTAATCAGGGAAGTTCCTTAACATAATAAACCGGTATACCAAATTCGGAGCAAATCGAATCATTCTGCATGAAAAACCCATTTATCTGAATTAAAAGGGGTGGACTAACCCCCCTTTTCCCCCTTTATCCTTTACCAATGAACCCCCAAAACTAATCAGGGAAGTTCCTTAACATAATAAACCGGTATACCAAATTCGGAGCAAATCGAATGATTCTGCATTAAAAACCCATTTATCTGAATTAAGGGGGGTGGACTAACCCCGTTTTTCCCCCTTTATCCTTAACCAATGAGCCCCCAAAACTAATCAGGGAAGTTCCTTAACATAATAAATAGGTATACCAAATTCGGAGCAAATCGAATGATTCTGCATGAAAAACCCATTTATCTGAATTAAGGGGTTGGACTAACCCCGTTTTTCCCCTTTCATCCTTAACCAATGAACCCCCAAAACTAATCAGGGAAGTTCCTTAACATAATAAACCGGTATACCAAATTCGGAGCAAATCGAATCATTCTGCATGAAAAACCCATTTATCTGAATTAAAAGGGGTGGACTAACCCCCCTTTTCCCCCTTTATCCTTTACCAATGAACCCCCAAAACTAATCAGGGAAGTTCCTTAACATAATAAACCGGTATACCAAATTCGGAGCAAATCGAATGATTCTGCATTAAAAACCCATTTATCTGAATTAAGGGGGGGTGGACTAACCCCGTTTTTCCCCCTTTATCCTTAACCAATGAGCCCCCAAAACTAATCAGGGAAGTTCCTTAACATAATAAATAGGTATACCAAATTCGGAGCAAATCGAATGATTCTGCATGAAAAACCCATTTATCTGAATTAAGGGGTTGGACTAACCCCGTTTTTCCCCTTTCATCCTTAACCAATGAACTCCCAAATCTAATGAGGGAAGCGCCTTATCACAATGAACCTAGAAAAAAATTTTGAAGCAAATCGGATGTTTCTATGAAGAGTTATCGCGTTACGTACATACATACATACATACATACATACGTACATACATACAGAACGGGCGGGCACATTAGCTCTCAGGCTTTGATAGCCTGTGAGCTAAAAAGTAAAACAGGTACATTTTAGGAAAATACAAATTCCCTTAAAGATGCAATGTTGAAATTTTACGTCCGAAAGCATTTACAAAAAATTGATTATGAGTTACATTGTCTAAAATACTAGCTTAAGATTTTACTTTATTGGGATCATACTAAATAAAAATCTAGAAAGACAGTCGCTTCTGGATTTGACCAGTAAAGTAGTATTTCATAGCAAAATTTCGTCTTGGCATGAAAATACAGTTTCCAGAAAATCTACTGGCATGACTATTCTTTGAAAAATGGTTTTTTTTTTTGGCATTACGAAAATAGTCCCTTGTACAAGTTTCAATGAATGTGTGCCACAGAAATAGATTTAGTTTCTTTCGAAAATTTTTAAACAATCAAAAATGGTTTTTTTAACTGATACTTTTTCAAAACGTTTATCAACGTTTTGAGAAAAGTAACACTATTGAGAAGATGTTGATAAACGTTTTGTCAAAGCAAAACGTCTATCAACGTTTTGCTATTTACAATAACTTATAAGAAGTTCTGTATTATGGCCTTTCGTTTCAAATAAATTCGATGTTATCTCCTCAAATTAGACATTCTGAATTCCTAAATTCTAATTATCATGTATCTCGGCAGACAAAGTAATTAAATCCATCACAGGAATTTTTAATGCAGGAAATACACCAGTTACTACATTATGAATTGCTTGCATGTTTTCGTGACAGCAACAAAGGGAGATATTCTGATGAGTAATTTTCTATTGTTTTATGAAAATGGGCTTTAAAGCTGCAAGGGAATCTCCAATTTTTCAATTTAGGAAAGCTTCTTTAAACAAAAAACGTATTCTCTTATTAAATGTCCCCTAGAATTGATAAAATTATGTGACCTTTTTCACGCTTAACTAACGTAGATTTAGCTGAAGAATGACATCTTCTTAAACCTTCATCGACATAAAATTCTTCAAAGCTGTGGAGTTACATTTTTTCCGTTACAGTATCTGAGGTTAGCTAATTCTCTACTTTTTCCTTTATTTTTCCATTTTCTTGCTGAAGCTTTTGCCGGTTCTAAGACTTTTTTTCACGTTTTCGTAATATATTTTGTTTTGTTTCTTTCTCACATTATATTCAATTTCATTCTTATTTTTTCTCTACAATTTTTGGCGCTAAGCAGAATTTTTCCTGCTCTTTAAAACAATGTCGTGTATAAGAAGCAATATTAAAATCTTTCCTTTAAAATATACGATCAGAATCCTTTCCATAAGAGTTACTGTAAGAACCTCTGAAGGTTATAGAGCTGAATTTAGTAAACGAAGCTTTAAAAAGCCTATAAAATATCTAATAAAAGACCATGTGCTTCAAACCAAAAGAAAGCACACAAAAATGACACGAGTTGATTTGTTTTATTATATCTTTAAGTACTTGGCATGATTATTTTATAATCTTAAGTAATACCAAAAACGGAAAAAAAAAATCCACCCATTAAAAAAATCACTAATAAAGATAATTTATCTTCCTTAAAATTTACAAAATAACCTTAGTTATAGCTAAAACTGTTTCAAGAGCTTTTCTAATAACAGAGAAAAAACAACAAAACTTTAAGCATTCTATTTGTTTTGGTTGTAACGCAGTTTTATATCAAACTATCGACAAAAGTATTATGTGTTACTCTTGTGACACAGACGTTTGTTACTCTTGTGACAACTCCCCAGAGCCCATTCCATGCATAGGATAAATAAAATATTTAATGTAAAATATGTCTTATACCTCGAAATCAGAGAATTAGAAGTTTTGGGTAAAAAATTTAAGTAGTTTTTTTTAATTAAAACTTTTGTATGTTTCCCGTTACTCTTGTGACATTTAAGTATTAACGTTTAAATACAGCCAAAAATATATTAAATACATTATCTAAAAGATTTTATCTATGTGGATCTTAAAGATAAGATAACAGTTTGTTGATTTGAATGCATAGTAATTTTATTGAATTCTAAAAAGTAAAAAAATCATGCATTTCAATAAGTTGTATTTTGAGCTCAAATGTAAATGAAGTTTTATACTATTAGTATCCAGCTCATTTTCAGTAAACACTTGCTCTTATGAAATTAAAATTTATAAATTCCTATACTTCAACTCTATAGCTTTAAATTGATGTATCACACTTATATTTTCGTTTAAAAAAATTTTCAGCAAATTTTTTTTTCTGCCGTGGACGTTCCCTTGTGCTCTTTTAACTTGTTCCCAAGTTTACAAATCATTCAGAAAGCAGTTACCTAAAGAAAGCTATACATTCAGCAGTCTAGTACATGACGTGCTTTTGTCTGGATTTCTGAGCATTCATGTGACAATGGCTGCATTGTAGTACGTTTTAAAAGAGTCCCAAAAACTTATAAATCGTAGAACGAGAATTTGTAACTTCTATGTAGTGGTAAGGTGAAAAAAGTGCCTCCTATATGTGGTCGTACAGGTCTTAAACGCATAAAAGCAAATTGAATTAACATATAATGCGAATTATTCATAATAGCAAAAATATAATTTCAATGCTACACAATTATACACTGTTTCACTGTGTACCAGCGTTTTATATCTCACTGTGTACCACGTCGATTAGTTAAGAGAAACTGCTACGCACTTCTTTTTTTCGACACCCTTCGACCTTGTTAGTAAATGGAGAAGCAGCTCAGCATATGTAGGATATTCGGACTGAAATACCACATAATATAGGATCTGAATCTACATGATAATATGTAACAGATTTAACTGGGTAACTTTCAGGTCCAAAAAGGCCACTTTCTTTTTGCAATTTCCTAACAAAACAATATTCACACTTTAAATGCGGTCCGCATACAATCCAAACAAAGCATCACAAAGTAGCCTAACACCAAGCTGTACAAACAGAAACTTCGTTTTAAAAAAGTCCTTCCGGCCAGTGCCCGGAGGAAGAGGTAGCTTTCATATTCTTTATTTTTAAAAAGCCAACTTATATTATTCAAACACACGAAGCTATATTAAGTGGAAACCGAATGTAGGAGATTCAATACTAATTTTTATCAATACTAAATCATTATGAATGAGAATTTCGAGAAATTAGTCAGCTTTATCCAAGCTGCTTTTATTTAAAGTCACTTATATTTGGCTGCCAAATTCGGCGATTTCTTAAAGTGCCTGCCATTTTAAGACAACATGGCAGATGAGGCTAACCAGTGAACTTGGTCGAGACCTTAGTAATTGCTGTGCACATGCTCACTCATATCGGAATCGGTTGATATATACGAGTGCTGTCGCAGGCAAAAAATCATATTTTTCAAAATGTCACCCACTTTAGAAATTGAAACTGCTATATCTGAGCCATTTTTTAAGATAAAGACAAACAAAAAATGCTCCTGAATCCTTATATCAAGGTCAAATACTTAAGAAAGAAACCTTTTTCAATTTCTAATTTTTTTTGCACCTCACTTTAAATATAATTTTTTTTAATTTAATGGCCGCCATTTTGAAACAAGATGGCTGATGAAGCTGGCCAGCGAACTTGGTCGAGATATTGATGTATACTATCCACATGCCTTCTTCCATAGAAATAGGCGAATACGTGTGGTATCGCGTGACAAATACAAGATCGTTTCAAAGTGTTAGCCATGATAGAAATTCAAAGTGCTATAATTCAACCACTTTTTAAGATATAAACAAAAGAACAAATTTTCAGAAACAAAAACTGCTCCAGAATCTTTGTATCAAGGCCAAACACATAAAAAAAATCTTTTTCATTTTCCAATTTTTTAATATCTCATTTTAAATTTTAAATCACATTTTTTTAAAAAAATGGCAACCCTTTTGAAACAAGATGGCGAATGAAGCTGGCCAAAGAACTCGTTCGAGACATTGGTATGTACTATGTACAGACCAAGTTACATTCAAATCGGTTCATAAATACGCCTGTTATCGCGTGACAAAATTCAGGTCGTTTTAAAATGTCAGCCACAATAGAAATTCAAAATGTTGTAACTCAGCCATTTTTTTAGATATAGACGAAACAAAACCTGTTCCGGAATCTTTGTATTAAGGTCAAACACATACAAAAACAATCTTTTTCATTTTTCAATTTTTTGGTATCTCATTTTAAATTTAATTTTTTTTTTAATTTTTTTAAATGGCCACCATTTTGAAACAAAATGGCGAATGAAGCTGGTCAACGAACTCGGTTGAGTTATTTGTATGTACTATGTACACACCAAGGTACATCCAAATCAGTTCATAAATACGTCTGTTATCACGTGGGAAAAATCAGGACGTTTCAAAATGTCAGCCACGCTAGAAATTCAAAATGCTATAACTCAGCCATTTTTTAAGATATAGACGAAACAAAAACTGCTCCCGAATCTTTTTATCAAGGTCAAACACATAAGAAAAAAATATTTTTTCAATTTTCAATTTCTGGCTACCACATTTCAAATTTAAATTTTTCTTAAAATTTTAAATGGCCGCCATTTTTAAACAAGATGGCGGATGAAGCTGGCCAACGAACTCGTTCGAGACATTGGTCTGTACTATGTATAAACGAAGTTACATCCAAATCGGTTCATAAATACGCCTTTTATCGCGTGACAAAATTCAGGACGTTTCAAAATGTCAGCTTCGCTAGAAATTCAAAATGCTATAACTCAGCCATTTTTTAAGATATAGACGAAACAAAAACTTCTACGGAGTCTTTGTATAAAGGTCAAATACATAAGAAAAAAATATTTTTCCATTTTCAATTTTTTGGTACCATATTTCAAATTTTAAATTTTTAAAAAATTTTTAAATGGCCGCCATTTTGAAACAAAATGGCGGCTGAAGCTGGCCAACGAACTCGGTCGAGACATTGGTATGTACTATGTACACACCGAATTACATCCAAATCGGTTCATAAATACGAGAGTTACAGTGTGACATAGGTCAGATATATATATATATATATATATATATATATATATATATATATATATATATATATATATCAATTTTGAACGGAGGGTGGTTTCGGGGTCTGGGGGTCATGATCGATGAAAATATACCAAAATTTTTTGAAATCGCTTTCCTCCGAACGGCTGCAATAGGTAGCTTTTTGTAAAGAAAGCTACCTAAAATGTCTCTGTAGCACTGTGTATAAATCTTCCTATGAGTGCGTATATACATTACAGGATTCCTGTTATCGATGTCCAAAACATTTTATATTGGAAATATGCGTCCAATTGTAAAAGCATCATCGTAGGAGCCAAGTCAACATAGTTAATTTTGTAAAAGTTACGAAATTTAATTTTTTATTCTGGTCCAAGGTCCTATAAGTTATATTTAGGTATATTCTAATATATAACGCATTCCATTCTTTTATTACAAAATTTAATGCAAGGAAAATTTCAAAGCTTTCGGGTAGTAAGAGCGCGACTTTCGCCTTTATAGCTCCGGATAAAGCTGAAAATTCATTAATTCAAATTATCATAGCTGGGTAAGTTTTCTTCGTACAAAAATGTTTTTTTCTTTTACTTGTTAGAGAATGAAGAATATTTTAATATAACTTATACATGCTAATACAACATTATACATACATTATTACATACATTATAATATAAATTATACTTTCAGCGGCGATAAAAAATTTAAATTTAATAACTTATACAATAAAAATTAAATTTAAAAAATCAAAAAACCCGACTGCGTAAAAAGTGAACTAATTAATTATTTCTCATCAATGTGAAACGATTTTTTTTTTTATGTTACATACCTAGTTTTTTTTATTTACTTGTATTGATGACTTTTAAGTTGTGTTCAATTGTCGGTTACTATCTATAAACACTGTTTTGATGAGGCCTATAGATGTCTATGATGGTTAGAGTTGCAGTAAAGCTAGAGATCCTACCTGCATAACTTCCAGGTCATGTAATATTTAAACGGAGCTTCCGATTGTAAAATAGTCAATGAAACATCGTCTTCATTTTGAAAGACCTATCCAATGATATGCCCCTCAAAAAGGTGCGTATTTTTTTTTTCGTCTCTACTGCCATTTTGTATTTTACGGCTGCCATTTTGAATTTATAAAAACAAAACCTAGCCTATAACCATCGGACGATTAAGACGAATTGATAGAGACCTCATTCATTAAAATCCATCCAGCCGCTGGGAGGTTTCGAGAGTATAAAGAAATCCACATACCCAAATGCTCGTGAAACACATAACCCTTCTATTCAGTCGGGTAAAAATAGCTTTACTGGCGTAAATGAATTTTAATATGATGGAGAACAACATTTGAAATATCTTTGAAATTGGTAGTCTATCGGTACTAATGCTTTAAGAAGCTACTGGATAGCGATAAGAAGTCTTGCGGAAAAAAAGTTAACACCCCCTGCTCACTCTGCAACAAATTATCGTAGAAGAAGGTTACTGGTACTAATGGATTGGAAATAAAGTCTACTTCTAAATGATGTATACAAAATTTGCTTAGGGATCATTTACAAATTAAAACCAGACCAAACTTTGTTTTTTAAATGGCAACACCCAATTTTGATAATATATTTTTAATCTGAGGCTCAAACTATGAATAGAAAAGAAATTTCTTGTCATTTAAAGGATAACTTTTTGAATTATAAACATTCAAAATTGGGAGCTTCTAATGTTAAATTACATTTTCCTATTTTTATTAATATCTCCTGAAATTATAATCCTAATGTGATAATTTTATGTGTGGTTATAATACTAAAAAAACCAAACATAAATACATTGAATTTGTAATTTAAAAAAAATTATAATATGATTTATGAAATTAATATTCGAAAAAAATTTGAATTGCAACCTACAATTTTTTTGATAGATTTATATTTATTATGTCCTGCTTTATGCGAATTCTCAATTTCAAATTTTTCTTTCAGGTAGTTTTCGAATTATCATTAAAAAACGTCAAAATGATAGTTTATGTCATATTTAAACGATAGTTAAGTAAATAAAAGTTCTATGATGTGCAGAAAAGTATAATTTGAAAAAAATATTTTTTACTCGTTTTATTGAAATATTTGGGCTGGCAATAGTCGAAACATATTAAGCGAGTGAAATAGTCCTATCGGTAAGAAATAATACATTAATAGAAGTGAGATAGTCATTCTGTAGCATTTCAACAATCGAGTACCGAACTTCAATTTGGATATAGACCCTGAAATATGCTCATTTTGAAATAGTGAATTTCTCGGAAACTAATCGTACAAATTTCATAAAATTTGGTTTTAGGCTAATTGAAGGGTGTAGAATTTATTTATGGTACCAAACTTGGGTTCAAACTATTGAAAAAAAAAAACAAATTTTGGGTTCGTTTTGATATGTAGATGGCCCCCTAAGGAAAATTTATATACATCATTTAAAAGTAAACTTTATTTCCAATCGCTTGGTACCTGTATCTTTCTTGTACGATAATTTGTTGCAGAGTTAGCAGGGGGTGTTTACTTTTTTTCTATGACTGTACATCCTGCATAATTGTAAATAAATAATACACACACGTATGGGTGTGTGGGCTTGTATGTGTGCGTGTGCATGCCCACCTGAGCAATTTTTTGCAGTACGAAAAATGAACACTTTTGACTTTAACCCTTTGAGTTCTGATGGGTGAATTTATTTCCAATTAATTTTAATCTCCAAAACATTCTAAAATAAAAGGTTCGCAGAATTCTGGAAATGAGAGTTTTGAAGCCAGTGATAAGAGTAAACAGGAAATTAGTACCTTGAATGATGCACCATTAAGTGATAGTGTATAAGGTATGCGATAAATATTTTTCTGCGATTTAGTTAATTGAGCCAATAAGGATAAAATATTTAAAAATGAATTCCTCCATTTTAGAGTTTAAAATTTATTAGTTTATTTAATAAGTATTTTCATATTTCCATGCACTGTTTTTTTAATTACGACAATTTTTAAAAAGTTGTTTCAGTTAATAAGGTTAAATTTCTGATTTCAGTTTCTGAATTTCTAATTTTACTAATACTTAAGAGGAGATGACGGTGTTACATACTTTCCAAAAATCTGTTTTTCTAGCCGAAAATTCTGTTTCTTTCCGTTTTTAATGCCGCCTTGTCCGACATCATTGTGGTCGTTGCTGCAAAGGTATTAATCTATTGACTCAAATATTGAGTTGGAGCTATATGAGCTAGTTACTTAACAGATGAACGACAATTTTGTCTTTATAATTATTTTTCTCTTAACTTTTAGAAACTTGACTTTTGAAAAAATCTTTTATCATATTTTTTTTTTCAAAATTTCAAATAAAACAAGGGATAATGCAACTCCTTTTCCTTGTTGGTTTGTCTCAGAGACACCGTTACCCAGCACCAGTGCCCAACAGTCAGAAAGCAGTCATTTTATCAGTCTGAGCTTGTTCATAATCAGATGAACTTTATTTTTATGGAATTTGTTGGTTAAATTTTGTCAATTCTAATGGTAACTTCCATTTGATAATAAGTTGTTAATTTGCTCCTAAAACAAAATTTCAATTGAAACAAGAAGTAACGTAACCTCTTTTTCTTGTTTGTTTGTTTCAGAGCCACCATTGCCCAGCAGCGGTGCCCGCCAGTCAGAAGGCAGACTATCATTTTCTTGGTCTGAGCTTGCTCATAATCAGATGAACTTTATTTTTATGGAATTTGTTGTTTAAATTATGTCTATTCTAATGATAACTTCCATTTGATAATAAGTTGTTAATTTGCTCCAAAAAAAAAATTTCAATTAAAACAAGAAGTAACGTAGTCTCTTCTTGTTTGTTTGTTTCAGAACCATTGTTGCCCAGCAGCAGTGCCCGCCAGTCAGAAGGCAGACTATCATTTTCTTGGTCTGAGCTTGCTCATAATCAGATGAACTTTATTTTTATGGAATTTGTTGTTTAAATTTTGTCCATTCTAATGATAACTTCCATTTGATAATAAGTTGTTAATTTGCTCCAAAAACAAAATTTCAATTAAAACAAGAAGTAACGTAACCTCTTCTTGTTTGTTTGTTTCAGAACCACCGTTGCCCAGCAGCAGTGCCCGCCAGTCAGAAGGCAGACTATCATTTTCTTGGTCTGAGTTTGCTCATAATCAGATGAACTTTATTTTTATGGAATTTGTTGTTTAAAGTTTGTCTAATCTAATGGTAATTTCCAATTGATAATAAGTTGTTAATTTGCTCCAAAAGCAACAAAAATTATCTTAATTTAGCTAGTGTTAGGGCATTCCCCGTTAACCCAATGACCTAACGGGACATATATGTTCCTCTGATCGGCCACAGTTTTGAAAAAACTGATGATTTAACTGCTCACTTAAAGCTGTTCTCAAATCCAAACTGACTACTTTCTGACACATTTCTGATTTCGTTTCTGTTCACGAACTGAAGAAATTGTCAGGTGCTCTTATTCAGAAATATGTAATCGAACAGGTTTTTTTTCATTTTTCGGAAATGCAGACGATGTTTCAGAAAATGCTGATAAAGTTGACGTTCTCAACCAAATTTCTGGATGTGACAAAGCGGTAAAGGAAAATATAAACTACCGTCATTAGAAAACAATCTCCTATAAATCAATTCATTTATTGAAGCATTAAAGAAAAAGTGTTCAGTTACAAATTACTTCAATAATCATGCCTCCAAGTGTCGTGCTTTACGTTCGAAAAATTGCCCGCAAAGGTAAGGGAGTTTTGCGTTGTTGAACGAGGGACAATATTTCCCTTAAGGGGTCTCAAGACTCTTAAAGTTTAATTTTTTTTTTTTTTTTTTTTTTTTTTTTTTTTTTTTTTTTTTTTTTTTACAAATTAAACTCCTATCTTTTCTGAACATTTTGATATAATTGTTTCCGTGAAACTTTTATTAGAAAAGTAAATTATGGCTTTTAAAATTATACCCACTGAATGGCTGAAGCGGCGTTTCCGAAACTTTGAAGTCACTTTTCTCCAAATGACGTTTTTGGGGATAACGCGCATGATATCTCAAAAACTTCTGAATATTTTTTCATAAAATTTCCAAAGCATATGTTTCATGTTAGACTGTATAAACTGAACCTAAAATTTCATTTTTATTGTTGAACAAAATATTTTTTTAGGTAATTATACTGTTCAATTTTTAAAAATTATGTGTTAGCTAAATACAGCTTTGTATTAAAAATATAAAGATGCTTTAAATACAAATTTATTAAGGTTCAGGGTGATTATTATAATCTGAAATTATAATAAGGCACAAAAAATTTCATTGTAGTTGCAAAATTTATTTTGTAATCCTGCGCGTAACCTATTATACCAATTTTCTGCTCGATAAATATCTGACAGTTTGGAGCCCCTTGTAAATACTAATTCTGCATCTTGCAATTTCTTAAATACATGAAATGAAAGATCATACTACTTATGTCTTTCATACCAACAAAAATTGTGTTTTTAAAGATATTTTAAGATATTAAGGGGGCACGGGACACAAAAATCTTAAAATTTTCTTAAAATTTTTTATTACATTAAAAATTTCTCTGTTTTTTTCTGCTTAAAATAAAGTTTAGATCATTTTTCTATCTTAATTGAATCAGGAAATATTCATTTTTAAGTTTTGGTTTGTTTTAAAAATCTAGCTTTCAAGCAATGGTTGTCATGAAAACGACTTTTTGTGAAAATACATTTTTCTTCATGATGAGTTTTTTCACCATTTCCCGCATTTAAATTGTTATAAGTCAAGAACCGTTAAAGATAAATGGTTCAAACTTGGAACATGTATTTTTCAATTGTTTTACTTTAATTTTGATTCAGAAAATTTGAAAAGAATATTTACTATTGAAAATATCATTTTTTAAATAAAAGTTACGTCCTTTTTTTCAAATTTTTATTTAAAATATTTTAATTTTTATTTAAATTAATATTTTTTAAATGCTGAATCTAAATTAAAACTTATATATTTCTGCTTATTTAAATGCAAAAAAAATTGAAATTCTACAAATAATATTTCGAGCTATAATGATTTTAAACTACCCCACTTTTTTAATAAAATTTAAATTTAAATTTTTTATTTTTAAATTATGAGATGTTTTATCATGTGATTTTATTTACAAATGATATGGTTGACCATCACAAAAAATTTCGAAATTTTAACTCAATAAATAAAAGTTATTTGAAAATGTGTCCCGGACCCCCTTGAATGTAGAAAATGGTCTTTTTTTTTTTCTTTTTTTTTAATTTTAAGAGTCCTGAAACCCCCTTAAGTAAGAACAAATAAAATGGGAAGAGTAAACTGGAAATAGGTCACCAGAATTGTGCAAGCAGTTCACAGAATAAATACCAAGCGAAATAGAACATTCTCTGTCACTTTCATAAATTTTACATGAAAAATAAATTACCACCCAAAGGATTAACTAATAACCTGTTTGTGTATTTCCTTGAAATTTTTCTGTAAAAGAATCTATCAAAAATTTAATACGCTAATTATGTTAAGCAACATTTTTGCAAGATGTTTATCAAGATCAAATACTAATCTTAATTATTTCGCTAAAACTTAAGATAATTTGAATTCTCTTATTCAAATAAAATTTTAAATTAAATTAAAACCTTTTTGCTTATAAACCGTTCAAATTAATTTTGTGCACATAAAATTAAATAAATTACGAAATAATTTTTTTAATTATAGCAAGTACCATTATTACTTTTTTCAAATTAATTAATTGACAAAATATTCTAGAAAAAAAGGGCCGATTTGTGATTTATGTTTTATGTATCCAGATATGGGTATTCAAAAATTAAATACTAATTTTACTATTTTGCTGACTTTCTTTAGAAACTATTAAAATTCATTTTGTGAACAAAAAAAAATAATTGTTTTACCGAATGAAAGTTTTTAACGCAGCATTATGAAGACTTTTTTTGCTAGAAGAGATGGCCGTTTGAGTTTATAAGATTGCGAGAATTAAAAAAACACCAGGTCCTATTAAAAAAAAACTCCAATTCGAGTAAACGAAGAGTTAGTTTATTTCCATGATGAAAGTCGAAGGGAGAGGTACAAGGGAAAAGCAATAAGGAGCCTCTTTTAAGACGTCATCACGAGGCTAGAGAGAGAGCAGGAATCCCTAGAATATACAGTTACAACTTTCTTGCTTGGCGGACTACAATATCGCCAATCTAAAAGTATTTTTGCGCCATGCACAGGGGGTAAGAGAAACATTGGCTGGTATGTTCGCCAAAAATGTACGGTAGGCTTCTACCATATTAATTGTGTAGGGGGGGGGGCAGATTGTGGGCTGCATACATTCCTGAGTCATGATGGATGGAGACTCATCAGTACATTGATACAGCTGCGGTTAAATGTAAAAAATAAAAAGTGTTATCTGGAAAGGGCATAGTAACAGACCGAATTCGTTAGGCTAAAAAGCATGAGACTGTATTTTTCTAGACCAGATGTTAGATCAAAGATGAACCGCTTTACCACAAAAATGCAGAATTGCCATACATCTGAACAAAAGGGTGTGAAGCGAAGATAATTCTAATAAGTAGATTGCATGTAAAGTAATTTTAAATGATGAGTTATATTCATGCCCAAATAAGGAAATGACCGAAGTTAAAATGCTTTTGAAACTAACAGTCAGCCGTAACGAATTTTGTACAAGGTTAAAGCGTATGTGTGAAAGAATCAGAAAGTGGAAATGGAGAGCGATTCACTGATTTTATTTTATTAAAGAGATGAGTACTTAGAATAATTTAATTTAAATGTGAAGGGCTGATAATACAATCGATTTAGTTTTTAAATGTTGAATTTAATTTAGGGGCTGCACTGTTTGACTATAGTGCACAAAATAAATAAGTTATTAAACAGAATTTTAATTGAAACTGTCTGGGGTGGGGGGAATAAAATGCAAACATATATAACGAGATAGTCGTTATATATATCACCTGGGACACCGCAAAAAAAAACTTTTGTTGACCCGTGTGCATGGGCAAAACAGCAAGAAAAATAGTTACACATATAAATATATCTTCAAAACATAAAAGTTTTTTTTTTTAAACAAGTTGCTGTCATGAAAACAAAAAAAATCTCTTTCATCAATAGTTCAACAGTCCTAAGAGATTTTATGAATTAATATTTTCTAAATTAAGTTTATGGATCTCCACCTTCAGTAAAATTTTCTTCAAAATTGCATACCATGGTATATTTTTTTCTTAACTGAGTCGACTCTGACAGCAAATATTTAAGCAGCATGTAACTAGACCCTTGGCTGCACATCATCAAAATATTGATCCTGATTCGGATCATTTTTATGAAAAAAAAACACAAGTAGTAACAATAAAAATATAATATATAAACACAAATGCAACACTAGAAGTAAAGAGTAAATAATAATAAGTGAAATGTGTAATTGTAAACTAATAATCAATTGTAATATGATTTTAAAAGAAATTGGACATGATTTTAAAAAAAAGTAATGTTCATGCATGCAGCATAGGATGACAAAAAAAAGAGGTGCCTGAAGCACGCCCATGAAAAAGGTGTCACCCTGAATCTTGTGTAGACCACAAGTATTATGGCGTCAGCTTAGGGCTTCAGCCTTATGTGAGGAGGGAGTTTTGAGACTCATACAGCGCCCGCTTATATGAGTCCCTGCTCCTCCGAAGACACTAGCGGTCCTCTAAAGGAGCCCACGTCGGTTTACAAGCAAAAATTGATTTATGTGAACTGGAACACCAATTCCAAGGGGTTGTCTCTCAACACAATGAAGTTTTGGACCCTAAGGGCAATAATTTTGAACGGGAACAAAACATTCGAAAGGGAGAATTAAAAAATAAAAAAAAATAGATATATATTTCACATATATATCAAATCAAAAAGGGGTAGACAATCCTAGAGTGAAGAGAGACATAAAAAAATGAAAAAGTCATAATCAGGTTAAATAATGCACAAGTCGTATAATTAGAAGGTAACTAACTGGTTGCCTTACAGAAAATGTTATCAAATTACATGTGAAAAAAAAATTTTTTTTTAATAACTGCAATTATTAAATGTGTTACTTATCACTTTTAACTGAAATGTAATCGTAAAAGAATGAAATGTTAAATAAATGTTAAACTGTAAATAATAGTTAAGTGTATGTAAATAACCTAAAAGTGTACAGTAAAATGAAAAGAGTGTAAAGTGATTCAAAATATTGTTCACAAGAGATCTTCGAAGAAAACAGTCATGGGCCAGCCATAATGTTGTCAAAGTTCTGTTGTAAACAACATACATACAACCTAGGCCTCTGGTTGTACACTTAGCTTCACAATACATGTCATAAAAAATGTAAACAGAAGTATATTATTTTCTGTTTCTTAAATTATATGTATGTGGTTCATAAACATTAGGTAAGTTGTGATTGTTTAAGTGACTTGTAGCATCGAATATATGTCCATATCGAGGTGGTGCAAGAAGTAACCTATCAATGTGCACCCGAAATGCTGTATTATCAGCAGCATACAATCTCTTGATCGAGAATGACACAGGTGAATGTTTGAAAGTTACAATATATGGTCCAGTGTGTTTAGGTTTGAATTTATCAACAGATTTTAAGTACACAATATCTTTGAGACAAATGGTTCTTAATTTAGCTTTCTGACCGTAATGTTTATATCTTTTATCCTGTGCTGTTTTAATGTTATTGTAAGCCTTGTCATATATTTTGTGTAAATCTTCAAGTAGTTTATGTATTTCAGTATGTTTATCTAGAAAAGGTTGATTGGTATTCTGATCAAAAGTGTCAAAAATTAATGAAAGTTCACGTCCAAAGTGCAGAAGATTAGGAGTGAATAATGTAGTTGAATGTTTTGAACCATTATAGAGCGACTTGTGTATAAATATTGCATTTTCAAATGAGTGACCTTCTTGTAAAAGTATATTAACAGAGTATTTGATAGATTTATTTATTCTCTCCGAAAGAGCATTGCTTTGTGGTCTCGAAACAGAGCTGTGAAGTACCTTAATACCTAGAGTATCATTAAAAATGTTGTATATTTGAGATGTATATTGGGGTCCTAAGTCTGATAAGACAACAGAAGGTCTCCCAAAGGTGGTTATGTAAGAGAATAAACATTTAACGACTTTAGCTGCAGATGTATCATTAAGTGGAAAAAGTTCAACATGTCTTGAAAAGTGATCTGTAATAGTTAAAATATGTTTACCATTAGAAAAAGGTCCAACGAGATCTGTACTAATAGTATGGCCAGGATATCTGGGCGTGTAGGTGGGTTGTAAGGGTGCAGGAGGGGTTTGATGATGTTTGCATTGAAGACATTTGACACATGAAGCTACAAAGTTTAAGGTGTCAACATACATGCCTTTCCAAAAGTATCTTGATGATAGAAACTCATAAGTTTTATTAAAACCAAAGTGAGATAAATGAGAGATTGTTAAAACTTTGATTTTAAGAGAGTTAGGAACAACAATGTGATATGAAAAAGTGTTGTTAAGATTATTTTCTTTTTTTAACATTAAAACTTTCGAATCAGGGTGTATGAAGTAATTAGGATATTTTTGAGAAGGTCCTTTCTTTAGAATATCTTTGTAAACAGTGGACAAGGTGGTGTCATTTTTTTGTTCAGTGCAGAAAGTCTCATTTGAAATTTCCAATAAAGGATCTGGATTTGTTTGTTTACCAGATACAAGATAGTTTACATATTTCTTAGTGGCACTTGAACATGAATTATTACTGTCTGGTGTATCATAGTCAACAATAGGTAATGGTTGAAGATCATGGATCAGTTCAGGGTTAGTATCCAGAGTTTGTTGATTGTTTTCAAAAGTACAGCGAGATAAATAGTCAGCAAGAACATTTTTCTTACCAGGGATATGTTTAAAAGTGTATGAGTACTCTGAAAGCTCCATGAGCCAACGAGAGATAATATCAGCTGGATTAGTAGTCTTGTTATATTTTTCTAAGGGTTTACTGTCAGAAAGAATTACAAATTGTCTGTTATATAAATAATATTTGAAAGCGGTTACAGATTTATAAATTGCCATGAGTTCTAATTTAAGTGCAGGGTATTTTTTTTCTGATGGCTTAAGAGATTTAGAAAAATATGCTACTGGTAAAAGTTGTTGATCATGCTCTTGTAATAAAACACCAGAAATAGCAACATTTGACGCATCTGTATTTAAATAAAATGTCTTGTTCCAATCAGGTAATCTAACCATGGGAGAATTAAAGAAAATTTTCTGTATTGTGTCCATGATTTCTTGATGTTTAACTGTCCATTTAAATTTAACTTTTGGAGTAGTTAGGTTTATCAGTGGTTGTACTAACTCAGAAAAGGATGGAATTAGACTCTTATAAAATGTAATGACACCAATGAGTCTTTTTAGTTGACGTTTAGTTGTAGGTGTGGGAAAAGATGTTATTTTTATGATATTTGACTGAATCGGGGAAACGGACTGATTTTCTACATGAAATCCCAAATAGTCAATACTAGATTTATGAAAAGTACACTTGCTAGGAGACAGGGTTAAGTTGTATTTGGTTAGGATAGAGAGAATTTTTTTTAATTTATTACACATTTCATCAAAAGAGTTTGCACCTACAATGAAATCATCCTGATATGTATATACACCATCTAATTGTAACTCATCAAGCAAAGAGTCCATTAAAGCTTGGAAAATAGAAGCACTGTTTTTTAATCCGAACACTAATCTCTTGTATCTAAAAGAACCAAACATAGTAGTAAATGTCAACTGATTTTGGAATTTTTCTGGCAAATCAATTTGATGATATGCCTGATGAAAGTCAAGAGAAGAAAAATATCGATACTGAGAAAGATTTGAAATGATGGTTTGAATTTTAGGTAGAGGGTAAGATGATCCTTGAATTACAGTAATTACCATTCGAAGATCTAGGGCGAGACGAAATTTTTGTTTACCAGTTCCGTCTGGTTTCTTTTTGACTAAAAGCATGGGGCAAGCCCATTCTGAACAGTGGCGTTCAATAATTTTGGCATCAAGCAGATCTTTAATTTGTTCTAGAGTACCTTTTTACAAAGATTGAGGAAGGGGAAATGGAAGAGTTTTTATAGGGTAATCATTAATAAATTTCAACTCAGGTACAATCTTATCAGTATGTCCAAGTGTATTTAATGATTTTGAAAAGGCCTGGTAGTAATTAAGTAATAATTTAGTCATTGTATTTGCTTCATTAGAACTTAAATGTGTAAGATCAAAATCGGTAGCTGCCAAATCCTCTTTCCTTTTTTTTAATGTTTCATTAGATGCCTGAATAAAATTTAGGAAGTGTTGTTCTGAGTTATGATGCTTGTCCAAATTATCCGAGGGGTAGTCAAGAATTTCCTCAACTTCAGATAAATGTCCAATTTTTGTGTGTTTAGGGAGATGAATGGTAGTGTCAGAATTATTTGTAAGTGAAATAGAAAAGAAATGATTTAATTGTACAGGCTTCTTTTTGCGTTTAGTTTTATTATCCATTTGAATAATGGCATCATGACCTACTAATTCTTTTTTATCTGCCAAATATTCAAATAGATTGTTTATGTCATGTTTGATATTATTGTTTGTGTAAACTGAGCACCATGTTTGCTCTTGGGGTTCTAGAATGACTTTACGGGTTAAGAAAACTTTTTGATTTGTCACTACATCACATAAGGTGTTACATTGATTACTTTCACTGACTTTAGACTTAGTGTGTGATGTTTCTAGTGGAATAGTCAAGTTGTTGTTAATGTGAATGCATTTATTGAAAGTATCAATGATAATGTTAAATTTACTAATGAAATCAAAACCAAGAATGCCTTCAAAACTGGAGGATTCAGGAATATCCACTATATAAAAGTGGTGCGAGAAGGATTTTTTTTCTAATTTAATGGATGCTCTAATACATGAAGAAAAAGAAACATCCGAATTGACGGTTTTAATATTTATGGCTGTTGATAGTCTCTTGTATTTTAATACAGGTTTAAGTTCATTAAATAAATTTTGTGAAAGTAACGAAATGCTACTTCCAGAGTCAGCCAATAGGGTGATTTTATGGTTTGCAATAGTAGCCTTTACAAGAGGGAGTGATGGAGAATGCGTATTAACACTACAAATGATGTGAACATTGTTATCGCCTTCATTTTCTGTTTGAGTTGTGATATTTCTTGCGATTTTAATGTGATCTGAAGTTTGTGACCCGGTTGAATTGACTAATCTTTCTTTAGAGATCTTTGGTAATGTAGGGTCAATAGGAAATGTTGCTGATGTTAAGTCACATGGTTGAGACACAAAATCATCAGCATAAAAATTGTGCCTCTGTTCTAGTTTTCCTGAACCTGGTAATTGTTGCGTCTATTAAAATTTTCCCTTCTCTGTGTATTAACTCTTTTCCATTTAAAACACTGATGTGCCTGGTGGCCATTGCGGAAACAGAGTTGACAAGTCACAACTTTTCTTTGTGTAAATTTGTGAGGGGAAAAACGTTTTGGGAAATTTCGCGTTTTGAAATTTTTCCTATAGCGCATCGCATTTGCGTTATACTTTGGGCTACCTTGCATGTCATTTTTTTAGTTTCAGTTTTGGGTCCAGGCGGTGCGAGTGTTAATGCATTTATTTTTTCCGAGAGTTCCTTCAATTCCTCTTCAATGTTATTTTGAGATTTACTGACAGAGGGTAAGGAATGTAGAATCTTTTCGTTATGCAGAATTTCGTGTAATATCTGTGCTCTTTCAACAGCAGCACGATATTCATTCACGCCTTCTTCTTGTAACTTTATTCGTATGTTAGCTGGCACAGCTTCCATAAATTTCATAAGTTTAATCGTGTTACGGGCATTTTCGTCTGTAATATCTGAATAGACAGTTGCGGCTAACACGTTTAACCGATGTGCCAAGTTTTTAATTGACTCCGCTGGCAGAAGAGATAAGCTCGAAAGTTCAACGCCAGCCACGCACTTGCTGGGGGGTGAGAAAAATGCGGCAAATTCTTTTTCAAGCGTATCTAGATCATTAATTTTTTGAATTTCCGGATTCTGAGCATAAAATTTTTGAGCGGGACCAATTAACTTGCCTACAAGTACAGCAATGGTAGTCTGAGGGCTGTATTTGTTAATTTCAGCGACCGAGCTAATTTGGTTAAAAAAGAATTTAAGCAAATCCGGATCTCCGTCAAATTGGTTAATGTTGATTTGAACTTGTTTAGTGGACATGGTCAACGTTTTACCTAACACAAATTCTCTAATCAAAAATTGTTACTGAAATTCTGCATACATATCTAAATATAACACACATAAACAGATAAAATGCAAAGCAACTAAAATAATGAAATAAAATAATCACATAAATAATCACATTAAAAAAACTAATACACAACTTAAAAATAAACAAAAGGTCTTATTTTTTTTTAAACCTTATATAAAAAAAAAATAGAGAAAAAGAAAAGTTATCCAGGGACAAAATTGTGTTTCCCAAAGTAAAATAATACCGTTGCTTATTTTAAGCAACAGAAAGAGAAACAGAAAAATATTTCGCAATAGCTCCTATTTTATTTATTTTTTTTTTTTAATGAATGAAACATGTAAGTCTTTCAAAATAAAACTGGTAGGAGCAAGCAACTGAAATAAAAACTTATTTTATCCGTTTTAACAGAGAAAAAAAACTTGCTATCTGTCCTTATTTCTCTCAAAGGACAGAAATTAAAAATATTTCTCAAATTAAAATATTTTCAAGCCGAAAGGCGAACCAGAAAAATATATGGGACCAAATATAATCTTCGTTAACTCTTTTTTGAGAGAGAAAAAAAATTAATATATTTTAATATGCATTAAAAGTTAAGCAAAGGAGAATGTATATCGTAATAACTAAAGATAGTGGAACATTCAATGCAATGGGAAAAAAACTACTTATATTATATTTATAAATATTATAATAGACAACACAAAATATCAAAAATAGCAATATCACTGTGTTTTCGTATCCTGTACAAAAACACAATAATATTAATAAAATCAATTAAGAAGTACTTGTGAGTACTTATGGAGTAAGAAAGCATACAAATGGAATGAAACAACTTTAAAAATTTTAAAACAAGGTTTCCAGAATTAACTGAAAAGAAAATTAGGCGAAAGGAAAGCAATTAAATGGGGGAAATAAAATATGCTTTCGTACTCTAAAAATGTGCTATTTTAAGGGACTGGTGCAGTATTTATTTGCACTTTTTTTGCACCTTCATGACCTCTTTGTCAATATCATAAACATTTGCTAGAAATTTATGTATGCGTGAGAGTGAATCACTACAACGATTCTTTGGCAGCAAATGACTTTTTTGGAGAGATTTTTTTTTATCACAAACTGCCTCTTGAATAAAGATGAACAACTTATAAAACCTCACAACAGAACGTTACTATATAATTGAGCACTTCACAAAATTATTTCACAAACTGGTTGTAGTATGGAGGAAACAAACAAAAATCAACACACTTTTGAGAATTTTGAGGAGACTGGCTGAATAAATAGAAATGAGAGCGAGAGTCGTGACGTGATTCAATCGTTGACTCGCTCGGACGTTCCTTTCAGTATCGTTTTTTGCAGGGTTTTTTTTCTTTTAACTGATAAGACTTTTCTCACACTTTTGAATTGGGAGTTATCTCGCACGTGAGAAATGTAGAGGCGTACTTTGAGCACTCACTGAGAGAAAAAAAAACACTTAGCAGATAGATACGTTTACGTTCGTTCTTGCGGGAAATGCACACAATTTTTTGCAGTGTATTTTTAAATGCAAATGACTCACTTGATTCGTTTGTTTTTGACGACACAAATACGCGTTAACATATTTCACACATTGAGGGCTCCTACAAAATTCAGGCACTTATCACAGACTTGTGTAAGCACTGGGGATGCCTTTGAGGCGAGAAGGAAAAAAAACACAAAAACAGGCTTCTTTTTCATCGCGCAGCATTTTTTCTTCTTATTTTTCTAATTAAACGGACAGGCTTCTGTTATATTCTTGAGCACATACATATTGCTGTAATTTTTGTGACACGCACACATCGAAGCTGAGTTGACACTAATCACAGAATTCAGTGCAGGGGTGAACGAACATAGAACACTGTGGATGAATTTTCAAGCTAAGATACCCTCACACGCCGATCCGCGGGATGCACGAAGAGAAGCACACAGTTCCATTGATGTGAACAACACCGGTGGGATAGCACAGAGCAGTTCAAAGCAACCGTCGATGCGAGAGAAAGAGGTAATGCTCCGCTTGAAACAAGAGAGGGAAGCAGGATAGCAGGAGTATGCAGGCACGGACATTTCATCGGGGAAGAGCAGTCGACCAGGGCGAAAAGTTCACTCCATGATGAAATCCAAGCAGCCGGTAAGCGAAGATACGCAGCACCTCTGGGAAGCGAAGAAAAATCAGCGTGTGGTTGTTATTTTTCTTAAGTAACGGGGGCGAGATACACGAAGCTCATTGCAACAGAGCGGTGCGACAGCCAGGAGGAATCCATCGCTGCCAGAAGTCCATGCAGAAAAAAGGATTAGAAGCAAGTACCTCTCCCTTACATTTTTTTTTTGTTAATGGAGAAAAAAATCCTGGTCACGGCACCAATTTATATGAAGACTTTTTTTGCTAGAAGAGATGGCCGTTTGAGTTTATAAGATTGCGAGAATTAAAAAAACACCAGGTCCTATTAAAAAAAACTCCAATTCGAGTAAACGAAGAGTTAGTTTATTTCCATGATGAAAGTCGAAGGGAGAGGTACAAGGGAAAAGCAATAAGGAGCCTCTTTTAAGACGTCATCACGAGGCTAGAGAGAGAGCAGGAATCCCTAGAATATACAGTTACAACTTTCTTGCTTGGCGGACTACAATATCGCCAATCTAAAAGTATTTTTGCGCCATGCACAGGGGGTAAGAGAAACATTGGCTGGTATGTTCGCCAAAAATGTACGGTAGGCTTCTACCATATTAATTGTGTAGGGGGGGGCAGATTGTGGGCTGCATACATTCCTGAGTCATGATAGATGGAGACTCATCAGTACATTGATACAGCTGCGGTTAAATGTAAAAAATAAAAAGTGTTATCTGGAAAGGGCATAGTAACAGACCGAATTCGTTAGGCTAAAAAGCATGAGACTGTATTTTTCTAGACCAGATGTTAGATCAAAGATGCACCGCTTTACCACAAAAATGCAGAATTGCCATACATCTGAACAAAAGGGTGTGAAGCGAAGATAATTCTAATAAGTAGATTGCATGTAAAGTAATTTTAAATGATGAGTTATATTCATGCCCAAATAAGGAAATGACCGAAGTTAAAATGCTCACAGTCAGCCGTAACGAATTTTGTACAAGGTTAAAGCGTATGTGTGAAAGAATCAGAAAGTGGAAATGGAGAGCGATTCACTGATTTTATTTTATTAAAGAGATGAGTACTTAGAATAATTTAATTTAAATGTGAAGGGCTGATAATACAATCGATTTAGTTTTTAAATGTTGAATTTAATTTAGGGGCTGCACTGTTTGACTATAGTGCACAAAATAAATAAGTTATTAAACAGAATTTTAATTGAAACTGTCTGGGGGGGGGGGGAATAAAATGCAAACATATATAACGAGATAGTCGTTATAAGCATGTACCAGTACTATTTTATGTCAATCAAATTTGGGTTGAAATTCAAAATTTTGGCATGTGATTTTTGTTTTGAATATTCAAAAATGTGAAAATCGATGTAAATATTTATTGAAACATTTCAATTGTAATTCCTTTGTTTTTAAAAGCAATGTTTAAGATTATTTTTTCTTCATGGTTTGAAACAATGTATGAATGACACACTGAAATGTTTCAGTTTTTAAAGGCTGTTTAACCCTTTATCTACTAACGGTACTTATAAGTACCATTAAAATAACTTCTTATACAATTCATTTAAAACATTGGTTAGTTTAGACTGAGTTATAGTTAGATTGAGTTATTATATTACTTTATCTTGTTCCAAAAGCATTATTGGTTACACAAAACAAAAATATTTTTAAACGGATGATTTCTTTGCCTTTGCATCTTTTCAACTTTCTTGGCGTTGGGGGGGGGGGGGGAGAGAGATTTTTTGATTCGGAAATATTTCTATATTTTTATTGTAAGAACATTATATTTTTACATTTCCTAATTCTACAAAATACTAAGAAAAAAATTAAAATAAAAGATTTGAGTGGGGTTAAATATTGCAGAAAATCTCTATAAATTCAAATTTAATTAATCCTTCTAAATCCTTCAATCCTTCTAAAATCCTTCTAAAATTTATTAAATGATTATGTAAGTCTTCTAATGTAGCTTAAACAATTCACGAAAAATGCTTTAGAAAATATAATTTTCATGAATTCATAATTCAGTACATAAAGGGTTAAAATGAAATTTTGAATCTACATTTGAAATCACACCAGAAAGATATAAAATCAAAATTTTTAATATTAACGGTTTTATGAAGCATAATTTGCCACAATCCATTACCATTTTAAGATTCTAAGCCCGAGTGTCACTCGAGTTACCGTTTTCGTAGAAGCGAACTAAGCCCGAGAGGGTCTCGGGGTCAACTTTTAACTCTCTGAGTTATAAAAATACTTACAATATACGTTAGCAGTCTTTTCATATATCATCTATGAACCTGCTATTTTGAAAAAAATAGGTGGCAGCACTAAAGAGAAGTAAGTATATGAAAATATCTAGAATCAGAGCTTAATTCAAAATTATTATGAACCTTGTGAATTGTGATGTTGTTCTTTGTGCTTTGAAATGTACCATACAAAAGCAAATGTTACGAAATAATGTTTATATACAAGGTGAGACCGAAAAGTAAGGTGACTCACCGCTCCTTTCGAAAATGAGAACAGCCCGACAAATTGACAAATGCGCATTACGATCTTCGGTATGTAACGTTAAAGTTCAGGGTCATTTGCAAAGTTTCTTGGCTAGCGTTTGTTCGTGCAGTCGCTTAAACATAAGAGGTGGTAGTGCATTGCGTAATGGAGCAGAAAACGAATACGAAATTCGGTTTTAAAATGGGTAAAATTGCTACGGAAACCTTGGACATGCTTCGAAGTGTGTATGGCAAAGAAACTTTATCTCACAAGACAGTGTTTCAGTGGTTCAAGCGTTTCCGTGAAGGTCATGAAAGCGTGGAGGATGAGCATCGCAGTGGAAGACCGGTGACGAGCAGAACCACGGCAAGCGTTGAAAGAGTTAGGAAGTTATTGCTGCAAGATCGCCGTTTGTCCGTCCGAATAATGGCGAGCGAATTGAATCTTCCTCGTGAAATCGTCCGAACAATATTGACGAAGGATTTGGGTAAACGGAAACTTTGTTGACGTTTGTCCCTCATTATTTAAGCGACTAGAAGATAGCCCGTCAGAATGAAGTGTTTGCATCTTCAAAAGAATGATATAGCATAGCATTATAAAAAGAATTATGAAGTAATATATTTTATCTTATCTGACTAATAGGATCAGGTGGGAGTAAAATAGTTATAAAACAGCCCATTTACAATTGAAACTTAATCTGCAAGAAAGAACTTCACTCACAAAATTTATAGAACTACTTCACAAAAAACATGCAAATTAGAACTAATAATGCTATTTCAAAATATATTGTCAATTAACTTTCGTCTTTGTTCATTGGTTTAAAAAAAATCAATAACCTTCAATTTCTTATAAATCAGAAATAAATAAATAAATAAATAAGAGTCCTTCACAGATTAATTGCCGATACCTGACGCCAAAATAATAATTATATAACTTAAATTTTAAAAAATTTAACTCAGGTTAAATCCTGTTTTTTTTTTTTTTAAACATGCATAAAGAAACCTATAATAAATTTTGATCATTAAAAATGATCCTTTATCACTTAAGTAAATTGCGACTATTAATTTCATTAACAGATTTATTTTCTCAATTTCTTTTATTAAATTATAAATTTATTTTCCCTACAAAATACAAAAATGCAAAATTTTATTTCCATTGATATATATATATATGTGTGTGTGTGTGTGTATAATTATATTTTATAAGAAATACTATTCACTGTTCCTCCTAATGTCTTCAGCGTTCAAAGAATTTCAAAAGAAACTTCTATTTTTATTTTAACTACCGATAGATGGCGCCAGCAAAGCACAAAAGTTCACAATGAATGAGATACAAACGAATGTTTACTTATGGAGGGAGAGGACCAAACTAATTTCAACTGAAGTTATCTAAGAATATATACATAATTGGATGTAAGTCATCTCTCAAATGTTAATTTATTTTGAATATTTTTTCTAAAAATGTAACTTTTATGAAGTTTTATTCGAAAAAATAATTTTCAATAAAAATGTCCGTACGGAATACGATAAAGCGAAGTGTGATCCGAAGAGTTCAACCCCGGAAGCGTTATACACTTTGTGCTGTTATATATATAAAATACAAAAACAGCAGCGAATGGAGTCCTTATTCCCCTGATCTAGCGCCAGCAGACCTTTTTCCTCTTTCCACGACTGAAATTGGCACTGAAGGGACACCGATTTTCAAACACCTCAGACATTCAAGCTGCTGTTACCAAGGAACTTAAAACAGTCTCAAAGGAGGACTTTTTCAAAAGCTTCCAGAACTTGTATGAACGTTGGCAAAAGTGTATTGTAGACGGCGGGAACTACTTTGAGCAACATTGAGGTATTTATCTGCAAATATATAATACAGTGATTATTATGACGTCAGTCACCTTACTTTTCGGTCTCACCTTGTAGAAATAAAACCTATTTTCAGATATTTGTACAACATTGGGGTAAGTTTTTATTCAAGTCTATGTAAAAATTTTATGTCAAAAAATTATGTTTTCTTACGCGGAACATTTTTTAAAGATATAAAACATGTCTTTATCAATAATTTCTTATTAAGTATTATTTTTTAGTACATTTAAAGAGTTCTTTGATTACGAGTAAGAACAGTTTGAAGTTTATAATTTAAAAAATATTGAAATATGTATCTTCCGAGTATTTTTTTAAAAAGTCCTTCCGGCCAGTGCCGGGAGGAAGAGGTAGCTTTCATATTCGTTAATTTTAGGTAGCTTTCTTTACAAAAAAGCTACCTATTGCAGCCGTTCGGAGGAAAGCGATTTCAAAAAATTTTGGTATATTTTCATCGATCATGACCCCCAGACCCCGAAACCACCCTCCGTTCAAAATTGATATATATATATATGTATATATATATCTGACCTATGTCACACTGTAACTCCCGTAATTATGAACCGATTTCGATGTAATTCAGTGTGTACATAGTACATACCAATGTCTCGACCGAGTTCGTTGGCCAGCTTCATCCGCCATTTTGTTTCAAAATGGCGGCCATTTAAAATTTTTAAAAAAATTTAAAACTTGAAATGTGGTACTAAAAAATTAAAAATGGAAAAATATTTTCTTCTTATGTATTTGACCTTTATACAAAGATTCCGGAGCAGTTCTTGTTTCGTCTATATCTTAAAAAATGGCTGAGTTATAGCATTTTGAATTTCTAGCGTGGCTGACATTTTGAAACGTCCTGAATTTTGTCACGCGATAAAATGCGTATTTATGAACCGATTTGGATGTAATTCGGTGTGTACATAGTACATACCAATCTCTCGACCGAGTTCGTTGGCCAGCTTCATCCGCCATTTTGTTTCAAAATGGCGGCCATTTAAATTTTTTTTAAAAATTTAAAATTTGAAATGTGGTACCAAAAAATTGAAAATGGAAAAATATTTTTTTCTTATGTATTTGACCTTTCTACAAAGATTTCGGAGCAGTTTTTGTTTCGTCTATATCTTAAAAAATGGCTGAGTTATAGCATTTTGAATTTCTAGCGTGGCTGACATTTTGAAACGTCCTGAATTTTGTCACGCGATAAAAGGCGTATTTATGAACCGTTTTGAATGTAACTTCGTTTATACATAGTACATACCAATGTCTCGACAGGGTTCGTTGGCCAACTTCACCCGCCATATTGTTTAAAAATGGCGGCCATTTAAATTTTTAAGAAAAATTTAAATTTGAAATGTTGTGCCAAAAATTTAAAATTGAAAAAATATTTTCTTCTTATGTGTTTGACCTTGATAAAAAGATTCGGGAGCAGTTTTTGTTTCGTCTATATCTTAAGAAATGGATGAGTTATAGCATTTTGAATTTCTAGCGTGGCTGACATTTTAAAACGACCTGATTTTTGTCACGCGATAACAGGCGTATTTATGAACCTATTTGGATGTAACTTGGTCTGTACATAGTACATACCAATGTCTCGACCGAGTTCGTTGGCCAGCTTCATTCGCCATCTTGTTTCAAAAGGGTTGCCATTTAAAAAAAATTAAATTTAAAATTCAAAATGAGGTATTAAAAAATTGGAAAATGAAAAAGATTTTTTTTATGTGTTTGGCCTTGATACAAATATTCCGGAGCAGTTTTTGTTTCTGAAAATTTGTTCTTTTGTTGATATCTTAAAAAATGGTTGATTTATAGCACTTTGAATTTCTAGCATGGCTAACATTTTGAAACGATCTTGTATTTGTCACGCGATAACACAAGTATTCGCCTATTTCGATGTAAGTTGCATGTGGATAGTATACATCAACACCTCGATCAAGTTCGCTGGCCAGATTCATCAGCCATCTTGTTTCAAAATGGCGGCCATTAAATTGAAATATATATATATATTTAAAGTGAGGTGCAAAAAAATTAGAAATTGAAAAAGGTTTCTTTCTTAAGTATATGATCTTGATATAAGGATTCAGGAGCATTTTTTGTTTGTCTTTACCTTAAAAAATGGCTCAGATATAGCAGTTTCAATTTCTATTGTGGGTGACATTTTGAAAAATCTGATTTTTTGCATGCGACAGCACTCCTATATATTAACCGATTCCGATGTGAGTGAGCATGTGCACAGCAATTACTAAGGTCTCGACCAAGTTCACTGCTTAGCCTCATCCACCATGTTGTCTTAAAATGACAGGCACTTTAAGAAATTGCCGAATTTGGCAGCCAAATATAAGTTACTTTAAAGAAAAGCAGCTTGGATAAAGCTGACTAATTTCGCGAAATTCTCATTCATTATATTGATAAAAATTAGTATTGAATCTCCTATATTCGGTTTCCACTAAATTGAGCTTCGTGTGTTTGCATGATATAAGTTGGCTTTTTTTAAATAAGGATTATGAAAGCTACCTCTTCCTCCCGGCACTGGCCGGAAGGACTTTTTAAAAGCCAGCTTATATTATTCAAACACACGGAGCTCAAATTAGTGGAACCCGATTATAGGAGATTCAGTACTAATTTTTGTCAATATTGAATATGAATGAGAATTTCGCGAAATTAGTCGCGTTATCAAAGCTGGTTTTATTTAAAGTGATTTATATTTGGTCGCCAAATTCGGCGATATCTTGAAGTGCCCGCCATTTTAAAGCAACATAATGAGTTCAACAAAGCTAACCAATGAACTTGGTCGAGACTTTAGTAATTCCTGTGCACATGCTCACTCACATCTAAATCGGTTGATAAATACGAGTTCTGTTGCAGGCAAAAATTCAGATTTTTCAAAATGTCACCCACATTAGAAATTCAAACTATTATATCTCAGCCATTTTTTAAGATAAAGACAAAACAAAAAATGCTCCGGGATCTTTGTATCAAGCTCAAACACATAAGAAAAAAAAATTCAATTTCTAATTTTTTTTGTACCTCATTTTAAATACAAATTTTTTTTAAATTTTTAAATGGCCGCCATTTTGAAAAAAGATGGCGGATGAAGTTGGCAAACGAACTCGGCAGAGAGATTGCTATGTACTACGCATATGCTTTGTCCCAACCTAATCGGTTCATAAATACGCGTGTTATCACATGACAAAATTCAAATTGTTTCAAAATGTCAGCCGTGCTAGAAATTCAAAGTGCTATAACTCAGTCATTTTTTAAGATATAGACGAAACGAAAAATGCTCCAAAATCTTTGTATCAAGGTCAAACACATAAGAAAAAAATCTTTTTCAATTTCTAATTTTTTTGTACCTCATTTTAAATTAAAATTTAAAAATATTAAATGGCCGCCATTTTGAAACAAGAAGGCGGATGATGTTGGCCAAAGTACTCGGTTGAGACATTGGTATGTACTATGTACACAACAAGTTGTATCCAAATTCGTTCATAAATACGCGTGTAATCGCGTGACAAAGCTCAGATCGTTTCAAGATGTCAGTCACACAAGAATTTCAAAGTGCTATAACTCAGCCGTTTTTTAAAATATAAACGAAACAAAAAATCTTCCGGATATCTTTGTATCAAGCTCAAACACATAAGGAAAAAATCTTTTTCAATTTCAATTTTTTTATACCTCATTTTAAAATTTAAATTTTTTAAATGGCCGCCATTTTGAAACAAGATGGCTCATGAAGCTGGCCCACAAACACGGTCGAGACATTGCTATGTATTATGCACATGCCTTGACACATCGATATCGGTTCATAAATACGCGTATTATCGCGTGACAAAAATCAGATCGTTTCAAAATGTCAGCCATGCTAGAAATTCAAAATACTATAACTCAGCCATTTTTTCAGATGTAGACGAAACAAAAAATGCTCCGGAATCTTTGTATCAAGTTCAAACACATAAAGAAAAAATATTTTCCAATTTCTAAATTTTTTGTACCTCATTTTAAATTTAAAAATGTTTTAAAAATTTTAAATGGCCGCTATTTTCAAACAAGATGTCGAATGAAGTTGGCCCACGAACTCGGTCGAGACATTGCTATGTACTATGCAAATGCCTTGTCACATCCAAATCGGTTCATAAATACGCGTATTATCGCGTGACAAAAATCAGATCGTTTCAAAATGTCAGCCATGCTAGAAATTCAAAGTGCTATAACTCAGCCATTTTGTAAGATAAAGACAAAACAAAAAATCCTCCGGAATCTTTGTATCAAGCTCAAACACATAAGAAAAAAATATTTTTCAATTTCTAATTTTTTTGTGCCTCATTTTAAATTTAAATTTTTTTTAAATATTTAAATGGCCGCCATTTTGAAACAAAATGGCGGTTGAAGCTGGCCAACGAACTCGGTCTAGACATTGGTATGTACTATATACACACGAAATTTTATCCAAATCGGTTCATAAATACGAGAGTTACAGTATGACAAAGATCAGATATATATATATATATATGGATATATATATATATATATATATATATATATATATCAACTTTTGAACGGAGGGTGGTTTCGGGGTCTGGGGGTCATGATCGATGAAAATATACCAAAATTTTTTGAAATCGCTTTCCTCCGAACGGCTGCAATAGGTAGCTTTTTGTAAAGAAAGCTACCTAAAAATCATGAAAAGTACCAAATACTCTCAAACCAGAGGGAGATATGCGAGTGAAATGGCTCAGACCTCACAGTGTTAAATAAGGTATTTTAGCATTACAATGAAAGAAAAATCTCTAAAACCGACAGAAAAGTTGTTTATTTTACGAAAACAAAGTCTGAAATTTTTGTTTTTTAACAATTAAATATATATTTTTTTACGATCGCAAAACAAAATTTTTTCTCATAAAATTAACAAATTTTTTCCTCCATTTAGGCCAATAGTTATTTCCGTCAAGTTTAAGTTGTGTCATACATTTACTCAATATTAAATATAATTTTGACCTTTTCATGTAGAAAGAATCATCCTCGAATGAATTTTTCTATTACTTATTTGGGATTCAACTAATGAATCAGAAGAAACGAAATTATCCTTCCGCATCTTTACTTACTCTACTGGGAGATAAAGCTCCGAAGTTGACGATAAACGCAATCTAATACCTGATATAAAACATTTTTTTTCATTTTGGACTGAGATAGAATAAATTAAACATCTTTTCCAGAAAGAAAATATTTATAACACAATATATTGCTATAACGAAATTTAAAGCTCTTTCAATAATTATACTTTTGATGACTTTCTATTAATGGGAGATTCTCAAAAGTTGGGATCATTAAACGTTAACTATATGTAATTTTTAAAATTTTCAAATTTAAGGCTAATTTTTTTTAATAGTATAGTATTTTGTCTATAAATATAATATATAAATACTTTATAATAGTATGTCTACAAAATTATACACAACCATTAAAAAACAGCAACTATTCTGGAAAATTAATGATTAAAGCATTTAATTAGCAGTTACGTACGTTACAAATTTTGGACATTTTTTCGCACGTACGTTACAGATTTTGAACGTTGCTCTTAGTATTTAAAAAATTCTTAAGACTAAGAATGTAGTAAATGTGTCTGTATACATATATATATGTGTAATTAACTTTTTGTTATCCAGTAATAATAATAATAAAATCAAATGCTTTGTTACGTACGTTACTTTCGGACATAACAAAATACAGAAAATTTTTTGATAGAAAAGTCCTTCTATCTTCAAAAAAGCAATAAATCAGCCTGCCATCTCTTAAAGAAATTATCAAAAAATCATCCGTTTCCTTTATGCATTCGTTGTTTAACATTAGAACCATCTGGAAAAAAGTTAAAACTCTTTTTCTTGGTGGTACATTGAAGCAGTTAACGTTATGAATGTCCGAAATTGGCCTCTTTAGCATAAAATAATAAAATTTTAAGATATTTATACATAGCTTTTACTATAAATTATGTCATTTTCTGTCTTTGAATAGAATTAAAAACTCAGTGTAAAAAGAAAAATAAAGTCAATGATAATTAAAGTTATGTTTGAAAGGCTTAAAGTTATGACTTGTGTTCAGTGCCCACCTTTTGAGAATCGCCCTAATATAGAATTATTTTTATTATACTTGTAACTTTTGATTGTGCGATTCAGTAAAAATTAAACACTCTCAGAAATGCTTTCTTCAACTCACGAAAATTTTCCTGGCAGCAGTGCTATTAGGAATTTTCCGTTAAGGGGACTCTCTACATTAGGAGACTAAAAAAAAAGCATTTTTTATGATATTTTTTTTTTTGTAAGAAAACTGCATGAGGGACATCTTTTTGAAATTTTAACAGTTTATTGTACATATCTTAAGGTATACACAAGAATTTTTTTATTAGGTTTTGTTGCTTCTACTTTAAATTATAAACAAATATGTTCAACTGCTTTGGAAAATTTCGTCAATACGGTGGGCATGATAGCGCCTTGTAGAATTATCTGAAACACAAAAATAATTTTCTCGTAAACTTCGTGAGTATAGCTTCTAGTTAAATTAAAGGAACCCATAAATTTATTTAAAAAAAGTTATGTAATGGCTGATAAAAAAAAAAAATTGTACTTATTTGTTTATAACTTTTTTTTAATAATTTTGGTAAAAGCTTTAATTCATATCGAAGGCAATTAAATAAGCTATAATTTAAAAAAAAAAATCAAGATGATCCATTCAGTAGTTTTTTTTTTTTTTTTTTAATCTTGCCCACCGTGTCAATAATGTGGTTGAACATATTTGTTTATAACTTAGAGTAGAAACAAGAAAATCTAATAAAACATTTCTTGTGTATACCTTAAGATATGTACAATAAACTAATAAAATTTCAAAAAGATCCATCGTGTAGTTTTCTTACAAAAAAAAATCATAGAAAAGTGCTTTTTTTGTCTCCTAATGTAGAAGGTCCTCTTAATTGACGAATATCTGGGTTTTTTTTTATCCGTTATAAGACGTAAAATATATCTGAATTGAAGAAAGAAAAAAAAGTTACTAACCTAGAATCGAACCAGCTTTATTAATGTTACGAACCGAGTACGCTAACCACTGAGCTACAATTGTACGGTAGTGAAACACTTTGAAGTAAATATGATTGCTTCAGATGGATATGGCTTGATTAATTTCTTTAAAAAGCCTTTAATTTTGAAGTGAATTTCGGGAAGATTTCGTCTTTAATGAGATTGTGACTGCGGTTTTAATACTTTAGTATTAGTATATGATAAAAATGTGAAATATAAATATTTTTAAATAGATTGCTAGATGTAAAATAGGAATATTATATTTTTATTCGATAAGATTTGTTTTTCCTTTTTGTGTAAAATCGACTTTTTTTTCATTTAATATTTAAATTAAAATATCTTTTAAATGTGTTAATTTAAAATATATTTTAATTTCGAATATTTATTTTTTTATAAACAACTTATTAGATGCAACTTTTTTTTAACTTTATTCAACTTATTCGACATAAAAAGAATAAATTCTGAGATTCTTGAATGAATGAGAAAGGTAATTGTTATTTATTTCTAAATTAGAAAACTTTTTCTTTTTTTATTAAATTAGAAATCTTAATATATAGAATTTTTGGCTTTTCGTTTTTTAAATAAATTCGGTTTTTAGTATTAACCCTCTCGTCACCCTCATCCTCATATGAAGCTCCTACTTCGAATTGCAATATTTGAAAGAAAAAAAATATTTTTTTTTATTCCAGCGCCTAATAGTGATAGCATATGTTGATACATTTACTATTATGATTTTACTTATGTTTCAGCATTTAATAATAATAATATTGATAAAAGTTTTATTAATTATTAGTAAACCGTTGGCGTTTCTTTTAATTCAAACATGTTTCACTCTTTTAATTTAAATTAGGGACTCCTTTTCCGAATTAGTAATTTGTGATAAAAAATAAAAAATACCACTAAATTGTTTATGTTTGTTTAATCTAGCTGTAATACGACATTTTCCAAACTTCTTAAAAGATTCTTCCTTAGACTATTTTTATATGAAAAACACGCGACATAACTACATTCGTTAGGTTTCTGTAAAGAACATATTCGTTAAATTTCAGTAAACTGTAACTTCTGTGATTTCGATAGCTACTTTTAATTTACTTAGAGTAAAAGTAATTTTTCCCAAAATTGGAAAAAAATTTGGTGCCGAGAGGGTTAATAGAGCACACGCGTGCTAGGAATGAACTGCATTTCTCTCTGTTTTTCAGGCATTCGTGAAGAATCCACGGATAAAACATGTTTATTAGGAGTACGGAAATTATTTGAAAAAATGAAGAATAATTTAGTGTATATTGGCGAATTTCTCTGACAGTAAAATTTTATGATAAAATTTGGTGTGTTTTACAAAATATTACAATTAGAAATAGGGGAGAGTGGTACACAGTGAGACAGCAGCCATTTTGACATATAGTTGTAACTTTTTCACCAAGCTGGCACAAACACATAACGACTTCATCTTATGCAAACCGTGGATGCAGTTTCGGCACTTCAATTACTCGTCCGACAAAATTGTAAATAATTCTATATTTTATAGTGGTTAAAGTTACATAAACGTCTCTTTTAGAGCTTATTTCCTTCAATATGACGTATAGTTACGTAACCAAACCTAGCTATATCTAATAATAGACTATTTCGACCAATCGACATAAACTTTTTAAAGCGATGAAATTGATGCAACAGATGTGGCATCCATTTTGTTACAACGTAACGAAAGTACACAGTGAGACACACAGATCTGGTACACAGTGAGACGTGTCTCAATGTGTACCTACTATAACGATTATCTCGTTATATATGTTTACATTCCATCCCCCCCCCCCAGCAGTTTCAATTAAAATTCTGTTTAAGAATTTATTTATTTTAGTGCGCTATAGTCAAACAGTGCAGCCCCTAAATTAAATTCAACATTTAAAAACTAAATCGATTGTATTAACAGCCCTTCACATTTAAATTAAATTATTCTAGTTACTCATCTCTTTAATAAAATAAAATCAGTGATTCAGTCTTCAATTTTTACTTTATGATTTTTTCACACATACGATTTAACCTTGTAGAAAATTCGTTACGGCTGACTGTTAGTTTCAAAAGCATTTTAACTTCGGTCATTTCCTTATTTGGACATGAATATAACTCATCATTTAAAATCACTTTACATGCAATCTATTCATTAGAATTATCTTCGCTTCACACCCTTTTGTTCAGATGTATGGCAATTCTGCATTTTTGTGGTAAAGCGGTTTATCTTTGATCTAACATCTGCTCTAGAAAAATACATTCTCATGCCTTTTCGCCTAACGATTTCGATCTGTTACTAGGCCTTATCCAGAAACACTTTTTATTTTTTTTACATTTAACCGCAGCTGTATCAATGTACAGATTAGTCTGCGTCTATCATGACTCAGGAATGTTATCAGCCCACAATCTGCCACCCCTACACAATTAATGTATGGTAGAAGCCTACCGTATGTTTTTGGCGAACATACCAGCCAATGTTTCCCTTAGCCTCTTGTGCATGGCGCAAAAATACTTGTAGATTGGCGATATTGTAGTCCGCCAAGCAAGAAAGTTGTAACTGTATATTCAACACATTCCTGCTCTGTCTCTAGCCGTATTAAAAGATGACGTATTAAAAGAGGCTCCTTATTGCTTCCCCCTGTACCTCTCCCTTCGACTTTCATCATGAAATAAACAAAGTCTTCGTTTACCCGAATTGGAGTTTTTTTTAGAAGTCCTGGTATTTCTAAACCGCTATACGTCCTCAATAATACGGCCACATCTATAGTATAACGGAAGCTTCGTTACAAAACTTTGGTCACCGTGACCAGTTTTTTTCTCCAGTAAAAAAAAAAAAAAAAAAAAAAAATGTAAGGGAGAGGTACGTGCTTCCAATCTTATTTTTCTGCATGCACTTCTTGGAGCGATGGATTCCTCCCGGCTGTCGCACCGCTCTATTGCAGTGAGCTTCGAGTAACTCGCTCCCGTCACCTAAAGAAAAGTCATCCTGAAATCAACAGCTCGCCACCCCATCTCCGACGAAAGATTTCATCCTGGAGTGAACTTCTCGCCCCGGACGACTGCCCTTCGCCGAAGAAGCCTCTGTCTTTGCCTGTTTCTATCCTGCTTCCCTCTCTTGTTTCAAGTGGAGCATTACCCCTTTCTCTCGCATCGACGGTTGTTTTGAACTGCTCTGTGCTGTCCCACCGGTGTTGTTGACATCAACGGAACTGTTTTCTTCTCTTCGTGCATCCCGCGGATCAGCGTGTGAGTGTATCTTAGCCTGAAAATCATCCACAGTGTTCTATGTTCGTTCACCCCTGCACTGAATTCTGTGATTAGTCTCAAGTCGACTTCGATGTGTGTTTTTCACCAAAATTACAGCAATATGTGAGTGCTCAAAGTACGCCTCTACATTTTCACGTGCGAGATGTGAACTCCCAATTCAAAAGTGTGAGAAAAGCCTTATCAGTTAAAAAAAAAAACCTGCAAAAAAGTGCTGAAATTGAACAGTGTGTGATATTGTGTATGTGCAAACAAGATTTCAAGTGTGCTTTCCCCTTATGTGTGATAGGAGAATACTTGCGCTAAAATTCCCTTGTTTACTTTCTGTCTACGAAAATGAAAGGAACGTCCGAGCGAGTCAGCGATTGAATCACGACTCTCGCTCTCATTTCTATTTATACAGCCAGCATCCTCAATATTCTGAATAATGTGTTTTGTTTCCTTTTTACCATACGACACCACTGTTTGTGAAAGAAATGCCTCAGCGTGTTTTTGCGTGATTACTCTTGATTAAAAATCCACCCCAATTTGTCCTGCGATCTGCTCAAGTGTGCTATGTGTGTTGTGGGTCAACTTCTCTGATGCTACAGTCAGAATGTGAAAAATGTGCATGTTTGTGAAATTTCCTAGTGTACGCGTGTGTTGAGTCGTTCGAATAAAAGGAGTCAATCAACAAAAAAAATCATTCAAATGACTCCTGAAGTTGTGCTCCATAAATTCTCCGTTGTATACAAATAAAAAAAAATCGTAGAGAGTCAGATATATATGCACTTAAAAACAAAAATTCACAATCTAAAAAAAATGAAAGTGCATTAGTAAAAAAAAAAGAAAAAAAAGGTTTCAATAGTGCTAGATTCACTTAAATAACACATTTTACAGTATGAAAGCATATGTTTTTATTCCCCATTTATTTGTTTTTTTTTTCGACTAATTTCTTTTCAGTTAATTCTGGAAACGTTGTTTTAAATTTTTGTTTTAAAGTTATTTCATTCCATTTTTATGCTTTCATACTCCATAAGTACTCACAAGTACTTGAGAATTGATTTTATTAATATTATTGTGTTTTTGTACAGGATACGAAAACACAGTGATATTGCTATTTTTGATATTTTGTGTTGTCTATTTTAATATCTATAAATATAATATAATTAGTTTTTTCCCATTGCATTGAATGTTCCAATATTCTTAGTTATTATCAAATACAGTCCCCTCTGCTTAACTCTTAACGGATGTTAAAATATGTTGAAATTTTTTTTCTTTTCCTCAAAAAGAGTTAACGAGGATTATATTTTGTCCCATATATTTTTTCTAGTTTGCCTTTCGGTTTGAAAATATTTTAATTTGAGAGATTTTTAATTTCTGTCCTTTTAGAGAAACAAGGACAGATAGCAATTTTTTTCTCTATTAAAAAGGATAAAATAAGTTTTTATTTCAGTTGCTTGCTCCTACTAGTTTTATTTTGAAAGACGTACATGTTCCCATCCATTTATAAAAAAAAAAAAAAAAAAAAAAAAAAAAAAAAAAAAAAAAAAAAAAGGAGCTATTGCGAAATATTTTTTTTTGGTTTCTCTTTCTTTTGCTTAAGATAAGCAACGATATTATTTTTACTTTGAGAAACACAATTTTGTCCCTGGATAATTTTTTTTCTATAAAAGGTGTGAAAAAGACCTTTTGTTTATTTTTTTAAGTTGTGTGTTATTTTTTTAATGTGATTATTATACTATTTTATTCCATTACTTTAGTTCATTTACTTTTTTATCTGTTATATATGTGTTATATTTATATATGTATGCAGAATTTTAGTAACAATTTTTGATTCGAGAATTTGTGTTAGGTAAACCGTTGACCATGTCCGCTAAACAAGTTCAAATCAACATTAACCAATTTGATGGAGATCCGGATTTGCTTAAATTCTTTTTTAACCAAATTAGGTCGGTCGCTGAAATTAACAAATACAGCCCTCAGACTACCATTGCTGTACTTGTAGGGAAGTTAATTGGTCCCGCGCAAAAATTTTATGCACAGAATCCGGAAATTCAAAAAATCAACAATCTAGATACGCTTGAAAAAGAATTTACCGCATTTTTCTCACCCCCGAGCAAGTGCGTGGCTGGCGTTGAACTTTCGAGTTTATCTCTTCTGCCAGCAGAGTCAATTAAAAATTTGGCTCACCGGTTAAACGTGTTAGCCGCAACCGTGTATGCTGATATTAACGACGAAAATGCCCGTAACACAATTAAACTTATGAAATTCATGGAGGCTGTGCCAGCTAACATACGAATAAAGTTACAAGAAGAGGGTATCACAGAATATCGTGCTGCTGTTGAAATAGCACAGACGTTACACGAAATTCTGCATAACGAAAAGATTCTACATTCCTTACCCTCTGTCATTAAATCTCAAAATAACGTTGAAGAACAATTGAAGGAACTCTCGGAAAAAATAAATGCGTTAACACTCGCACTGCCTGGACCCAAAACAGAAAATTAAAAAAAATGACATGCAAGGTAGCCCAAAGTATAACGCAAATGCGATGCACTATACAAAAAATTTCAAAACGCGAAATTTCCCAAAACGTTTTTCCCCTCACAAATTTCCACAAAGAAACGTTCTCACGTGTCAACTCTGTTTCCGCAATGGCCACCAGGCCCATCAGTTTTTTAAATGGAAAAGAGTTAATACACAGAGAAGGGAAAATTTTAACAGACGCAACAATTACCAGCTTCAGGAAAACTAGAACAGAGACACAATTTTTATGCTGAATTTTGTGTCTCAACCATGTGACTTAACATCAGCAACATTTCCTATTGACCCTGCAGTACCAAAAATCTCTAAAGAAAGGTTAGTTAATTCAACCGGGTCACAAACTTCAGATCACATTAAAATCGCAAGAAATATCACTACTCAAACAGAAAATGAAGACGATAACAATGTTCACATCATTTGTAGTGTTAATACGCATTCTCCATCACTCCCTCTTGTAAAGGCCACTATTGCAAACCATAAAATCACCCTATTGGCTGACTCTGGAAGTAGCATTTCGTTACTTTCACAAAATTTATTTAATGAACTTAAACCTGTATTAAAATACAAGAGACTATCAACAGCCATAAATATTAAAACCGTCAATTCGGATGTTTCTTTTTCTTCATGTATTAGAGCATCCATTAAGTTAGGAAAAAAATCCTTCTCGCACCACTTTTATATAGTGGATATTTCTGAATCCTCCGGTTTTGAAGGCATTCTTGGTTTTGATTTCATTAGTAAATTTAACATTATCATTGATACTTTCAATAAATGCATTCACATTAACAACAACTTGACTATTCCACTAGAAACATCACACACTAAGTCCAAAGTCAGTGAAAGTAATCAATGTAACACCTTATGTGATGTGGTGACAAATCAAAAAGTTTTCTTAACCCGTAAAATCATTCTAGAACCCCAAGAGCAAACATGGTGCTCAGTTTACACAAACAATAATATCAAACATGACATAAATTATCTATTTGAATATTTGGCAGATAAAAAAGAATTAATAGGTCATGATGCCATTATTCAAATGGATAAGAAGTTTAAACGCAAAAAGAAGCCTGTACAATTAAATCATTTCTTTTCTATTTCACTTAAAAATAATTCTGACACTACCATTCATCTCCCTAAACACACAAAAATTGGACATTTATCTGAGGTTGAGGAAATTCTTGAATACCCCTCTGATAATTTGGACAAGCATCATAACTCAGAACAACACTTCCTAAATTTTATCAAGGCATCTAATGAAACATTAAAAAAGAGGAAAGAGGATTTGGCAGCTACCGATTTTGATCTTACACATTTAAGTTCTAATGAAGCAAATACAATGACTAAATTATTACTTAATTATTACCCTGCCTTTTCAAAATCATTAAATACACTTGGACATACTGATAAGATTGTACCTGATTTTAAATTTATTAATGACTACCCTATAAAAACTCTTCCATTCCCCCTTCCTCAATCTTTGCAAAAAGGTACTTTAGAACAAATTAAAGATCTGCTTGATGCCAAAATTATTGAACGCCACTGTTCAGAATGGGCTTGCCCCATGCTGTTAGTCAGAAAAGAAGCCAGATGAGACTGGTAAACAAAAATTTCGTCTCGCGTTAGATCCCAGAATGATTAATACTGTAATTCAAGGATCATCTTACCCTCTACCTAAAATTCAAACCATCATTTCAAATCTTTCTCAGTATCGATATTTTTCTTCTCTTGACTTTCATCAGGCATATCATCAAATTGATTTGCCAGCAAAATTCCAAAATCAGTTGACATTTACTACTATGTTTGGTTCTTTTAGATACAAGAGATTAGTGTTCGGATTAAAAAACAGTGCTTCTATTTTCCAAGCTTTAATGGATTCTTTGCTTGATGAATTACAACTAGATGGTGTATATACATATCAGGATGATTTCATTGTAGGTGCAAACTCTTTTGATGAAATGTGTAATAAATTTAAAAAAATTCTCTCAATCTTAACCAAATATAACCTGACCCTGTCTCCTAGCAAATGTACTTTTCATAAATCTAGCATTGACTATTTGGGATTTCATGTATAAAATCAGTCTGTTTCCCCAATTCAGTCAAATATCATAAAAATAACATCTTTCCCCATACCTACAACTAAGCGGCAACTAAAAAGACTCATTGGTGTTATTACATTTTACAAATCTTTAGTTCCATCTTTTTTTCTGAGTTAGTACAGCCACTGATAAACCTAACTACTCCAAAAGTTAAATTTAAATGGACAGTTAAACATCAAGAAATCATGGATACAATACAGAAAATTTTCTTTAATTCTCCCATGGTTAGATTACCTGATTGGAACAAGACATTTTATTTAAATACAGATGCGTCAAATCTTGCTATTTCTGGTGTTTTGTTACAAGAGCATGATCAACAACTTTTAACAGTAGCATATTTTTCTAAATCTCTTAAGCCATCAGAAAAAATACCCTGCACTTAAATTAGAACTCATGGCAATTTATAAATCTGTTACCGCTTTCAAATATTATTTATATAACAGACAATTTGTAATCCTTTCTGACAGTAAACCCTTAGAAAAATATAACAAGACTACTAATCCAGCTGATATTATCTCTCGTTGGCTCATGGAGCTTTCAGAGTACTCATACACTTTTAAACATATCCCTATTAAGAAAAATGTTCTTGCTGACTATTTATCTCGCTGTACTTTTGAAAACAATCAACAAACTCTGGATACTAACCCTGAACTTATCCATGACCCTCAACCATTACCTATTGTTGACTATGATACACCAGACAGTAATAATTCATGTTCAAGTGCCACTAAGAAATATGTAAACTATCTTGTATCTGGTAAAAATCAAATCCAGATCCTTTATTGGAAATTTCAAATGGAACTTTCTGCACTGAACAAAAAAATGACACCACTTTGTCCACTGTTTACAAGGAGATTCTAAAGAAAGGACCTTCTCAAAAATATCCTAATTACTTCATACACCCTGATTCGAAAGTTTTAATGTTAAAAAAAGAAAACAATCTTAACGACACTTTTTCATATCACATTGTTTTTCCTAACTCTCTTAAAAGCAAAGTTTTAACAATCTCTCATTTATCTCACTTTGGTTTTAATAAAACCTATGAGTTCCTATCATCAAGATACTTTTGGAAAGGCATGTATGTTGACACCTTAAACTTTGTAGCTTCATGTGTCAAATGTCTTCAATGTAAACATCATCAAACCCCTCCTGCACCCTTACAACGCACCTACACGCCCAGATATCCTGGCCATACCATTAGTACAGATCTCGTTGGACCTTTTTCTAATGGTAAACATATTTTAACTATTACAGATCACTTTTCAAGACATGTTGAACTCTTTCCACTTAATGATACATCTGCAGCTAAAGTCGTTAAATGTTTATTCTCTTATATAACCACCTTTGGGAGACCTTCTGTTGTCTTATCAGACTTAGGACCCCAATATACATCTCAAATATACAACATTTTTAATGATACTCTAGGTATTAAGGTACTTCACAGCTCTGTTTCGAGGCCACAAAGCAATGCTCTTTCGGAGAGAATCAATAAATCAATCAAATACTCTGTTAATATACTTTTGCAAGAAGGTCACTCATTTGAAAATGCAATATTTATACACAAGTCGCTCTATAATGGTTCAAAACATGCAACTACATTATTCACTCCTAATCTCCTCCACTTTGGACGTGAACTTTCATTAATTTTTGACACTTTTGATCAGAATAGCAATCAACCTTTTCTAGATAAACATACTGAAATACATAAACTACTTGAAGATTTACCCAAAATATATGACAAGGCTTACAATAACATTAAAACAGCACAGGATAAAAGATATAAACATTACGGTCAAAAAGCTAAATTAAGAACTATTTGTCTCAAAGATATTGTGAACTTAAAATCTGTTGATAAATTCAAACCTAAATACACTGGACCATACATTGTAACTTTAAAACATTCACCTGTGTCATTCTCGATCAAGAGGTTATATGCTGCTGATAATACAGCATTTCGTGTACACATTGATAGGTTACTTCTTGCACCACCTCGATATGGACATTTATTCTATGCTACAAGTCACTTAAACAATCACAACTTCCCTAATGTTTATCAACCACATACATATAATTTAAGAAACAGAAAATAATATACTTTTGTTTACATTTTTTTCTTATGACATGTATTGTGAAGCTAAGTGTACAACCAGGGGCCTAGGTTGTATGTATGTTGTTTACAACAGAACTTTGACAACATTATGGCTGACCCATGACTGTTTTCTTCGAAGATCTCTTGTGAACAATATTTTGAATCACTTTACACTCTTTTCATTTTACTGTACACTTTTATGTTATTTACATACACTTAACTATTATTTGCAGTTTAACATTTATTTTACATTTCATTCTTTTACGATTACATTTCAGGTAACAGTGATAACTAACACATTTAATAATTGCAGTTATTTAAAAAAAAATTTTTTTTCACATGTAATTTGATAACATTTTCCTTAAGTCAACCAGTTAGTTACCTTCTAATTATACGACTTGTGCATTATCTAACCTGATTATGACTTTTCATTTTTTTATGTCTCTCTTCACTCTAGGATGGTCTACCCTTTTTGATTTGATATATATGTGACATATATCTATTTTTTTTTTTTTTAATTCTCCCTTTCGAATGTTTTGTTCCCGTTCAAAATTATTGCCCTTAGGGTCCAAAACTTCATTGTGTTGAGAGACAACCCCTTGGAATTGGTGTTCCAATTCACAAAAAATCAATTTTTGCTTGTAAACCGACGTGTGCTCCTTTAGAGGACCGCTAACGTCTTCGGAGGAGCAGGGACTCATATAAGCGGGCGCTGTATGTGTCTCAAAACTCCCTCCTCATGTAGGGCTGAAGCCCTAAGCCGACGCCATAATACTTGTGGTCTACACAAGATTCAGGGTGACACCTTTTTCATGGGCGTGCTTCAGGCACCTCTTTTTTTTTGTCATCCTATGCTGCATGCATAAACATTACATTTTTTTTTAATCATGTCCAATTTCTTTTAAATCATATTACAATTACTTATTACTTTACAATTACACATTTCACTTATTATTATTTACTCTATACTTCTAGTGTTGCATTTGTGTTTATATATTATATTTTTTTATTGTTAGTACTTGTGTTTTTCATAAAATGATCCGAATCAGGATCAATATTCTGATGATGTGCAGCCAATGGTTTAGTTACATGCTGCTTAAATATTTGCTGTCAGAGTCGACTCAGATAAAAAAAAAAGCCATGGTATACGTAATTTTCAAGAAAAAGTTACTTAAGGTGGATATCCATTAAAACCAATTAGAAATATTAATTCATAAAATCTCTTAGGACTGTTGGAACTATTGATGAAAGAGATTTTTTTGTGTTCATGACAGCAACTTGTTTAAAAAAAAAAACTTTTATGTTTTGAAAAATATTTATATGTGTAACTATTTTTCTTGCTGTTTTGCCCATGCACACGGGTCAAGAAAAAGTTTTTTTTTCCGGTGTCCCAGGTGATATATATAACGATTATCTCGTTATATATGTTTACATTCCATTCCCCCCCCCCCAGCAGTTTCAATTAAAATTCTGTTTAAGAATTTATTTATTTTAGTGCGCTATGGTCAAACAGTGCAGCCCCTAAATTAAAGTCAACATTTAAAAACTAAATCGATTGTATTAACAGCCCTTCACATTTAAATTAAATTATTCTAGTTACTCATCTCTTTAATAAAATAAAATCAGTGATTCAGTCTTCAATTTTTACTTTATGATTTTTTCACACATACGATTTAACCTTGTAGAAAATTCGTTACGGCTGACTGTTAGTTTCAAAAGCATTTTAACTTCGATCATTTCCTTATTTGGGCATGAATATAACTCATCATTTAAAATCACTTTACATGCAATCTATTCATTAGAATTATCTTCGCTTCACACCCTTTTGTTCAGATGTATGGCAATTCTGCATTTTTGTGGTAAAGCGGTTTATCTTTGATCTAACATCTGCTCTAGAAAAATACATTCTCATGCCTTTTCGCCTAACGATTTCGATCTGTTACTAGGCCTTATCCAGAAACACTTTTTATTTTTTTACATTTAACCGCAGCTGTATCAATGTACAGATTAGTCTGCGTCTATCATGACTCAGGAATGCTATCAGCCCACAATCTGCCACCCCTACACAATTAATATATGGTAGAAGCCTACCGTATGTTTTTGGCGAACATACCAGCCAATGTTTCCCTCAGCCTCTTGTGCATGGCGCAAAAATACTTGTAGATTGGCGATATTGTAGTCCGCCAAGCAAGAAAGTTGTAACTGTATATTCAACACATTCCTGCTCTGTCTCTAGCCTCGTGATGACGTATTAAAAGAGGCTCCTTATTGCTTCCCCCTGTACCTCTCCCTTCGACTTTCATCATGAAATAAACAAAGTCTTCGTTTACCCGAATTGGAGTTTTTTTTTTAGAAGTCCTGGTATTTCTAAACCGCTATACGTCCTCAATAATACGGCCACATCTATAGTATAACGGAAGCTTCGTTACACCTACTATGTCGTTCTGATGTTAAAAAAGTTATTTATTAATAAAAAAGGTTTCTCTCTCTCTCTTTCTCTCTCTCTCTCTCTCTCTCTCTCTTTCTCTCTCTCTCTCTCTTTCTCTCTCTCTCTCTCTTTCTCTCTCTCTCTGTGTGTGGGCGTGCGATGGCTAGGGAAATCTACTAAACGTAAGAGGCTGAAAATTTGCATTGTCCACCCGAGGCTCATATTTTTAAAAAATTTTAAATTTAGAAATATTAATTAGAAATCATAAACCGCAGAAAATTATTGATAGAGTGTAAAAATGTATGATTTATGAAAATATATACTGTCTCACTGTGTAACACGAGTGGTACACAGGGAGACAATTTTCGATACTCCGTTATGCTTCTTCTGTGCTTTTATAAGTAACTTTTTTAAAACCATTTATACATTAATGTGTAGGGTATTTGTGTAGCTTAAAGACGTAACAATTTTGTTTTCAAAAGAATAAAAATCGTCGCCATCCGTTAAGTAATAATAATTTTCGTCTCACTGTGTACTACCCTCCTCTAAATGTGGAATAAATGTGGATAAAATGTGGAAATAAATGTGTGTATAATGACTGGTGTGCAAACAACAAACGTACTGGCAAATATGCTGTTGCCCTGAGGAAATGCTAGTCTTTTATGGGTTAATAAAATAAATTAATTAAATTAGCTGTTTAAAACAAACTAGATAGTGCCCGTCAAGATTTGACGGTAAATAACTTGAATGTTTCTTCAGAAAAATTCTCTAATTTTTATTTAGTTGCTTTTAAATTAATTATTGAATGAAGAAATAAGTGACGAATTTCTATATTGCATAAGTGATTCCTATTTCTTTAAGGCGATAGATGGTCCTGTCAGGCTAACCTATTCAATGATATCAAAGAATTTTAAGATTATAATTTACAAACAATTATGCTTGCTTTTTACCAGAAATTTTCGTTAAAATGCCGGGTAGAGAATTTATTTTTACTTACTACGACCTCATTTTTTTTTTTAAATAACAATATTTATTTCCATTTATTTATTTATTTTTAAACTACACGACGATTAAAAGCTGCCATGAATGTTATTTTTATCTGTCTCATTCTCTAAAAACCTAAATTTGAAACTTAGTGCAGCTAACGATTTATAATATATATTTTTTATTACTTGAATTTTATTTTACATTTTTTAAATATTAAATCTGGATATTAAGGTAATTACTTTTATAGTTCTTATACAAATATTTTTCTTTCTTTCCGTTTTATTTTTTTACGGAAAAGAATAACAAACTTTTCTTTCTGACACACACACATATAAATTCTTGATAATGGTCAGAAAATACAACGAAAATTGTAGATCAGCTCAATTTATTTAATTGATAATTACATGCAAAATGTTTTAGCTTAAATATTTTAAATATAAAATCATTATTTTTTCAGAATATTATTGAGTGTTAAATTTTATTTAACTATAAAGCATTCAAATAATAATAATAATAAAATTAAAATCCTAAAACTTCTCTTCCTATTAAAATATGTCATTACAGAAGTGAATTATCGACAAAAATATTACACATTTTTCCAGGCTTCGGTTCGAATCCGCGCCCGCTACAAAAATTTTGAGCTTCAGATTGTTGCATTAACCCACTACGCTAGTGGGAACTCATTGTCGTTCCTTCTAAAGTGAAGACGTTCAAAAAACAGTTGACGCATACTTGTCTTGAATTTGAGTTTTGATCTTACAGAAATAGTTTTGCGTTTTAATATTTGATACCTTACTTTTTCAAAGAAGCAGCTACAACTTAACATGCTGGTTTCCCAATCTTCGTGTTTAACTATTGGCAATTCATAAGACGGATATAACTTTTAGCCTCAAATCACTGTGTTTATCTTCTGTATGTAATATGACCAAAACAATATGGCACTCCCGAAATAAACAGTATTTAACTCTTAAGGGGGTCCGGGACACATTTTCAAAAAATTTTTATTTATTGAGTTAAAATTTTGAATTTTTTTCTGATGGTTAACCATATCATTTGTAAACAGAATCAAATGATAAAACTTCTCATAGCTTTTTTTAAAAAAAAATTTAATTTAAAATTTATGAAAAAGTGGTATAACTTAAATTCGTTATAACTCGAAATATTATTTGTAGAATTTAAATTGTTTTTCATTTAAATAAACAGAAATATATATTTTTTTAATTTAGAGCCAGCATTTTAAAAAATATTAATTTTTAAAAAAATTAAAAATATTTAACGAAAAAATTACAAAAAAAGTGGTGGAACTGTTTTTAAAAAAATCATATTTTCAAAAGTAAATATTTTTTTTTCAAATATGCTGGCTCAAAAGTAAAGTAAAATAATTGAAAAAGATATGTTCCGACTTTCAACCCTGTATCTTTAACGGTTCTCGAGTTATAAGAATTTAAATAGGAGAAATGGTGAAAAAACCTATTATGAAGAAAAACGCAATTTCACAAGAACTCGTTTCCTTGTCAACCATAGCTTGAAAGGCAGATTTTGAAAACAAACCAAAACGAAAAAATTAATATTTCCTGTTCTAATTAAGATAGAAACATGATTTAAACATCATTTTAAGCAGAAAACGGCAGAGAAATTTTTAATCCAATAAAAAAAAAAAAAAAAAATTAAATTTGAAGATTTTTGTGTCCCGGACCCCCTTAATATCGACACAGTAAATTTTTGAATTGTTAATAATGCTGAAAGAGCCAAATAATATTAACTTTGTGAAAGAAAGAAAAGCTAGTTTACAGTAAGATCGAATAGCAGACAAACTTGAAACAACTTCTACCTGTGATGTGATAGTTGAACTGAGCGGGTATCTTTGCGCATGTGCAGCGCGTCCCTCCAAAGGTGGACTTGTACTTATATACTGCGCTTGCGCAACTGTAGAAATTTAATTTAAAATTACGGCTAATTAATAAAATATTTCAACAAACGAATGTACGATAACAAATCTGTGGCCAAATAGCTTTCATTTAAAGAAAGATTGGTCTAATTTGAGGTAGTAGTTTCTTCTCACGGACTGTCTTAAGAAAACGCTTAGCGTTTTAAATATATAGATTACAAATCAAAATTCTGTTACCCGAAACAGCTAAGAGATTCCTTCTAATTCTGCTTCTTCCCATTTCAAAGGGAACAATCAAAAACAGGCCCTTCTTTTACTAAAAGCGTTTTCACTGTACATTGTATCTCAATGAATGTGACTTTGGTGATTATCTTGGCTCATATCTGTTGGTTTCTATTAGCCATCTGTGAGCGACATAAGTCAACTGATTGGAAAGGGTCGAAATATTAAAGTCTATCATTTTCGTTAATATTTGATATGATTAGACACCCTAGCGCTAAGAAGAGACCTGTCATTATTGCCAAACTATCATTTTTTCAATCAGCGGTTATTTAAAGTTACAGTGGGATGTCGGCAATGATTAATGATTCAGTTTGTTCGGGATCATTTAAATTCTCTCTTCATTTATATCATTAAAATAACATTCTTTGTGTTCCAAAGAATTGTTTCCGGTGAAAATTATAGACTGACTGACTTAATTTCTTTTTATTTGCATATTTGATGCTAAATTTATTGTTTATTTGTTGCTGCACATACAATTAAAAGAAACATGAACTAATTTTGTTTTACTTGCTTCGTTATTTATATTAAGGTATACGTCATTTTATTATTTGCATAAACACAAATCGGAAAAATCATTAAATATTAAGCAATTACAGCAATTAAGTAAGTTTTTATGTATGAAACATGAAGTATTAATATATTTTTACCAAAATCTTTCGAAATAATATACAGCGCAGTGTTGCCCGATTGGGGACTTTTTTGTCCCCAGATTGTTGATTGTCAGCGCTTTTTTGAAATAGAAATATTCGGCCAATTTAAAAATAGATTAAAAATTCTGAAAAAAGGCGAATTATTCTATTTTAAAAAAAGTGGTGACAATCAAATAATCTGAATTTAAAAAGTCCCCAATCTGGCAACACTGATACAGCATCTGCATATATATTCAACACATAGTTTACCAAGATATACAATGCTTTGAACATATTTTATGACACTGAACATAGAATGGTGGGAGCTAGACCAAGTTCCTTCTATTTAGGAAAATGTCAGTTATTACATTTTGCACAAAACTTTTAGTCTCACTTTGGATCATTTAGATCTAATCGCCAATGCCAGGACGTTTTTCTACCTCTATCATAAAGACAAATGGAATGAGCATCTGTATTCAAATAAGGCAAATTTTTTAACTCCCCGCGCAACTTCTGCTCTGAAAATCAGTGCGTTTGATATCCAGTACAAAAACTCCTACGCATGTTCAATGGGCATGAACCAGAGTTGCGCAGTATCGAAAAAACATGTATTTAGCAGGGCTGCTGAATCGGAGTCGGGCCCATTTTTCAGCGAAAGAGTCGGAGTTGGAGTCGGATCTGTTAAAATTCTCGGAGTCGAAGTCGTCCATTTTACAAGCAGGTCTGCATTGTCGGAGTCGGAATCAGCCCATTTTTGAGCGAAAGAGTCGGAGTCGGATCTGTTAAATTTCCCGTTGTCGGAGTCACCCATTTTCCCACTGACTCCGTAGCCCTGGTATTTAGACTACACTATCAAAATACATTTGTATTTTGTATTTGAAACCAATAAAACAAAAGTGTTTTAATAATGTATTTTAGAATGCTTTCTCCAAGCATTTTGTATTTTCAAACTATTAAAAATACATTTATCCAGATTTTGAACTGCGTGTTTAACCCCTTAACGGTCGCATTAAATTACGGTTTAAAAATTCAAATTGTTTATTGGACCACTTTTATGAAAAAGAAATGTTCACCTTATTTAATGACAGGTAAAATGGTACCATAATAAAGCCAATTACACTATACTATAAAACTGGTGGGAATCAAACGAATTTGAATAATCTGAATAAAAGTCACAGCCCGTGAATATCACGGGCGCGAGAATTAGGGGGTTACAGCAAATCAGCGATTCGCAGCAAGAAAATACATGGCTGTATATTTTGTCTAGTCATCGAATTTGTTTCTGGAAATTAATATAACACAGGTTTTAAACCGTTGGTACTGTATTGATATTAATGAATAGGTTGTTTAGTTTCTACATAAGCATTTCTGCTTATTCGTTACAAAAATAGTTTTATAATTTTTAACGTTATTACGGGAATTGAAAAAAATATGTTGCTTGATAGACAGGAAGGATTATTCAGAGTTTTGCTGCACGGTGCATTTTTAAAGTACGTTAGAAATGTAATGCACTTAATTATTGAAAAATCTCGTTATGGATATCTAATACCTTTAATCTCTCTATGAAAAAGTATCAAGTGAATAAAATTGTGGTGTTAATACATGGCGCGCAACATTAGATGGGAAATATTTCAAAATAAGGTGTGTTGATGATAATGGAAAAGTTAAGGCATAAATACAACTGCATAAAACAAGACGTTCAGTTAAAAGTAGAACTTTTAAATATACATAAAACTTTAGAGCTGATTTAAAGAAAAAATTTGAGTTTATAATGTAGTACATCGATTTTAACATTATATTTTCTAGTCCCTTGGCAGCCATTTAATTGAGGTTCCGGTATGATTTGCCGTACATATGATATTCGTTTAATTGAATGTTAACTTTTTTAATAAAGAAATTCTATTTACAGATATAGAATGCAAATTTTCATTAATTGTAGTTCCGTTGAGTATATTAAATATTTGACTTTCGTTTATGCCTATAAACTGTCTTTCTTAGTGTTAAGCTGTTATAGCATTGACTTTGCAATCCAAAACATTAAAACGCATTTCATCGCATTTTATCTTTTATTTTATAATGTTTATCAAATTTCAGGCCTAAACCAAATTTCGGTTCTTTCTCGAGTTTGACAGAAAACGAAAATAAAACTTTCTGAGAAGAATTTTTTTATTAATAGATAAATACATACAGATGTATTATTGATTTACTTAACCAGAAACTCATATCACCTTACAAATACACTTATGAATAAGTATATGCGGGTAAGTGCTTGTGTTCGTTTAAAAAATTAAATTATTATTTTACATTGTTTTATAAATAATTTTATTTGTAGAGATAATTGAAGTCATTTAGTCATAATTAACTAAGTTTATTATGTATTAAAAGCTTAAAAACCTAGGTAGTTCCGAGAAAAATCGAGAAGAAAATAGCTCTTTAAGGTTTTTAGTGTAGTCATTCTTAGAAAAAAATAAGTAGCCACACTTAATTAATAATTATTTCAACAGAAAATTAAAACGCAGTATGTACATATTTAAATATAGTTTTACAACATAAATGATTAAGATACTCGATATGTTATGAATTTTTAATTTTAATGCAGTGACTTTTGTGGGATTGGAGTGATAATTTAAAATAGAACATAACTGACAGCAAGGTAAAGGCGAGAGGCCCCTATGTTTTAATTTAAACACCTATGCATTATATATTTATATATATAATTAAACTTCCGTACATAATTTTTTTGCACTCCCTGATATTTGTGAGAATTCCTCAGAAACATTTACAGCAGTAAGCTCATTTTATATACATTATTGCAGCAGATGCTGACTGGTTTACACATAACAACTGCATGGCATGTTCTTTTTATATTTAAAAAGCCTTTGTTTACTAATTAAAATGTGTACCATTATAGACCTATTTATTTTTTTTAATTACTATTGCTTTTTTATTTTGAAAATTTGCATTTTGAAAAAGTTTCATCAGTTTTTAAAAGCACTTAGCATTTGCGTGGTGCAATTTAATGCATAATAATTTTTAAATTTTCCAAATGTATTTTTTATTTTAAATGCATTTTGAAAATACAGGTATTTTGTATTTGGAACATTTTTTTATTTATATAGTGTTAATTCTTTTCCATAAAGCGGAATCGGAGTAACGCTGAAATGGAAACCAATATTTAAAGAATTCCTCAAAAACCACGTCCATACCGTGGAATTGTAATAAAATATATAATTCAAAAATAATATATTTGTTATACAATTTGTCCAGTCTCTTCTATCTTAACTGAAAAGAATGAAATCACGATATATATATTTAAAAAAAAAAAAAAAACAGATGTTAGCAATCAGAAAAGAAATCCTGTAACTAATTTAGAAACAAGGGTTGCCTGCCACACCATCGAACTCGGTTGCATTCTTTTTCCTCTCAACCTTTAAATGCATTTCTCTCTTCTGAAATAAAAAGGACCTTATATGCATACATTTTTTCAGTGCGTTTTTACGTTATTTGTAAGTACCACAAAACTTGTTCTTATTCTTGTTCTTACCACATAACCATTAATCCTACCGTAACCTTCCACGTGAGTGCTAAATACAAGGTGCGTCGTAAGTTCGTCAAATTAAAAAAAAATCATAATGAAAAAAGTAATGCTCGGAAAAAATTTCGGTTTGCGCGAATATGATCAGAAGGACATTGTATTTTTTTCCATGTATAAAGAAAGATTCCAAAAGTAATCAAAAGAGGGCGCTCATACGTTATACTCAGACTTTTATGCAAATCAGGCAAACAAAAACAGACAATAAAACAAATCGAAATAATATGATACTGTGCATTTATTTTAAAGTAAAAGATCTTCAACATGACCACCGCCACCAGTAATTAGGTAATTGAGGAGCGTCAATACGTCTATTACAGCTGAGTGTAGCATGTGGTGCCACCGAGGGTCTGTCGAATGGCATCTTGCAGTTCCAACAAAGTGGCTGTGGAGCCCCGGTACATACGAGATTTTAAGTATCCCCACAGCCAAAAATCTGCCGGGGATCTAGAGATCGTGAGGACCACCCAAACTTACAACCTCGACTTATCACTTGGTCTTCAGTGAAAGTGCCCAACAGGAACGTCTTGACTTCACGGGCAAAGTGGGGAGGGACACCATCATGCTTGAAGGTGACGACAGGTAACGCATGTCTTTCCTGCAATGGAGGCACAACGTGGTCACGCAAAAGTGCCTCACTTGCCTAATACCTGGTGGCGGTGGTCATATTGAACATCTTTTACTTTAAAATAAATGCATAATGTCATGTTATTGTGAATTGTTTTATTGTTTGTTTGTGTTTGCCTAATTTACATAAAACGTCTCAGTATGGCGTGTGAGATTTCTCTTTCGGTTACTTTTGGAATTATTTTTTTTTATACATGGAAAAAAAATCAATGTCCCTCTGATCATATTCGCGCAAACCGAAATTTTTTCCTAGCATAATTTCTTTTATTATGTTTTTTTAAAGTTTGCACGGACTTATGACGCATCATGTACTGACACGCCAGCAGCAAAAATGAATACCTTTATTCTGTATTTATAACTTTATTCTATTGACTCTAATAACAAACTATGCACAAAAAGTAGAAACAAACATCTTTGTTAGATATTTAAAAAAAAAACTGCTTTAGGTGCAAAAAAATAAAAACAACGTTTATAGCACCAGAACTTTTTCACTCGCTGCAAACTTGTTTCGGAAGTCTGAGCGTACCGCCATCAGTGCGAACTGTCATTGTTTTAGGACTGATGACGGTATTCTCAGACTAACGAAACTAGTTTGCAGCCAGTGAAAACCTTCTGGTGATATAAACGTTGTTTTCTATCTGCTTATGTTGTAATGCCAAGTAATTTCTTATTCTGCTTTAGGTGTGCTTCGGAATTTTCTGTCTTGCTTTGGGAGTGCATAACATCGTAGTATAGCGTAGTTTAACCATAATAAATTGATTAACACTAGAACGGCGGGAAATTTTACTCAAGTTTTATAACAAAAATTTCACATCAGAATTTTTGCTCAAAACTATTTAACTTATTTATTCAAGTTATTTTTGTGCAGCGTATATTAATCTTATATTACAAAACGTTTTCTGGTTCGAATAGACATGTATTCATTTGGCAAGGGTCAAAATGACCCTTCGCCGCCGTTCTAGTGTTAAGTAAATATACAAGACTTTACAAGGCGCATCGTTTCAGCAATGTCATTAACGACATCTCCACTCTTAGATAAAGTATGTAATAAAATTACTATAATTACTATTATTACACTACAAGTTGTGGCTATTAATTTCCAGGACTGTAGCAACAATTATTAGAATTATAAGTTCATCTGTTGGTTAACGATGGTATTTGAATGGTCACGTATCAACGTACAATATCTGCTCCGTGCGTTATTCTCGTTTTACTGTTCTCTGGTGAAACAAGCAAGCAAATGTTCGCTGTTAAAGCACTGTTGTGAAGGAGTAAAAAATAAACATTAAATTTTCTTTAAAATTGGGAAACAGTGCTAGCGAAACACGTAAAATGTTGCAGAAAGTGTACGATGATGACGTATTATCACGTTCGCGCATTTTTGAGTGGTTTCAACGATTTCTTAATATTGACAACATGGAGGAAAACGTGACGTCCGAAATCAAGAGGATTCCAAAAGATGACTTTGCAAGTTGTTCCAAATTATGAATCAGAAAATTGTTCCACTTCAGTAATTATATTCTTTAATGCCTGAAGATATCCAAAACAACTTATATGATAACAATTTTATTTTTAGATACATTTTTAAATAAAACTGATTTAATAAATCGGTAGTTAGAGTTTTTTTTTTTGTAAAATAAGAATAATTAGATTAGTTAACAAAAATTACTGTTATGGAAACCTCACAATTTATACAAGAACAATGTAAATAAATGTATATTGTGATCGTATTTGTAACTGAGAAGTGTTTTGTAGCTGCAAATTTTTCGTGAAACGTTTTTTAATAGGAGAAAATCTAAATCCATATAAATGGTTGAAAAAATAACCACATTAAAAAATATTTAGCTTCGACTGTTTCTCTGTGCTTACTGAACTTTATCTAGCCAAGTATTTTGTATGAAAAGTACCGCCTACTTTTATTAGTAGACGAATTAAATAAATTTTACAGTGCATTTTCTTTAATGGTACTCGAAAGTACCGTCGGAGCATAAAGGGTTTAAACAATTGTGCAGCCGCTCTCAAAAGTGTATTAGGTCAGACGGAAATTACTTCGAAACTTATCGCTCACCCGCAAGAAAAGTCATATATCTTTCAAAAATTCGATTTGCGTTTTATGCCACTGATAGGTCTTGTCATAACATTTCTTGCTACAATGAAAGTTTCGTAAGTATAGTTATCCGGAAAATCGATTTATTACGCTATATGTCCATTCGTGACCACAGAAGGGGGTGGATTGTGTGCGCCAGGTAACTTACTCAACCAGCCAAACCTCATCTACTTCTTCATTGTTAAGGGTTTTAAGCTTACATGCATGTTTTTACTGCAGCGTGCAGAGCTAAGTGCTATAATTTCATTTTAGATAAAAACAGGCAAATGTTCTTTTGCCTTTCCTGTGACATTTACTTTTGTCAAGATGCATCACTTTTCTTGCAGGTGAATGATATTAAACAGTTATTTACTGAACATTCATATTTCTGAAGTTACCTCACGAGTACTGGGAATGGATTGTAATATAATAATGTAATATAATATACATTATTATAATTATTTTAGTGCGATAGGTATTATAGTACATTATGTAATATTATATAATGCACTGCAATGCAATATGATATTATAATGGATTATAACTTAAGAAGTGTTATTTTTTCAAACTTTCAGTAATAGTCCAAGAGCCGGCAGCACAAAAACCTATGTTATAAAGCACAAGGAAAAAACCTTTATTTTATGGGACAGTAGAAGTAGGGGAATCTAATGATCCATGTCTGGCGGAAGTGAAGTTGTGCATAAGCCAAAAATTAATACCACCAGTGATTGACTCGTAGGTTTATCATTGTGTTTCCCCGCTCCCAGTCCTCCATGTTTTCATATCTTTGTTTGAAGGACAAACACAATGATAAATCTACCAGCCAACCACTAGTGGTATTAATTTTTGGCTTATGCACCAATTCACTTCCGGCAGACATGGATCATTAGGTTCCCCTACTTCTACTCTTCCATAAAATAAAGGTTTTTTTTCTTGTGCTTGATAACATAGGTTTTTGTGCTAACGGCTCTTGGACTATAAGCTTTGTATATCATTTTATGTAAAGCGAAAGTATGTGTCCAATTCGAAAAGATATTTTGCCTCCTTGCAATTCCGCTTTGAAAACGTTAGACTTCATATTCTATTTTATTTTCTAAAGCAATGTATCTCATATCGAAAATAGTTTTTCTGTGTATTTTGTCCAACTCTTCCTCGAACAAAATATTTAGGAATCGAAGTGTATGGAAGAATACGCAGTACATCCGCTTCAGCAGATCTCTCCAGTTTCTCTATGATATCAACAACAGTCAGACACCACATCATGTGAGGTCGGGAATCAGGATTGATATAAAATACAGTAGAGCGCCGATTATCGGAACTCCAATTAACCAAACTTCCAATTATCCGAACAGCCTATTTCTCTCAAAAAAAATTTTAACCGAACTTCCAGTTACCCGAACAGTCTATATCTCCGAAAATTTTTTTTTAACTATTATCCATTGGCTTGGAATAAAATTTTAAATAAAGATAAAACTGATAGTGGATCAGAAAATGTGGAATGTAAAACAATAAAGGAGATGGGAAGAATCCCAAGTTATGAAGAAAATGATATTAACGAGTGGTTAAATAGTGAAGTACATGACCCTGGATATCAGATTATAAATGATGAAAAATTCTGTTGGAGTTTAAGTGGCCTATCAAGCCAAAAGCACTCCATTCTCGATAGCAGGAATTCGCTGTCTCATATTTAAACAATTAGAAAAAATCTCTTGTGGCTATGCTGCTTTTGAAATGGAAATAGGTAAAATGCGCTTACCTGGGATTCATCAATATCGCGATGACGTATAACTTCATCGGTGTGGCGTGGCCAGGGATTTATCCAAAAGCTTCTTGAAGAAATTATTTTTATTTTATTTTGTGAAGCATTATTTATCCTTTAAGTATCCTTTGAGAGCTTAATATGAATCCGCTAAATCCATGGGAAGATATAATGTAATATGAATTAGTATTGTGTGTTTTTACGATAAAGAAAGATTCAACTTTTAGCTTTAAATACTTATAATTAAACATATTATTGGAGTATAAGAAACTCCGTGTTAACAGAGAGGCTACATGATTAAGAGTGAGTATACATTAAAGCTGCTAAAACACATATTCGCAGCGTAGAAAAAAATATATAATAATTAAAGGTGTCTGGCAAAAGTCAAAATGTTCAGATGTTCCTTTTAGTTACATATCAGTGGTGAAATCTTAGTTATTAGAACATATGCTTTAGAGAGTTACTCAAGTGGGCTGTAATAGCTCTCATTATTAAATGCGGAAGTAAAGAAACAGTTCGTAAATTGGCTTGTTAAAAATGATCTGTGTTTAGTAACAAGTTCTTTCTTTTATTTTATTAATCACTTTTAGCAGTTGCCGAAGAACATCTGGGGAATTAAATTTAACACCCCTCCTTAATCTCCTCAGATGGTTAAGGTAACAAGTTCATAGTCTTGATGTCACACAAAAGTTGAGGTTTGGGTGTGGGCTTCGTCAAGCAGTCAGCAATCATGTATTGCGTGGGACAATATTTTAATTCGATAATTTTACCTTCCTTTAATTGTCTTATGGCGTGAAAGCGGATATCAATGTGTTTTGTCCGCTTCGAAAAATTTTCATTTTCTATCATCTTTATACTGCTTTGGTTGTCATGGTAAAGTAAAATAGGTTTTACTTGATACAAGTTAAGATCTTCTAGCAGTTTTAATAGCCATAAAATTTCTTGTCCTGCGGTTGCTGCAGCAACATATTCCGCTTCAGCGGAAGAATATGCAATGCTTGACTGTAATTTTGTAGTCCATTGAATGGGATTTTCACCCAGAAAAAAAATATTGCCGGTGGTTGATTTTCTATTTTTAGTGTCCCCAGCCCAATCAGCATCAGCATACGCGATGAGTATTGGTGGTTTATTTTTGCTTATTGTTAGGCATAGGTTTTTTGTGCAATTGAGGTAAATAATAATTCTTTTTGCCGCTTTCCAATCCTTCTCGCGTGGCGTTGCACTTCTCCTACTAAGTATATTTACTGGTGCCATAATGTCGGGTCGAGTGACTGTGGCAATATACAAGAGCGAACCGATCGCTTGCCTAAACTTTGTATTGTTCGGAAGTAAATTGTCGCTATCTTCTAATTTATAGAAACCTACTTCCATCGGTGTACCAATAGGTCTTGCATCTGTTAAATTTAACTTTCTAACCAGATCTTCTATTTTTGACTTTTGGTTTAATTTGTAACCATCATTCGTTTTGATTATGTTGGTTCCTAGGTACTGACTTATTTCGCCTAAGTCTTTTACTCCGTACTCATTTTGCAATTGTTTTATTACATCTTTAATTATTTCACTTTTACTCGCGATTAAAATATCGTCAACGTAGACGATGATATAAGTGAAATTTTCCTTTTCTTTTCTAGTAAACAAACATGAGTCAGCAGTGCTTTGCACAAAATTCATGTTTTTTAATGATTCTGCGATCTTTTTGTGCCAGGCTCTAGCTGCCTGCTTTAAGCCGTAGATTGTTTTATTCAGTTTACACACTTTGTTTTCACAATTTTTTTTCTATAAAACCTTCTGGTTGTTTCATGAAAATTTCTTCTTCTATTTCGCCGTGAAGAAATGCAGTGTCGATGTCAATGTGTTGAACAGAAAGATTTTTATATGCCGCTGAGGCTAAAAATGTGCGGATTGTTGTGTGTGAAACTACGGGTGCGAAGGTTTCATCATAATCTTCGCCGTACTTCTGATTATATCCTTTCGCTACTAAACGGGCCTTGTATTTTTGTACATTTCCTAAATTATCTAACTTTCTCTTAAAAATCCACTTGCAACCAATAATTTTCTTATTTGGTGGGGGATCTACTAAGTCCCAAGTTTTATTTTTCTTTAATGAGTTGATTTCTTGCTGAGCGGCTTTGAGCCAATTTTCTTTTTCCACTGGGTTGTTCATGTTTGCTATGTCATAAAAATCGGATGGTTCGAATGTGTCATTTGTTTTTACGTGACATACGTATCTGTCGGGTGGTACTCCTCTATTTGACCTCTGAGACCTTCTCGGTTCTACGTCGGGTTGTTTGGACGCGGTTGGTTCTTCGTCCGAATTACTTAACTCTGTTTGAATGTAGTTGTTGTCATTGTCTGAGTTTTCTACCTCTTCGCTTTCTTTTAAGTTGTTTTCACTATTTTCTATAAATTTAACTGTTCTCGCTATTATTATTTTGTTTTCTTTTGTAAATATACGGTAACCTTTTGATTTGTTGTCATACCCCACAAGTATTCCTTCCTGCGCTCTATCATCTAATTTGTTTCGCTGATGTTTCTGTATATAGGCATAAGCTTTACAGCCGAATGTACGCAGGTAGTGTAAGGTGGGTTTTCGGTTGAACCAAATTTCGAACGGTGTTTTGTTTGTTATTTTGGTTGGTAGCCTATTCTGCAGGTGATTGGCGGTATTTATGGCTTCTCCCCAGAATTTTTGAGGTAAGCCTGCTTCGGAGAGTAGACTCCTAGTCATATCTAATAATGACCTATTCTTTCTTTCCGCTACGCCGTTTTGGCTCGGACAAAATGGTACCGTAAACTGGTGTTGGATACCTCTTGCCCTTAGGTATTCTTCCGTTTGTTTACCTAAATATTCCCCTCCATTATCGGATCTAATAGCTTTAGGGAATCTGCCGAATTGGGTTTTCACCATGGCTACATAATCTTTTAACTTTTCGTGAACTTCATTTTTATGCGAAAGTAAGTAAATTACTGTGAACCTTGAATAGTCGTCTATAAAAGTGACGAACATTGTTTTTCCCCCGATAGTAGGTGTACCGATAGATGTGCACACGTCCGTGTGTATCAGATCGAGCACTTTGCCTGTTTTGGGACAGTTTGTTGATTTCGGATATGGGGCATCACTTATTTTTGTTTGGATACATATTTCACACAATGCATTATGATTACAGTTATTTATTTTTATACCGTCTGCTAAGTTTTTATTTATTAATTCTTTTATCGCATTATAGTTACGATGGCCAAGCCGTTTGTGCCAAACTTCTATGCAATTTTTATTTTTACATTCATGTGCAATGTTTACTTTATTAGTTTCAGCGCTTTCTAATAATTCGACTTGATATAAATTATTTTTCATTCTTGCTTCAAGATAAATATTCCCGTTTCGGGATAACGTGCATTTTTCTTTATCGAAAATTAATTTATAGCTATTCTGTGTTGCTTTGCTTACCGATATGAGGTTCGATTCTAATTCTGGTACGTATAATACTTCTTTTAATGTGATTGTGTTTATTCCTCCATCGGATGTTTTTGTTTTAAATGTCGTTTCACCTGTACCGTGTGAATTCAGCGTTTTTCCATTGGCAATGATGACTGTCGTCTTTTCAGTGTCGTTAAACTTAGTGAATGCATCTTTACTGTTTAGAATGTGTGTCGATGATCCTGAGTCGATTATCCAGGTTTGTTTTCCTGGTTTCTGGACTAAAAAAGCTGCGTCGCTGCCTTTTCCTGAATTGCCCTGTGTTTTGTTAATCCGAATTGGTTCTGTTTCACGGTTTTTGTTTTCTCTATAATAGTTTGCGTCTTCATAACATAACGATGATGTGTAATACTTGGATTTGTGCGGCTGTTGTTTTTGTGACGGTGAGTAAGTGTTTCTGTTCTTAAGATGCCAGCACTCCCTGTATGTATGGTTTTTTAATTTACAGTATGTGCACTGTTTGTCCTTTTTATTATAGTGTTCAGCCGGAAACTTTTTATGCGTTTTAAACGCTTTTGAGGAATTCTCGCTCTGATCTGTGTTTTCTAAACGTCTTGTATATTCATCAGTGAGTTTTCCTTTTATAAACTCTGAATTAAGTTCATTTTCTGGACGGGCCTCGAGGGCTATAATTAAGGTGTTGTAGCTAGGTGGTAATGAACAAAGTAACAGAGCTGAAATGTGCGAGTCATTAATAGTTTCGCCTATGGCTGAAAGTTTATCAACAAGTTCTAAAATATGTGTAATGTGTTTTATTAGATTGCCGTTTTCTGGGAGTTTTGCTCCGTATAATTTTCTCAGCAAATATAACTTGCTTGAGAGATTGGCCCTTTCATGAATTGTTTTTAAAGCTTGCCAGGTTTCTCTGGCAGTATTTAAGTGCTTTACATGCACGATTTGTGAGTCTTCAATACTCAAGTTGATAATTGCACGTGCTTTACGGTCCCTCTTCGTCCAGTCCGTGTTAATTGGATCTGGGGGATTTTCTGTTATTACATCAAGCAATTCTTCTTTTATTAAAATCATTTCTGCGCGAAATTTCCAATTTGCGTAGTTTGTCGAATTTAATTTTTCGACTATTTGAGTTTCTTTTATCCCTGCCATGTTTATTTTTATTTGTTTATGCGACCAACCTATTTCCTTTTTATTTATTTATTTACTGTAAAATGTAAAATGAACGATTTCTTTTTTTTTTATTTTTATTATTACTCACAACCAACAAATTGTTCATTCACTAATTATTTAAATGTTCATTACATAAAAGATAAATATATAAATGTTTCTTTTTCATTCACCTTTATATTTCTGGTACAATAACATTCATTATTTTATTCAATGCAGCATCTTTTTATTTTTATTTTTTTTATTTTTATTTATTTTTTTTATTTATTCAGAACATGAGTATTTTTAATATTTATAATCTAAGCCACTATATAAAATTTTTCTTCTTTTTCGCTAAACATGAGCATTTTATCTGTCTCATTAATCTTTTTGTTGGAGTTTAAGTGGCCTATCAAGCCAAAAGCACTCCATTCTCGATAGCAGGAATTCGCTGTCTCATATTTAAACAATTAGAAAAAATCTCTTGTGGCTATGCTGCTTTTGAAATGGAAATAGGTAAAATGCGCTTACCTGGGATTCATCAATATCGCGATGACGTATAACTTCATCGGTGTGGCGTGGCCAGGGATTTATCCAAAAGCTTCTTGAAGAAATTATTTTTATTTTATTTTGTGAAGCATTATTTATCCTTTAAGTATCCTTTGAGAGCTTAATATGAATCCGCTAAATCCATGGGAAGATATAATGTAATATGAATTAGTATTGTGTGTTTTTACGATAAAGAAAGATTCAACTTTTAGCTTTAAATACTTATAATTAAACATATTATTGGAGTATAAGAAACTCCGTGTTAACAGAGAGGCTACATGATTAAGAGTGAGTATACATTAAAGCTGCTAAAACACATATTCGCAGCGTAGAAAAAAATATATAATAATTAAAGGTGTCTGGCAAAAGTCAAAATGTTCAGATGTTCCTTTTAGTTACACATCAGTGGTGAAATCTTAGTTATTAGAACATATGCTTTAGAGAGTTACTCAAGTGGGCTGTAATAGCTCTCATTATTAAATGCGGAAGTAAAGAAACAGTTCGTAAATTGGCTTGTTAAAAATGATCTGTGTTTAGTAACAAGTTCTTTCTTTTATTTTATTAATCCCTTTTAGCAGTTGCCGAAGAACATCTGGGGAATTAAATTTAACAAATTCATGATGAAAAATAAATTGAAGAAAATGAAAACGAATTCTCTGAAAATAACCCAGCTCCATCAAATAATGACGCCTTTGAATGTTTGGAAACAGCTATGAAATGGCTCGAACGGCAGAAGAACGTTGATCCTATTCAACTAACGTATTTAAGAAGAATTAGAGATATGGCAAATTGAAAAAAATGTTTTTGTTGAAGCAAGCAACAATCAAAAGCTTTTTTGTTAAATTAAAATCTCTGGAATTCAGTAAATGATAAAAAGAGATTTTTCTTTTAATGATAAAAATGTAAACAACAACAAAAAAAAAGATTAAAAAGACAAAACAATTTTGAATCATGCCAGCACTAACTGGTGCTGCCAGTCCTAAGCTTATATAACGTGCGAAGGTTTTAGTATAGTTAGAAACATCCCTTAAGTTGTCTGTCCATTTATCCGAACTAGGGTCGGTCCCGACTTGTTCGGATAATCGGCGCTCTACTGTAGTGCTACCCTATAACGTTTATACGAGTACATGTATAATACGCATTATACGGGGTACAGATTTTGGGTACGTATGATACGGGAAAGACAGTTAAATGTATTATACGAAACAGTATATACGGTACAACGTATACCCGGAACTTATACCAGTGGTTAAACGTATAACCGTTTAAAAATTTATCGTTAATTGAGTTTAAAAAAACGATGCTTTTCTCCTGCTGGCCTGCGGATCAGAAACATTTGGGAAAAATCCGCTAGAGTCCTGCATTTATAATGGCATATGAAAACCATAATGGCAAATATAAAAACAAGAAAACAATTTTAACTATTCCATAAAATTTATAGAACATTTTATCACTTAATACAATGAAAATCAGAATTAATATAAATTAATTAATATATATATATATATATAAAATAATAACACGATCCTACGTATGAAACATATTATGCCGATTGAATAAGGTAACGCCACCGATTTCCAACTTATTCTCCATTCAGTGACGTAAGACTGATGCTGTCCATTGGTATTAAAATTAAATACGTATACTTGAATTATACGTTTAACCTATATACGCTTATACGGCTACGTTTAAACATAGCGTTTAAAATAAACGTATTTAAAACCGACATATACGTATATCGGTTAAACGTATAATTGAAATACGTATTGCGTTGAGAGCAATAATATAAACCAGTGTTTCTTAAACATTTTTCAGGGCTCGCAGCGTTCCTAAAATTTTCGCACTTTGCTACCACTAAATTAAAACGATAATCTTTGTTGTATAATTCTATTACAGACGTTAAATGAAACTACCACGAAGAATTCTTATTTAAAATACTGGTAGCAATGTGCGAAAATTTTAGGAACGGTGCGAGCCCTGATTTTTATAACATGGCAGACTCAAAGACAAGGTTAAATTTCCACGGTACACTAACATTATGAGACTGAAAACTTATAAAATGCATGCATGTCTTTTCTTATTTATTTAATAATACAAACAAAATGTTCCATCATCAATAAACAAAGTAAAACATTTTGCCATTATTTGTAATAAATTATTTTTAAAAATCTTCTTTACAATATGGGGTTTTCGGTTAGGCAATATCATAGTTATTATTTAGCCCTTAACTGAAGTGGCAAAATCTTCTTTAAAACATGGGATTTCGCTGAGGCAGTATGATAGTTTATTATTTAACCCTTAACTGAAGTGGCAAAAATTGTCGCATAGATACTGTTAGCTATCTCTGAGGCGGCTTGTTCGACAGATGAATAAAAATCTGATTAACTCGTAGGATATTGTTCCTGTACTAAACTTTATGTACAGGACTATTATAATTAAAATGTCTACTCCTCTCTTTTGATAGCTTCATGCAATAGTCTTGCAGTTTTACAAGATATCCCGCAGATGTCACTGCGATCGACTCTTTATATTTCAACATCATTGGACATTTAACAGGATTCAATATTTTAGAACTTTTTAAGTATTACTGGGATATCCGATTTCCATACTATTTATTGTAGACGCTACATTTTTAACTGTGATATAAATGCATCGGTAAACACTTGTGCCAGAAATCTCACTGATCGTAAAGTTGTGTTTTCATAATAATTAAATATGTTTTTCTTTATATTTGTTGTTTTAATTATTATTAAATTTACACACATTGGGATTATTAATTCTTGCTTTTTTTTATAGTGTATCCTTCATAAGAAAATTTGCCTTTTTCATAGGATAGGATAGCCGATAGCTTACAGAGGTCATACAAAATTTCCATACTGATATTAAACACACCCGCGGAATTTTATTTTACTGAAAGGTGGGTCGCGTACCAATAAAGGTTAGGAACCGCTGCTCTAGACGCTATTCTACTGCTGTCTCCGAAATTAACACCACTTTTAATAGGGTGCCCAGATATGAGAGTGGCGACATGCAGGATATAAAGTTTCATTGGTTGAGATGATTTTAGTGTTGGTGTTGGTGTTGTTTATGACGGCCAATTATCTACACTAGGGATATGGGTCTGAAGGGGAGGAGTGCCCTCCGTGGGGGTCTTTCTAAGGGAGCCTAACCCGTATTTACGCAAGGAAATCGAAGTAAACCACAAAAAACTCCGAACGATTAGGCCGACGGGCGTGATTGGGTTCGAACACAGCCCCCGTCTACCAACTTTGAGGGCAGAACCTCTGGGACACTAGTGAGGCTGAGATGATTTTGGATAAAAGCGAATCGTCAAGGCGTCTTGCCATTGTCACCAAGCTAATGTTTTTTTATTTATTCAATAGCGATTTTAAGTATGTCAGCATTGCCAAGCTACACTGTTAAAAATCTGCAGCATTTGCTGCATAGTCTCTCCGCCACTATTATAGAATATCTCTATTCTGACCAACGAGAATGCTCCATAATATAGTCAAGTAACCGTTTTCTATAAAAGCGGTGGAGTGACTGTGCAGCAAATGCTGCAGATTTTTAACAGCGCACTGTTAAAAATCTGCAGCATTTGCTGCATAATCACTCCGCTACTATTATAGAATATCTCTTTTCTGACCAACGAGAATACGCCATAATATAGCCAAGTAAGCGTTTTCTATACAAGCAGTGGAGTGACTATGCAACAAATGCTGCAGATTTTTAACAGTGTGTAGTACTTGTTTACATAATGCTTCTATACGAGAATGATGTCATACGATGCTCAGACTGCGCTTAGACAGACGCATTTGTCCAAACTATGGCAAACATAGGCATTTTCTGTTGTCGCCTTGTATTATCGTTGGCGATACCGCGACCAATGACATACAAGGCCACTTCGTGACTTTTAAAACATCACACGGAGTGGATCATCTTTACATGGTGATTGGTACAAAGCGGTGAGCCCATAGTTTTGTGACAATGGAGGATATTCCAAATATGGGTTCGAGGCTGAAAAAAGTCACGTGATACCGGTAATTTACCCAAGGAACTTCTAACTAATAAGAAGGGGAGATGCTACTGCTTTGCCTGATGAACTGTTTCATTGGCTAGCAGGGATTTACATTACACGTCTACGGAGCCTTCACTTCTTTACGCTTGACGTTTTTACCTTGATCACGTGATCAATACACAGATGGAATATCCCCCATTGCCGTTTGTATATTGACAATGGCTTCTAAGCTAGCGCCTGATGTCAAGCACACAGGTCAGATATATGTATTCAATGAACAATCACCTCAACCACTCAAATGTCATACACCTATGTCGCCTCTCTCATATCTACATCTGTAGCATGTAGTTACAGCGTCTAGAATATATAGTGTGGATATCTGCTATTCAAACAGCACTAAAAATTTGTATCCCTTAAATGTGCAATGATGCTGAAATCCAGGGAGCCGATAGCAGCGACATCTGCGATATATTTTCAAATTTTAAAGTAAAGATCGTATTATTACAGCGTCTAGACCAAGTCGTCTTGGAATTTTAGAAGATATCCTTCAGAAACCGCTGTGATAGACTCATTGGAATTCAGTATCGTTTGACATTTAAGGGATCCAATATTTTAACAATTTTTTAAGTATTACTGGGATAGCCGATTTCCACACTATATATTCTAGACGCTATAATGTAGTACACTTGTTCTTTTAGAGATCACCCTTTATATTGAAGATCATTTATAGTCTTTATTAATTTAAATTAGTAAAAAAAAAATATTGTATTTAAATCTATTCTTCCCGTTAAAGAATCGGTTTATTCAATTTGTTTACTTTTATCTGCACAAACGACGCTAAAAGAGGATGATGAAGCTACCGAACGACTCCGAGCTACTTCTAGCTTATTGGGGGTGGGCGGGGGGGTCAACCGCCGCGGCGAGTGGCCCATCTTCGTCCGCAACCCTTTATTCTTCTACTCTACTCCGACTCTTTTGCGGAAGCAAGATTCCCAGGTGCCCAGTCACGTCCCGAATGAAAGACTCTCTAGCGAAAGCCAGATTGAAAAAAAAAAAATCAAAAATTGAAACCGGACAAATTTAAAAGGGAAATTACACAAATTAAAGACACCGAAAAGCGGGCTTTAAAGCATTAAAAGCATTTCTTTTGGCCCAATAGGGTCATTATTTTCTATTGTATAGTCCAGTTTTGGCTGCAATAGTTTGGACAAACGCGTCTGTCTAAGCACCGTAAACCACTCCAAAACCACTCTCACTTCTGGCAGTCTTTCCAGGAACCCTACTACGGAAGCTCAGAATTTGACAATACTCACCGATGAGTGGCGACTGTGGCAACTAAACTTTTTGTAGGGTGTACAAGAATTTGCGATATTCGCCTACAAGAAGACGCCTGTAAAAGAGCTAATTTCTTTTCATGATAAATATGACAGTTAGTTGATATTTTAGTCCAAGAGCCGACAGAACAAAAACCTATGTTATCAAGCAGAAAAAAAAAACCTTTATTTTGTGGAAGAGTAGAAGTAGGGAAATCTAATGATTCATGTTTGCCGGAAGTGAAGTGGTGGGTAAGCCAACAAGTGGGTTAGTGTGATCACAGATCGCACAGAGGGTTTCGTTTAATATTCCTTTCAAAACACTTTATCCTTTTGAAAAATCTGTTAGTTTCTCATTTCGCAACCAGGGGCGCACTCTATTCTAAACAAACCTCTATCCGAACGAAACTACGTTTTATATACTATTCGTAGATAAATTAGTCGAGGGGATTGGGCCCATAGCACCCGAAAAAGTAGGCGCCCCTGGTGGTAAAAAGTGGAACTAAATTATGTAAGGCTATGGTGCATAATATGAAAGAATGGTCAAAGGGGTGTCGGCAAAAGTTGGAAAAGTGCTTCCCGGATGAAAAGGGCGGAGGTTAGAAAAATTGCATAAAATACACAAGTTAGAGCCCTAAATAATATGACTTTTGAAAATTTTATGATTTGTCGTGTGGTCTGGGGTATTCAGCTATACGTATGCAAAAATTCATGTCTCCAACTTAATTAGGAAGAATTAGCTCAGATCTAACTCTTAGAAAGAATTGCTTAAAATACATAAGTGGTAGCTCTAAGGGCTAAACGTTAGACTTTTTCAAGATTTTATGATTTGTCGCCTGGCCTCAGGTGTTCTGCTATAAGGATGCAAAATTTCAAATCTCCAATTTAATAAGGGGCTCAGTTAGAAAGAATTTGTTAAAATACGCTTGTGGGAGCCCAAAGGGTTAAATGTACGACTTTTTAAATTTTTATGATTTGTCGCATGATGGTGTTCAGCTGTATGCAAAATTTCACGCCTCCAACCTAAATAGGGTCTCACTTAGAAAGAATTGTTTAAAATACACATGTGGGAGCCCAAAAGGTTAAATATACGACTTTTTCAAAATTTTATAGCTTGTCGTTTGATGTGAGGTGCTCAGCTATAAGTATGCAAAATTTCACGCCTCCAACCTAATTAGGGGCTCACTTAGAAAAAATTGTTTAAAATAAATATGGGGGAGCCCAAAGGGTTAAATGTAAGACTTTTCAAAATTTTATGGTTTGTCATTTGATGTGAGATGTTCAGCTATAAGTATTCAAAATTTCACGCCACCAACCTAAATGGGGGCTCACTTAGAAAGAATTGTTTAAAATAAACATGTGGTAGCCCAAAGGGTTAAATGTACGACTTTTTGAAATTTTCATGGTTTGTCATTTGATGGAGGTGTTCAGCTATAAGTATGCAAAATTTCACGCCTCCAACCTAATTAGGGGGCCACTTTGAAAGAATTGTTTAAAATACACATGGGGGAGCCCAAAGCGTTAAATGTACGACTTTTTCAAAATTTCTGATTTGTCGTTTGATGTGAGGTGTTCAGCTATAAGTATGTAAAATTTCACTCCTCCAACCTAATTAGGGGCTCACTTAGGAAGAATTGTTTAAAATACACATGTGGGAGCCCAAAGAGTTAAATGTACGACTTTTTCGAAATTTATAGTTTGTCGTTTGATGTGAGGTGTTCAGCTATAAGTATGTAAAATTTCACGCCTCCAACCTAATTAGGTGCTCACTTAGAAAGGATTGTTTAAAATACACATGTGAGACCCCAAAGGGTTAAATTTACAACTTTTTCAAAATTTTATGATTTGTCGTTTGATGTGAGGTGTTGAGCTATAAGTATGTAAAATTTCAATCCTCCAACATAATTAGAGTCTCATTTAGAAAGAATTGTTTAAAATACACATGTGGGAGCCCAAAGGGTTAAATGTACGACCTTTTTCAAAATTTTATGATTTGCCGTTTGGTCTGAGGTGTCCAGCTATAAGTACGCAAAATTTCACGCCATCAACTTAATTAGGGGCTGAGTTAGAAAGAATTGTTTAAAATACACATGTGGGAGCCTAAAGGTTTAAATGTACGACTTTTTCAAAATTTTATGATTTGTGGTATGATGTGTGGTGGTCATCTATAAGTATGCAAAATTTCAAGTCTCCAACATTTATATTTTCTGAGAACGGGCTCTGTGACGGACAGACAGAGGAGCGAGTCGAATAGGTAAAAATGAATACCACTAGTGGTTGACTCGTACGATTATCATTGTGCTTGCCCTACAAACAAAGATATGAAAACATGGAGGACTGGGAGCAGGAAAACACAATGTTAAACCTACGAGTCAACCACTGGTGGTAGTAGTTTTTGGCTTATGCACCACTTCACTTCCGGCAGACATGGATCATTAGATTCCTCTACTTCTACTCTTCCATAAAATAAAGGATTTTTCCTTGTGCTGCCGGCTCTTGGACTATTTTTTGCGTTTCTAATGTGTTGAACACGTGGTGTTAAATTATAATATGCACGCTGACATTAAATAATTTTATGAATATTACTAAAACTTAGCGTTTAATACTGTAAAATGTTTGAAATTTCTTGCTTGTTTAATGGTTGGATATTCAGTACTTGTACTTTGAATGAATAAATTTAATAAGAATTTAAATAATCAGTCTGTAATAATTAGAGATGTTTATGCCCATTTTTAGTTAAAAACTGCTAGTAAAGATGAATTTGCGGTACTATAATTGATATAGCTGTATATTAGAATTTGCTAAATAATCCTCCATTTCCCATCTTGTATAAAACATTTTAACAACCTTCAAACAAAAATCAATCAGGCAGCCAGTAAATATAGATCCTATATTATATAAAAGTAATCAAAATATCTTGTAAATAAGATGTTGAGCCTATCGGGCGATATTGGCATGTTTCATATAATTACAGCGTCTAGAATATGCTGTGTGGAAATCTGTATCCAAACAGCTCTAAAAAGTTGTATCCCTTAAATTTGCAATAATGCTGAAATCCAGGGAGCCGATCGCAGCGACATCTGCGATATATTTTCAAATTTCAAAGTAAACATCGTATTATTACAGCGTCTAGACCAAATCGTCTTGGGGTTTTAGAAAATATCCTGCAGATGTCGCTGTGATCGACTCATTGAATTTCAGCATCGTTTGACATTTAAGAGATACAATATTTTAGCACTTTTTCAAGTATTACTGGGATAGCCGATTTCCACACTATATATTCTAGACGCTGTAATATAATCGCTATTAAACCAACAAACATCAGCTTGGTGAGAATGGCAAGCTTGTCAAAACGCCTTGGCGATTCGGTTATGTCCAAAACCATCTCAAATAACCAAATTTCATGTTTCTACTCTCGTATCTAGGCACTCTACCTTTGATTTTAAAAACGCTCCGATAGTGCTCAGAATCAGGCCCAAAATCTGAGGTATCGAAATCAAATCTCCAGAAGCGGTTTTAAACGTGGATCCAGGATCGTGGAGTATAATGATCGAAACCAGTGACATTTTTCGATATCACAGCCTTATCGACAGCCTGCTTAATAAGACTTTAAAATCTTTCATTGTGAGATTTTAACGCAAAAAATGATCTTTTATCTTGAATTCCATTTTTTTCTCCTGTTTGTGTACTTTATCTTTATATTCTCAAGATGAACAATTTAAAACGAATAATGAATTAGTGCTTGAAAAAAATGACAGGGATCCAGATAGATTTTCCGCTTATGCTGGAATGAAATTGACCAATCAACATCCTGCACTTTTTCGAAATTTCGGCATTGTACGAACATTTAGAAAAATACTGGTTTCTGATTTGTTATTCCTTATCATTAATTTGTATCTTATTATCGTTTGATTGGTGAGATTTATTTCAACCCAGCGGATGGCAACGACTTAAAATTCTTTTGTCTGCGCGAAGTTTTCTGAGAAAAGTAAATTCGTTGCGTTTTTAAAAATTGTAATTGAACTGAAACAAGATTTTATTGTGTTTTAAGTTGCGTTTTAAAATATTATATTTCGTTTGCGTAAGACGAAAAACTTTAATTTATTGGACTATAACTGCCTATTTTAATCTTCGACAGATTGGATGGGTGAGTGGTAAGTGAATTTTGATTATTATGTTTCCTGTATCACCAGTCTGTTTACACCAGTTATATTTAAACATTTATAGCCACCTGTAATTTTCAATTTGAAATTATGGATGATTTTGAATCATCTCTAAATGTCGAACAACCTTAAATCTGAAGCAGATCTTCAATATTTATATTTATAGTAGATCGTATTGAGTGAACGGTAAAGAAATTTTCATTCTCCTCAGCGATAATAATGGATAATGGGGTTTTCCATACTTGAAGTTCTTATAAAGAATAAGTGCTCTTCCCCTAGTGCTTCTAAATATCGAAATAGTGTATAATAAATGGGTGTTTTTGATGGAAAGAAATTACGCTGAAATTCTCTCATTTGAACTAATATGTCAGGTTTTCAAAATCATGGACTTTTTTTATTTCCTATCAGGTGTCAGGATAAAAAAAAGCCTTTTTTTGTATTTAGAAGAGTGAAGCCATAGCTAATTGGATTATTTTTTTTAATGTTAGCAGAAATACCTGTTTATGAATTGTTTTTCAGTCTGTTTTAATTCTATCCGTGCTCTAACTCGCCAAAATATACATCGATGGCCATGCAATTTATAGGGGAGAGTGGCTCATCTTTTGACACTAAACACCTTGGGACAGCTTTATTTTTTGCCCTCAATTTTAAATTAACTCTTAACACTTGCATATGCAGATAGCAGCACAATCTCAGACATGTTTTGATTCCACTGATGAAGCAGGCAAGAATTTGAGATTTTCATTTTGAAAACATGTCTAGTAACTTTCATGTAAAAGTTTGACTAGTTACAAAGTGGAATATGATTGAAAATATTTTGAAATAAAATGTAACAGGGTAGATGTGCTAGTTATGGACACCATTCCAGTAATGGACACCCCTTGATGTTTTTGGCTCATAAAAAAAAAAACAAATATTTAGCTTTAATTAATTTTTTTTATATAATTCCCAATTGCATTGTATATAAAACTGGGTTACTGTTGACATTTTTAATCGAACCAATTGGGAAGCAGAAAATATTTCAAAGTTTCGCTGTGAAAATCTTAATGAAGAGGCTAAGAAGTTGGCTTCATTTAATTAACTTGTATATTTTCTTGCAAAATTTGAATGTTTTTTTTTGAGTAGCAATAGGAAACTTAGAATTTTATATACTAACGGTCTTTTACAAAATTTCATTTATTTTTAAAGTTTTAAAATGGGGTTTCCATTACTCGGATGGTTAATTAGTCATTTTCCAGTAATGGACACCCCATGTAGACATTGCTAAAAATGCAATTTTAGTAATGTTTATAGTGCATAAAATATTTTGACTTAACTGCAAAATTAAATAATCAAATTTAGTTTTTAAATAATTACCAAAATGTAAACACCAAAACTTTTATAAATAGCCGCTTTTAAGTTATTTTATGTGATTAATAAAATTTCAGTATTTTGTTCCTTTTTTTTAATGTATCTATCCTGCATATTTTATAATCTGGCAATCAAACCAGCCAGGAAGCAGAAAATATTGTTTAAGAGCACAGTCAAAGAAGGGCTCATAGAGCATAATCTCTCCTGTTTAAATAAAAACTAGTTACAGAAGCTATTAAAGATCTAAGAGTATTTTCTGTCTTAAATGTTTCCTTATTCACCTCTGACAAAAAAATGTAATATTAATGAAAGTTATAGGTTAATATTCATGAAACTAGTAAATCTGCAGATCAGTGGCCTCAAACATCAGTTCTACAGTTTTATTTTGAAATTGTTTTATTTAATATTTAAAATATTCAATTCACAATATCACTTCTTTCATATTTGTAATATTATCATGAATGATATATCAAGTAGTTTCTAAAAGATTAATTGTTAAAAATAGTGAGACAAAACTAAACACTAATATTCCATAACTTTTTTCTTAATTGCCTTTTAAATTTCCACTGTTTCAATAATTTGATAGCTGTAATTGCCTGATATTTAGCATTTTAAACTATCCATCTAAAATAATTAAAATATCGATCTTCTAATAATTATAATAATTGATGCAAACAGTAAATGATTATCACAAATATTTTTTTAATTACTGGTATCCTAATTGTTAAATTTATTTGAAAATAACTATTTTGTTTCATTAGTGTGCATTCATTAAATTCTGGTTCTAAATACAGTCATAAAAACAATTACAGTTATTACTTTTTATGGGATGTCTATTACTGGGCCAGAGAGTGCCCATTGCTGGGCCTTTGGGTATTTTGATATACTTCTGTTATTTAAAAATTAAATTTCGATTCATTTTGGGAAATGAGACTATAAGAATGGTTAAATATTGTCGATGGGTTAATGTAACATTGAAAAAACTGGAATATAACTATTAATAAAAATTTTTTTTTAAAGAAATCCCTTAAGGGTGTCCATTACTGGCACATCTACTCTATAAGGAAATTTAAAACTTTCTGTATAAAACTGATGTATAATAATAGTTCTAGTGCTAAGCTTTACAGCATGACATTCTAAAATTTCGTAGTGGGTATACGGTGCACCTCACAGGTGGAGGTCGTGCACCTTGGGATACAAGATATGCCTAGCTAACTTTTATTCGAAATATTTTAACAAAAAGATATTGTTTAAAACATTTCTTACTTAATCTACATAACATGTAATTAATAATTCATTATTTCGTTTAAGAAGTCATTAGTCTTATCAATGGCAAAGATTAGAAATTTAAAATACACCCCCCCCCCCAAAAAAAAAAAAAAAAAAAAAAAAATCAGCAAATCATGCTGACAATATTCAGAAAGCTGCTGCAAACATTTTATCAGCTGAAATGTCTTTTCAGTTTAAATTTTCTTTTCCTGAACAAAGAACTCCACATATATTGTAACTCAATTATCGAACTTTTCAGATTTATTTTTAACTGTCCCAAGGTGCCCCACCAGGTGGTAGACCTTGGGACAAAGCACAAGTTTAATATATTTTTTTTAATTTTTCTATAATGGAAATAAGATCAAAAGCTATTTAATAATGTAGGCAAAGGTCAAAAGAATGAATACCAGTTAAAATTTTGACAATTGATCAATAGAAAAATGAAAGAAAAAAGTCTCAAGGTGAGCCACTCTCCCCTATATGTTACTGGAGTTTCCTCTGCTACGTTTCATATTGAAAATGAAGTGCGTAGCATTTATAGTTCGTTTAGAAGGAAAGTCAAAAGTATTGTTACACTACGAAGAAAATCTTTAATTTTAATGTAGTTGCATTAATTGAAACATTGATACGTATATTACCGAGGTCCACTGCAAGATGCATTAGAGTATGGTGTTCATAGTATTCATCTTTCATTTAGAGACACACAAAATAATTAGGTTATAGTACTATACATGAAACATAATCGTTGAAGTGAGATTTTAGTTCTGATACGCGTTTTTAAATTTAACTAATTTCTTAATTTGGTAAGTATAAATTCCAACAGATCATACCAGGACCTTGGAAGAGAAAGGGCGAATCCCGAAATTCGGGTTTTGGGAAATCAAGTTCAAAGTTTTGCAAGAAGTTCAAGATAGCAAGAGCGAATCTTTATTTTGATCACTGCTGATACGTGCTGAATATTTCTAATGAAAAATATGAAGAAATGTGTTTCAGACCCGGGGCTCGCCCTTGCTCCTAGAAAAATCAGACACGAACTTATTATGGGCGATACTACTCAGTTTAGCTTGACACTGAGATTACTAAGGGCGAATCGAGGCAAAACGACTTACCTACGTGTTGCCTACATCTGACGTGAAAAAAAACAGTAAAACAATCAATTTTTCGAATTCGCCCTTTCTTTTTCAAGATCCTGATATACAGTGCTGCTCAAAAGATGTCTAGTTAATTTCTATCTACTGACGGAAATTGCTCAAGGGTAATTTTCAACTGTGCTATGAGTTTCCTAACTGAACTAAATTTGAGCATACTGTGTGGTGTGGTATATATAGAAACCCCCAGATCATATACAGAGATGGACCAAAAAAATTCAGATACTTTTTCCCACTATTGATGGCCATTTTTGAAGTAAAAATTTCCAATGTGTTATTCGTTTTCCAAATTGTTTACTTAAATATAATCTTTCAACTTATTGAACGGCGATATTTTCTTACAATGTTTTTCATGCGTTGGAAAGTGTATCATAATCTGACTGACGCATGGTTTATCGTTATTGTTAGTATATAAAGTTATATTCTAATTGAACTAAATGTTTGTGACCAGTCTGTACCCTTTGATGTAAAAAACTACGTTTTAAAGAGTTTTCTCAAAAATGGATTTGGTCTTTCAGTTATTTGTAAAAATAATTGTTATAATTTCTGTAAATTAACTCTTTAGTCAAATTACGTTTTTAACTTTGATAAAAAAAAAATTTTAATTTTTAGTTACAAGTAGCTATTAAAAAGGCTAAAATTAGGGGTTATTTAAATTTATTGGATATATCAGTAGTTATTTTGCGTATTCTGATAACAATACGATATGTAAGAATTTTTGAGGCCGTTTGAAAAAGATTATCCGTAGAAGTAGCCGGCTCGAGTTCACGGGTGAAATTCCAGAATTAGTTACAACTATATATGCATATTAAAACGCAATCTGTCTGCCAAGTCATATCTTGCTGAGGAAAACCTGAAAACCCGATTTTAGCGGTTGACTCGTACGTTTACTATTGCGTTTTCCCGCTCTGTCCTCCATGTTTTCGTACTTTTGGGTGCAGGAAAACACAATAGTAAACCTAGGAGTCAACCACTAAAATTAGGTGTTCAGGTGTTTTTCCAACAAGATATGACTTGGCAGACCGATTGCGTTTTAATATACGTATCGAGTTTTAACCGATTCTTGAATTTCAGCCGTGAACTCGATGAGGTGATTGTCTGTGCTGCGGCTCTCGGTCTGTATATTATTACTAACATTGTATTAAATAGGGATGCCCAGGGGCGTAGTGGTCAGCGTGTCTGACTACCACGCAACTGGTAGACTCGTGGCTGGGCAAGGTTCACTCGGCCTTTCATACTTTTGTGGTCGATCAAATGAGTACAAAGCTTGTTTTGGAATTAAACATTGAGGATCCCGCATTAGGATGACCACCTGACTGGAACATTTTCTCTATAGCATCTCGGGGCCAACAGTGTCTGCCCTGATCCGTAAAGGATCGTATCGTCACAGGTTTAGTTTAAGATTAAAACGGCGTACCAACTTTCAAGTGTTATTTCTTATTGGATCGGAAAAAGTAATAATTTTTTATAGGCATTTATCATACTGGTTTTTATTTTAATGTGTATAAGATGTTATTGCAAAATGAATAGAACAATAAATAGAATATACCTATATAAATATTTAAGAACTTTTCTTTTTGACGAAAATTAAATTGCTAAATTTATGCTTATGTTTTATGGACCGAAATTTAAATAGGTTACCAAATGTACAGCTGATAACTATAAATTATAATGTAGATAATAACATTGTTCTTGTAAGAATTAAGTTTTCCACAAAAGGTTTTTTTTTTTTGTTAATTAATCTGATTATTCTTGTAAATGTTTATCCCCCCCCCCCTCCAGAAAATAGACTGTAGCGACAAATGTAGCGAGCATTGTATTTAAAATAGTTTTATTTAAAAATCTCTCTAAAAAATCAAATTATTATATAAGGTATTTTGTTAATCTTCAGACATTAACGAAGATAATTAAGTGGAGCAATTTTCTGATTCATAATTCGGGATATAAAGGTTTAACGTGTGGTTACGAGCTCATCGGCCTGAAAAGTAGGTCAACTTCGGGATTTTTTTTCGTAGAAAGAGTTTGACCTATTTATTGATAAATTTTTCTATAAATTTGATTTATTGTACAATAATTAAATTTAATGGAGATATTATCACTTGCACATGGGTATGCTGTATGCGCATCACACTACCCCATGTAGTGCACAGCAAGTCGGTCATCTGAATCTAACAAAATCCAATTTTTCGTAAAACATTTTACATTTGGGTGAGGAGGGGGCATGAACCTACTTTTAGTGAAATTTGGAAAAATTAGTCATTTGAAAAATTCTCCCCTCCCCCCCCCCCCTCTAGCTTCAAGGTGTCTGTAAATTTATATACGCGCTACTTTACATGGCGTGCTGAACACGTGTTAAGGAATACGCGATTAAGATTTTACTAAAGAAAATTAGCAAATTTTTCAGTTAATCTTTATATTTTGCAGTTAGTCCGCGATCCCTACGAAGAATTCAGTACGGGTGCAGTTGTGTCCCGCCAGTTCTCGCATGACTGTTTTTCAGGTGATGCGCTCTGGCTTTAAGTTGACTAACTTCTTAAATATTTCGAATTTCGCCTAAACGCTCTAGGACTTATTCTACACGCTATAGTATTGATTGGAAAAAGGGGGGGGGGGGAATCTAATGAACGGTAACTTACCTTAACGCCAGTGAGCGATGATTGCATTAAGCTCATTCTAATCGTATTGAACGATTCAGAGATTGATATTTTGCATAGCTGCCAAACCGTTTGATATTAACGTAACTGTTTCCAAATTGAAATATTTGTTATTTAATGACAGAAATTTGCGATTAAATAGAACTGATTACTTTTTGGAAATAAATCAAGGTTTTGGCAGCGGTAATTTTAGCATGGCTTGTGAAAAGTGAGTCTCCTTACTCTTTAGTAAAACTGGTACCGGTAAAATATGAAATTTCAATGTAGAGATGTTAACTACAGCATGTTTTCTATTAAGTGGTACATGCAGTTTAAAAAAATCTAAAAAAAATAAATTCAACAGATTGATCTTTTTGTAAGTGGTTGTTTGAAATCGTTTAATAGCGTTGAAGTCTGCCAGAGAAACAGCAGTTCATAAATCTTAATTTCTAACTTGTCAGAGGAAAAAATGAAAACAGCCGCTAACTAAACAGAATAATAGTCTTTCAATGTATGTAAAAAAAAAAAAAGCTTCGATGTCTTCTTACTGAAATTGTTCAACTCTGAAGTTTTCAGTTAGAACAGCTAATTTTGACGTTCTATTTCTGCTAATTTTACCTTAGGATACTTAACCCTTAACTGGAAACGTACATCTGTGAGATGTTTGCGTCTCCATATCTGCCCATAATATTTTCTTTCCGACATTCCGAACTTATTTTTATGCTGTTATATTTCAATTGGTCCTGTTAATGATTAAATGTTTAAGTTCACTATTTGGTAAATTATTAAGTGTTCTGTTTGTGCACGGGATTTTCACGTTTCCGGTTAACCCGAGAGAACTCGCTGCATGAGATTTTCTCTCACAGTCGTACTTTTTTAAGACTCTTATTTAAATCATTTTTCATTTTAATTAAAATTTCAAAATGTTTTTCAATTATTTTACCTATTTTGTGAATAAAAGTACTAAGCCAACCAAAAAAAGTTGCTATTATATGAATGTAAAGTAAAAGAAAAGCAATTGGACATTCTCACTAGCGAGTTCTCCCGGGTTAAGGGTTAACGGGGTCTAAGGATATAAAATTTGACCGTTCGGTCAAGTAGTTTAGGTTTTACGAGGGCTTAAAATTTGGAACTCAATGTTAAATTAATTTGTAATTGCTGTAAAAAATATAATGGGTGTTTGTAGGGGGGGGGGGGGGGGGGGGTAAATTAAAAAAAAAATTCTAGCTTTTCGGATTTACCTGTAATTTTGGGCGGTTGAAGCTTCTGAAATCGATTTGTTAACCTTATAGGTTACAATTCACATTTGTTTACAAAAATTAATTTTCGTGCTCCTTTTCTTTTTAACATTCTTGTATGAGAGTTAGTCGGAATATTTATATACTAACATATACACAAGCCTATTATACACGAACATATATTTCTGTGTTTTTAATATTTTTGCACTTTTAGTTTGCCGAGGGTTTTTCCAAATATGCAAAGCTCCCAAAGTTTCTATTTAAAGTCATTTTTAAGTTATTTTTGTAATTTCATACGCTTTTAAATTCATTAACTACAAGTTAACCAGATCAAATGAGACGTTTTGAGTGATGAATTTTTCTTTAGATGACAGAAAATTTGTACATTTGTACTGGGAGTACTTTTTAAAAAGTTGGCTGAAAAAATGGTCTATGCAGTCAAATGTAATTGTAGTGTCCGACCTGAAACTTTCGTTTTCGGCAAGAAAACTACAGAATATTCGCCATCAGCAGTAACTGCAATCCCAGTAATTCGCACTTCAGTTTTTGCTCGAAAATGAGAAATTTTTGTATTAAAAACTATTTGACGAAATTGGTATCGATAGGCTTTTTAGCTCACAGGCTATCAAAACCTGAGAGGTAATGTGCCCGCCGGTTCTGTCTGTATGTATGTATGTGCGTACGTACGTAACGCGATAACTCTTGATAGAAACATCCGATTTGCTTCAAAAAAATTTTCTAGGTTCATTGCGATCAGGCGCTTCCCTGATAAGTTTTGAGAGTTCATTGGTTAAGGATAAAGGAGGGTTACTCCACCCCCCTTAATTCAGATAAATGGGTTTTTCATGCAGAATGATTCGATTTGCTTCGAATTCGGTATACCGGTTTATTATATTAAGTAACTTCCCTGCTTAGTTTTCGGGGTTCATTGGTTGAGGATAAAGAGGAAAAGTGGGGTTAGTCCCCCCTTCCCCCCTTAATTCAGATAAATGGGTTTTTCATGCAGAATGATTCGATTTGCTCCGAATTTGGTATACCGGTTTATTAAGTTAAGGAGCTTCCCCGATTAATTTTGGGGGTTCATTGGTTAAGTATAAAGGGGGGAAAGGGGGTTAGTCACCCCGCCCCCCCTTAATTCAGATAAATGGGTTTTTCATGCAGAATTATCCAATTTGCTCCGAATTTGGTATACCGGTTTATGTTACGGAACTTCCCTGATTAGTTTTGGGGGTTCATTGGTTAAAGATATAGGGGGGGGGTTAGCCCACCCCTCTTAATTTAGATAAACGGGTTTTTCATGCATAATTATTCGATTTGCTCCGAATTTGGTACACCGGTTTATTATGTTAAGGAACTTCCCTGATTCGTTTTGGGGATTCATTGGTTAAGGATAAAGGGAGGCTAGTCAACCCCCTTAATTTAGATAAATGGGTTTTTGCAGGATTATTCGATTTGCTCAACTTGGTATACCGGTTTATTATGTTAAGGAACTTCCCTGATTAGATTTGGAGGTTCACTGGTTAAGTTTAAATGGGGAAACGGGGGCTAATTCCCCTCCATTTTTTTGAGGGGCATTATTCTTTGAAATAAGAGTATTATACATTTAGTGTGAATATCCTGTGAGCTCAATGCCATCAGTTTAGCTGGGCACTTTTTTTCTTTATTTATATTGTTTCTCATATGCAAGCATTTATGTGAAGATCTTATAGCATTCATTCACCTTAAATTATAAGTTTGAAATATTAAATGTAATTATGTGTAATATTAAGTTTCCCTTATCAATTTTTTTGAGAAATTTTCAAAAAGTCATTGTTTTGCAATCGAATCATTTGGACTTCCCATAACAAAACCTGGAAAACTGCCAATCAAATATATAATTTATTATATGAAAGTAATTATTATAAAATTTCTTTCTGTTCAAGCTTCAGGTCGAGTAAAAACATGATAAAATAAGTCGTAGTGGCATTATGCCATGCCAAGTTTTCTCGGGATAATTTCAATATATACGAACCCGAGATAATAAGGGAAGCGGTGAAATTAATCATATAATCATCCTTAACAAGTCGAAAATTATACGTCAAATGTGGCAAATAAAGCGCGTTCGTATTATAACTAGTTTCATAATTATTCAGAGCTGTTGCACTCTTATGCAAAAATGCATGAATACAAAATACATATTAAATTCAGTAGTATGGAAATGTTTCCATCTTAAATAGGACGTCATCACCATGGCAACCTATAATCATTACCTATCATGGGATGTCATTGAATTAATTACACATGATAGGATTTAATAGAATGAAGAAACATTTTATTAATATCTTTAAGTTTTGACTCTATTTTCATAACAATTGAAAAGTTCTGGAACGATTATACTTATTAAATTTCCAACTATTGGGTTGTTTTTGAGCTGTTATATGCGGACGGGCAGACAAGACGAGGACTATAGGTGCTACGTATTTATAGAATTACGAGCGCACCTAAAAATGCGCATCTCTTTAAATAAAATGAAAGTTCACTGAAACAATTTAATTTTTTAATAATTAATAATTGGCTCTATTTAAGATAGAAAACATAGTCGACACAATTAGTGAAATAAGTATTTTTCAAAAATCAATTATTATAAGCACGGCATTAGATTATTAAGAAGAGCAATAACGTGAATTATTATTAACGGATGTATGAAACGTGGAATAAGCTATATTCCAATTTAGGCATTACATGAATAATATATACTTTTGTAATTTTTATATACAGTATCTGTTGCATCTTAGCCTTTTTATCCCCTCCCCAAAAAGCAGATTATTTGGCTAGTGATTTTCCCCCAACTTTCTAATCTCTAATTTTGTCTATTCTGCCCCCCCCCCCTTCCGAAGATCCGAGGGTGCTCCGTACATACATGCATACATATACTTTAAATGGTTTTGAATAAGATTAAATAGATCAGCATTGAGAATTTGTATACGTGTGCTTACATACGTAAATACGTGTGCTTTTCAATGGTACGATTCTAAGGTAACCACTCAGCCAAGTGGTTAGCATTCTGGCCAGAAAATGAGGAGCTTGCAGGTTCAATACAAGCGCGGTCAGGGCTGTGTGACTGCGAAAGGTTTTCAATGTTGTATGACAACAATACTTCTGGTGGCACTTCTTTCAAAAGTTCTCCCTAAAGGCAGGAATTCCTTTGGTTGAAATATGACAAAACTGGCAAATGCCTAACTTCCATCTCCCCTGAAGGCAATCCCATGATTTAACTATTTTCCATTCATAAGACACTTTCAAATAAAAATTCTGAAATGAAATGTCCGAATGGGCAACAAAACCGATTCTTAAGAGCCCACTTCAGTCACGGGGAAAAAAGGAAAACGCTAACGCTAAGTCTATGGCAGCGTTATTTACAAATCTCTTAAATTTTAATATTTTAATGATTTTTGTTTTTTGCGTAGCATAGTTGAGGACGATCTACAACCGGGCTAGTGTTTCCTTTTTCGGTTTCGGATTCTTTTAAAAGAAAATATTACTTTCGGAACCGGTTCCGAAATTGAAACTATCTAAAAACTAACTATAAAAGAACTATAACTAAAATCAAAAGTAAAAACTAGCCCGGTTGTATATCCTCCTCGCCTATCCTATGCAAAGAAATCATTCAAAAATATTAATTTGAGCGAAAAATTTGAAAATAACGCTCTCGTAGACTTACCATTAGCGTTCCACCTTTTCCGAGTGACTAGTGTGGGGGCTGTTTATGACATGATAGATGACATCCCGACAGCATTAGCTAAGCAGGTTTAACACGAGGTTTATAATCATGTAATTTAAAAAATTCTATAAGTTTTAAATTATCGCTTAAAATAGATGCATATTTTAGTTTGTATCGCACTAAAAATGCTTGCTATATACATAATTTCATTCAGTATAACTATAACTGCTTAATTTTGACCAAAACTGTCTGACTTCAGATCTCTAAGGAAAACTTTCTAAAAAAGTTGTATAGATAACGTCTTTAAACTAATGCACACTTATTATAAATATATCATTTAATAGGAAAAATCATTCATTTTTCTCCAAGAAATGAATAAAGTTTACTGAGACATTCAGAAAAAGTGTGGAAAAAAAATTATTTCAGTATATTTTCTGCAATATTATAGGTACTCGTAATGTTAAGAAGAAACAGATTAGTTACACTTGTATGCGAAGTTTTAGTTCACTAACTTTAGTAGATTTTACAAAAATTGTGCCTAGAATTGCAAAATGCATTCTCTGAATAACGATTTACCATATTGCTCACCCGCAAGAAAAGTGACATCTCGACAAAAGTAAATTTCACAGGAGAGGGAAAAGAGAATTTTCATGATTTTTACTGTAACTTGAAATTATAGCACTTAGCTCAGCATGCAGGACTAAAAACGTGCATGAAAGTGTAAAACCCTTAAGAATGAAGACATGGGATGAGGTTTAGTTAGTTGGATAAATTAACCTCCCCACGCATTCCACTCCTCTTCTGTGGTCACGAATGATGATGTCACGACAAATAGCGTAATAAAATGATTTCCCGTATAACTACACTTATGAAACTTTTTGTGTAGCAAGACACGCCTATGACAGACCTATTAGTGGAATAAAATGCAAAATGAATTTTTGCGAGATATGTCACTTTTCTTGTGGGTGAGCGATATATAAGCATGGTATTGTTTGTTTACAAACTTAAAGGTTCTGTTTAGGGATTTTCAAATTCGGAACTGTTTATTTTTGGAATTCTCTGAGCATATTATTTTTTAACGTAAAATTGAAAATTAGGTTATTTCAAACATTTTTTGTCCTTAAAAATATTCTTAAAATAGGCTTACTTTAGAACCCTTTATGGACCGATGGGACTTAAGTCCCGTTAAAAAGAATTTTTATATATTTTGGGCGAGTGCGAAAGTTCGTGGTCAATTTCACAGATGGCAGAAAATTGCAATTTTGACTGTTCTTATGTTTCTTTTATAATCCTATTATTAACCGACAGTTATCTACATGTGTCTCGTGAGTAAACATAGCGTAAAAAAAGTTTTTCAAATTAATGTGTAAGGTTAATATTCAAAATGGAAGATGAAAAGTCACATTTTCGTCATGTTATGAGTTTTTAAAAAAGCAGTGAGTGTTGGACGTGCTACAAAAAAATTAGAGGCGTTTATTTGGATCCGCCCCCCTCCACCCCGCTATTAGGGCAGTAAAAAAGTGGATTTGTCGATTTCGAAAGAGTGATTTGAATCGGGACGAAAAAATTCGCTCTTTTCGGTGACCTTCTGGCATTGATAATGACTTAATCCGTGATTTAGTAAATAATCCACGGACTAGGGGAGACCGGGGAATGGCTAAACCTTAAGGGAATTTAAAAAAAATTTCGTCTCAAAAATGTTTAATAGGAAAAATTCTAAAGCTGAATCATGAACTTTAGTATCTGTAAAAATGTAATCATAACTGTAAAGTAAGCGCGCATTAAAAAAAAAAAAAAAAAAAAAAAAAGCTTTCAACCTCTGTACAGTGGCGGGATTAACCAGGATAGTGGGGTAATTCCGCCACTGTATCGGGGTAATGACTCAACTCATTGACCTAGTAAGTAAATACATAAAATGGATACTTGGAAACATATAACCTACTGAAAATATTAAGAAGCAGTGTAATTTAGCAGAACAATGAATAATTACAATGTTCCTTAAGCTAGATTTATTAATGTGCTAAGCTTACAATTTAACTCAAATTGCAAGAGTCAAATTTTGCCATAGTGGCGGCATTACCCCAAGAGGACAATATAGCGGAAATCTCCCAACAAAGGCGAAAGAAGAACCGAACTTGTTCAACAAATTACATCAAAATGTCAGCGAATGCATGTAGATTACGGGCAATATCATCTTAAGTACCTAATGTTACAATAAAAGGTGTTTACCTCTACTCATTTGAAGCTCCAAAATAAGAAGCAACTAGATGAAAACTAAATTTTTACTAGAACGAACGAATGACGTACAGTCGTGGAAAAAAAAAAGTAAACACCCCCTACTAACTCTTCGACAAATTATCGTAGACGGAAGTTACTGGTACCGAATGATTGGAAATAAAGTCTACTTTTAAATGATGTATATAAAATTTGCTTAGGGGGCCATCTACATATTAAAACAAACCCAAACCTCATTTTTTTTCAATGGCAATACCCAATTTTAACGAGATATTTCAAATTTTCGGTTCAAATTATGCCTAGACACCGAATTTCAAGTCATTTGAATGATAAGTTTTTGAATTATAAACATTCAAAATTTAGTGCTTCTAATGTTAAATTGCATTTTCATATATTTATCTATATCTCCTGAAATTATGCACCTAATGTGCTATTTTTTTTATATTCTCGTTATATTCACGGACAATTTGCACGTGAAGGTATCTGGCAAATTACGCGACGATTAAGGGTTTAATATGGAAAACTAGAATAGTTAGGGATATAGAAACTGTATCCCAATACGGGGTGGACATAAATTTATACAGCCAAACATGAGTACACGGTATTATAAGGTAGTGAATTTTTTTTTTTTTTTTTTTTTTACAAATGTTTGATATAGCTATCTTTTGTTACTCTGCAAATGTATATTCGTAAATCAGTTCTTGCTTTTGAGCATGTTCACGTCGTTCAAACTAAGTGATTGATTCACGATTTTCATTCAGGAATGAATTTTGGAAGAATCGGATTGTAAACATATTTAACAGGCATGCAATAAAATTAAGGGATGAAAGGTTTAGGGATTTTAGTGGCCATGGAATAACTCTATTTTCAGTTCAAAGTCTGATTTCAGCACCGAGGTAAGAAATATATCCCAAAGATAAGATACAGTACAACTAATCTGCTACTGAACTGTTCCTTTACAATTGTTTCACAAATTTTTCAGTTACAAAATTGTCACACTAATTTGTCTCCACTCTGTCATGTGAAATCCATCAAATACAAAGTAATATAATTTTTTTTTTTTTTTTTTTTTTTTTTTTTGCTCTTTAAATAGCAATGTGACCAAATCAGCGGGCATTCATGAGTTTTGTAAATGTGTAATGCGTTTTTTGAAGATAGTATACCTTCCATTTCTAAATGTTTTTAAAACACACCAGTTAAATCATTCATTGTCCATAGTTATTATAAAACCCCACTACATTGTGAAAAAGACCTTGCATAGATGTCAAATATTGCGAATTTTGAGCAACACTGTTTCCGAATAGTAGTCTTCCTCTTAATCTCATATTGTCAATTAAACAGGGTGAAGTTTGCTATTTAGCATTCCGATGGTAACAGGTGTGGTGTGTCATCCCAGCTCTAGTTACCTAACTAAAGGTACCGTAATTTTGTGTCCTAAATTAAAGGTGCTCTGATTTAATTTTGCTTCCACCGGTGCAAGATAAAAGGTATTCAAAATCTAATCCTTGGTACTTCTGATTATGTCACGCTGATGAATTAGATACTATAAAAGTTTCGTATTGTGTATTAGTGTTTAAGGACACGAAGCGTACTCTTAATCTTCAACCTAAATGTGTTTTTATGTTAACCTTTAACTGATGCCACAGAAAATATTACACAACTACTGTGAAAAGGTCTGTTGGACCACTCCATCGAAAAATTAATAAAAAGCGCGATTAATTCATAAGATGGTGTTTTTGTAGTAAACTTTTTGAACTGGGCTGTTATGATTTAAAATTTACCTATTCAAAAGCCTCTAGTGATAGTACTAAAGTTCCAAATGAAACAAAATTTCATTAGTGTTTGTAATTAAACTAAAAGTTAAAAGTTAAACTATAAAAATTGAAAAAAAGCAGCGGTCTGTGAGACCGGTAACATCAGTTAAAGGTTAATGTTTTCTTAAAGAGAAACATTAAGAGACGCTTGCATTACGACTAAAAAGAAAAGCCACATTGAAGTTCTTATAACACCATTTGCTAATGTTGTAAATACGTTTAACAAATTTTTAAACAGGATTGCGATATGAGCCCACAAGCTTGCGTATGTAACAAGTCTAAAGGCATTCGCTGAAGGATAATTCGTGATGACCCGAAAACATGAAATAATCTCGGAAATCGCATGACTGGTTGACAGTTCAATTGGCGTACTGTCAATAACTGCGGAAGTTTCAAGAAAAAAAGGGGAAAGCTTAGCAGACATTAGGGCGCAGGGTATCTATACTTAATACAAATTAAGGGATCTTTCAGCTGGGTGTAGAATAAAACATGATTCATTGTAACACTGAATATGGTTCAAATACATTTGAGGAAATATTTTATTAGATTTTCTATATATTTAGAATGTGACATTTAGAAGATGCAATATTTTCTGCGCCTTTGCTAGTTTACCACTAAGGTCGATAACAAATGTAGTTGAAGCGATTGAAACATAGATTTGTCAGAGAAGATAGCCATCGCCGTTTAATTCCTTTTTTTGCGTAAGTCGATGACAATTTAACCCGTAACTGGAGATGTGAATTTTTACGCGTTCAGAGATGTTATTTTCCTTTTTTGTCTTTCGTAAACAGCATTGGAATTTTTTTTAGAAACGCAATGTATTCTAGAAATCGTGTAATGATAAAAGAACTACTTGTCGGTACTGTGGAATGATTTTATCTAGGACAAAAAACACATGATAATCGGAGCCAAAGAACAACGCGGAGTCATTCTGACTCCAGTTACGAGTTAAAGTATACTGTTTTTGAGACGAACTTATGAAATCCTGTTTATACGGAAAAAGAAAACCCAAATGTTAACAAGTATAATAAGCTGATAATGTACAAGTGAGCTGTAAGGCGCAATAGCAGCTACGTAAAGATATTAACATACGCAAAATCGGGAATTAGTGTAATATTTCCTACACAAACCCATGCAAGAGATTATCTTGATAATATCATATAAATTAATACATTTTGCTGTAGAATAAATGAAAAAACAAGAAAATATTTTGTAAGCTTTCAATATTTTCCTTGCCATGTCGGATTCCTTCGCTAGGACAGAGCTTTCCGCAAGGCATTTTGGGTAGATTTCTTAATAAACACCATTACATTCTCACCTATTTTGTAATTTCTGAAATTTTTGCAGATCTACGCCGATCATGACCCGTAGAACCCAAAACCACCCTCAGTTCAAAATTTTATCTTTCTACATATATCACTTTTTATCCACACGAAAACTTCCATAACTCTGCAAAAATCTCTTCTAAACTGCTATATAAAATCGGACAGAAAATCTCATGTTTGTTAATGGGCAATATCAAACGAAGGGTGTGGAAATGGGGAGGGTTTTGTGAAAACAGAAGAAAGTTTTAAAACACTTTTAGTTATCACTTCTAGGAAAAGGACCGAAAATTGACGTATGACAGATTTTTGATATAATTAAAAATGGACTGAAGGGGCGAAAAAAAATAGGATTTCAAGAAAAAAATTCGTAACTTCGTCAATTCACAAGACATCAAATCCACTTAAATTTATTATAAATCTTCTTAATATTACCTACATCTTTTATACTGACAAGTTTTTTATAGGACCAATTCTTACACCCCTCAAAATATAAAAAAGGTGGGAGGGAGTTGAAGAAAAACATTCATAACTTCGTCAATTCACAAGACATCAAATCCACTTAAATTTATTATAAATCTTCTTAATATTACCTACACCTTTTATACTGACAAGTTTTTTATAGGACCAATTCTTACATCCCTCAAAATATAGAAAAGGTGGGAGGGAGTTGAAGAAAAACATTCATAACTTCGGAAATTCACAAGGTATCAAATCCGCTTAAATTTATTAAAAATCCTATTATATATAACTTTAGTATTGACAAGTTTTTTATAAAACTCTTACAGCAAATATTTTATAGATATAAAGGGATGCTGTAGAATAATCATCTCCGTTAATCCGCCACTAAGGCGATAAAGTATCATTGGCGTGATGAAAATTTTTGACAACCCTCAGAGATGCTGCATATAGGTTTGCTTTATTAAACGCATGCGTGTCTAAATAAAAAGAACGTCAGAATTTAAAATACAGTGTGTGGTTCATTTAATGAAACAATCACGATGCTGTTTAAATTTATTATTTAAATATTCTTAATATTATCTGCAAAATTTGTAGTAACAAGTTTTTGATACGATGAACTCTACTAAAGGATATATTACTAACTAGTTGGATGCGCCAGTCCTAAAACTTTCTTTTATCTTATAAATGTTAATACTTCAAAATTCGCTAGCACAGTGCCAAAATTAAATGACAATCTATGCCCTTGCCCATCATGATTCTAAACAAATAAAATTTCGTGCATTAGTTCTTGACATGACTATCGCTGATATTGTGTAATTCATGCAAAGTGCAGCATAGCAGTGCCACCTGTTGGTGGTTTACACCAAAATTAAACAGCACTAATTAATATCGGGACTGAATCTCAAGTTTGAAAATTTGTGCATTAGTTTTTGTGATAGAGCTATTGCAAAAATCGTGAAAAATCCAGCATAACAATGCCACCTACTGGGCGTTTGGCACGAAAACCTAACCAACAACTTGTCAACATCTAACTAAATGTGAAGATAGATGAAAATGGAAAAGTCGTGAAAAATGCAGCTTAGCAGAGCCACCTGTTGGTGCGATATACAAAAAAAAATTATCACTAGTTTATATCAAGCGCTTACTGAATCTGAAGTTTTACGAAATTCCGTGCATTGGTGATTGAAATTGAGCGCCCACAAAATTTTTGTCGGACAGACGTTTCCTAAAAACCATCAAATCGTGTTCAGGACCTTCTAAAAAGTATAAATTCATCAAATACCGGAAGTCGAAATTTTCACGAATCCAATACTTTCTTGTAAAGACAGAAGAATGTAAATATTCTCACGGGATAAAAAAAATTCGGGTTGAAGAACAAATTATCGTATTAACATGATTCTGATAAAACCAACTCTCACAGAAAAATGAAATTAAACTCGTCAAAAGCGGCGAGATAAAATTAACTGGATTTATCTCTAACCTTGATTTAGTTTTGTTGGTGAAATTAGTACTTAACTGTGCCTGTTGGCCGAGCCGGCAAGGCTTTTTACCCGTTAAAACTGGGTTCTCGTTAAATACAAGTCCTAATAAACCAGTTCGACTCTTTTTTCTGATTCACATTTATTCCCTTAAAATTATACTTGAGAGAAATGTATGACAAAATGTTTTGCTTATGTTTTTTAATAGTTGAAAATAGACTACTGCTTAGATTGGTTTTTATTCGTATCTACTTGTCGATGCAACTATCTTAAGGCTTTAAACGACAAAATTAATTTAATTTGAGCGAATTATTTTAATTATTTGCTTTTATTTCCATATAAATAGCCTAACAATGCATTTACAGTATAATTAAGTCTTTAAAACAAGCAGTAGCAACCGTTACAATAAAGCATAACTCGTATACATATGCTTATTTGCATACTAAATAAAATTTTATAACTTAAACCATCTCCGAGAGAGATTTCATTAATGTATTTTATATCTGTTTTTCATATTGTTCAAAATAAAAATTATTACTCCCAAACTGTTCCTTTCCTGCTTTAGAACAGTTACATAAAGTTTATACATAGTTTTCTTTTTTCAGACGACAGTGCATATTTTCTGTTTGAAATACCCAATATAAATTTGAGTTGCAAAAATGCATTTATAATGTCCTATCTAAATATTGTTTAACATTTTTTTAAAAAAATTTTCCGTTATGTAATGGAATTTTCAAGGTAAGTGCTTTTGGTTACCATTTTTATAAAGTGCTTGCTGAAGTCGCTATCTCTAACACGATTAAATGTTTTCGCAACACGAGAAATTTTAGGACCGCTAATTCTATATGCTTCGAAGATATTGCTGAATTAAACTTTAAAACTCATTAAACACAGTTTCAATCAGTAGTATAGTGGAGAATGAATGCTAAATACTTCGATGTATCATGATCCATCATAAGGTGCATAAAACAAAAACAGGTTGAAAAATGGATATTTTTCTTCATCCATTTAAATCTGTGCAGCCTAGTTGGGAATGAGATGGAGTAGCAAATTTGAAGGTTCTTAATATAAAATGGAAAATTTTAAAATAACTACTAAAGCATTTGTTTATGTCTGTATGCATTCTTATTCCGGAGGATTTCAGAAACGTTTCAAATTAGTCCAAGTTGGTAGGTGTTAGAAACAATACATTTAGTTTGAATTAACCTTTAACTACTGTTAGCGGTCTCCCAGACCGCTGTCATTTTCAGGTTTCACAGTTCAACTTGTAAATTTGTTTAAAGATACTAAAATTTTTGTTTTGTTTGGAACCCCATTGTTATCGCTAGGAACTTCTGAATAGGCGAATTTTAATTAGCCTGTACATAAATATTGGTACAGAAATATTAGTTAATCGAGCTCTTTTAACTGATCTTTGGATCAAGCTGTCGCAGTGACTGCTCGCAGCAGGTATGCGTCAATTTCTATGACAGTAGTTAAAGGTTATTTAAAATGAACAAAGCTATTTAATAATTATATAAATTATGTATTGGGTGATTTTTAGAATGTAGGGGTATTTAATGTTTAAAGAAAAGTTAATTTTTATCATGTAAAATGAAACATTACAGCAAAAAAGCATATATAGTTTTAAAATGAAACATTTATTAAATGATAATGAAACAAAATAAAATGACTAAACTTTTTTTAATGTCAATTCTGGTACTAGTTTTCATATCTGGTACCATAATTTTATAAATTATTCAAAAAAAAAATAGATTTATGTTGCAGGAAGCAATACAAATCAAATCTTATATAAAAAATATTAAAAGCAACTTGATATTAGAACAGGGATGAGAGCGCTCCGACCCAAATCGTTGATTTTCACCACTAAATTTTAATAGCTGCATTGCTTTATTAAATCTCGAATTCTATCATTAAACACCGCGAGAAATACTATTAAAATTTAGTGGTAGCAAACGGTCATTTGGGTCGGAGCTCTCTCATCCCTGTATAGAAACATTAGAAAATATTTGATAAATGAAGTTAGTATATGAAAATGGATGCTTTTCTGCGTAACAGACCCGACGCATTTTGAAAAGCAAAACTTTTAAACTTCTATTCAGATTCTTTTTTTTTACCTATTTTTAAGCTACCGCAAAGAAAGCTTTTCGTTTTGAAATATGATAAAACAAATTTTTAATGAGGGGGGGATAAATACACATAAAGATAAATATGTCAATAAAGAATTTGGCGAACTACTAAAATGTTTCAATATTTATTTGCATATTTTAATATTGAAATTGGTTAAAAAAACAATTTTTATGAATTTATATTTTGAAATTGTTGGAAGTGCACAAAATATGCCACTGCTTATATAATAAAATTAGTGATATCATTTATTTTTGTGTGTCATAGTGCTAAGTTTAATACTTCTTTTAATAATGTAATGTAATTGCTCAGTGTCTCACTGAGTACGTGAATATTCAGTTAAGAACTGTAAAAAAATTGTTTCTCTTATTGTATGAAAATCTTTAAAATCTACTTATAAAAACTATTGCATATGTTTAAAATGTCTCGCTAAAAGAAAGCATGTACACAGTAAAAATAAAACTTGTGTATGTTGCATACATAAGGGGACTCGGCATCCTGCTAATATGGAAATTTCGTAAAAATTTCGATTTTTCATACCTTATCGCATACTCTATACTTTCGACTACATCATGACATAATTTCAATCTGATGCTGCACAGAGAACCGCAGTTAGGGATGTTTTTAACAAACATCCTATTCACCCTTTAACCCCTTTGCGACGAGCGTCTTTTACATGATTTTTGATCATTTAACAACTGTTTTTCAAAACTAACTTTTTCATTATTGAATAGGGAAAGTGCCCTGATTAAATAAGGCAAATTTTGCAAAAAAAAATAACTGGTGGGAAAAATCAAGGATTTTGAGCATATTATGCTCGTCCCCAAGGGGTTAAAATAAATCTTTAAACTCATTTTTTTAAAACTTTTTTTTTTCTTCAAAATGCTAAGGCTTGTATAGATGAAAATGAAATTTTTCTTTTTTTGTAAGTGAATATCATTCCGTATATGAGATTTAAGGATCGGATTTTTGATATTTTGAAAACTTTAAAAAAAATTATATGTACAAAAACTAGTCATTTTCTCTGCTTTTTCCCTATTGTATTATTTGTTTTGTTATTTTTTACTCTAAATCTAATGCTATTTAAAAAAAAAAAAAATAGATCACTAAATCTGTTTACAACATTATTACTCACCTACTTATTAAAAAAATCAGGTGAAAATTAAACTAAAAATAATAGCGTTTTAAATTAGAAGGTTAAAAATGCTTTTTTTTTTTTTTTCATTTTGTGAAAAAAGTTTTAATTTTAAGTTATTTTAGATTAAATTATTTGCATTTAACATTTACACAATATCTAAAAATATATTTCTTAAGGTTGTTTAAAAAAATGTTTCGGGTGTCTAGTCCCCTTTTTTAAATTAAAAAAATAAAATAACGTGCTTTTAAAGCTACATCTCAAAATGCCTCTGCGATCATGCATATTTAGTCAGTGAAACATTTATATTAGGGTTACCAATAAATACTTCCGCTCTCAAATATAATATTTGTAAGCATAATCTTTTAGGGTTGCTTAAACTCGGATAATTGCTTAATAAATATGAGTCATAGAAACTTACGGTAATTAAACTGATAAAGTGCTGATTTAAATGGATAAATTTCATCTCAAAATTAACTAAAATAATTATAGGTACCCCTAATATAATTGAGTTTGAAATATTCTGAAACAAAAAATAACAAAATTGTATAAATCTGCATATTAAATTATTGGAAGTGCTCATAGTTTCACCGAGCCATATTGCATATTCAGTATAAATAAGTGAAATAATTATATATTTGTCTCTTGCGTGTTAAAATTGTAAAAGAAGAAAAAAAAAAAAGAACTTTTTATACTTTTTTACATTCGATGTGTTCGAAATGTTTCACTATGTCCATTCATTAGTTTCTGCTAAATGATGAAACTATGACTTTATGAATCTTCTCTAAAACAATTGCATGTGCTCAAAATGTCTCGCTGAACGAATGTATATTCAGTAAAATTATTTTGCATTTGAGTGTTATATGTTTAAATTTGAGAGAGAAAAAAGAAACCACCTTTGAATCGAATTTTTTTTTTTTTAATATACTCTTTAAACGATCTGCACGTGCTCAAATTGTGATAAATTGTTAAACATTTATATATTTGTCTCTTACATTATGAAAAAAAATTAAATATAGCTTTACTATTTAAAACCAGAATTGTTTGATCTACTCAAAATGCATGAGAATATGTATTTGTATGTCTTAAAATGAAGAAAAATGTCAACTTTTAAATAAAAAATAAAAATTCTTAGTACTCATGGTGTCTAAATGATCTTGTACATATTCAGTACAAGTAGATGAAAAATTTATTTGTTTATAGAACATCCTAATTTTTTTTATCTACTCTTTGAAAAAATTGTATTTGCTAAAAATGTTCCACTGAAGCTTGTGTATTCAGTAAAAATAAGTAAATGTTTTCGCATGTGTTCTGTATATGCTTAAATTGTAAACACTAAAATTTTAAAAATCAACTTTCTAAACAGTACTCCTGAAAACGATTGCATGTGCTTAAACTGTATAACATTCTAATATTTGTGGCTGTTATTTATACTGCTGTTTAAAACTAATGGGATGTGTTTTAAATATATATCCATATTTATTCGTGTCTGTTATAGCCTAAAGTTGCACAAAAACTGTATAAATATACTATTTAAAATTATTATAAGTGCTCAAAGCGTATCACGGAGCACGTGCATATTAAGTAAAAATCAGTGAGACATTCATATAATTTGTCTGCTGTATACTGAAATTGTAATAGAAAAAAGAAATTAATGAACAAATAGAAAAACGTAAGTAAAAGCAAAATTAGTGGAGCACGTGCATAATTAGTGGAAATAATTAAAACATTTACATAATTGTATCTGTTATATGCTAAAATTGTTTATTTAAAAAAATGAACTATTACATGTGCTCAAAATATCCCACTGAGTTAGTCTTCCTAGTCACGGAATTTCTGGGCTAATTCTTGGTCATTTTCATTATCAAAATAGCAATTTATCAAACTGTTAAAAATTTGAAAGATACTTTTGAACCCTTTCGTTTGCAATGTATGCCTTAATTATTCATTTAGTTGAAATTTAATATTGAAAAAAATATATATTCAAAACTGCTACTTAAATTTTTGCAAAACAACATTGACCTTGATTTTTACACATTTTGCAAAGATCTGTCATTCTTAAAGTTTTAATTATTTTATTTTCTTTCAACTGACATATCTGTTTTTAAACGTGATTATAAAAATTTCCTCTACTATATTAAAATCTTCTATATGAGCAAGCCAAACTAAGCCCATATTTGAGGGTTAACTCCTGGTCAGAGCTTAATAATGTAATTTTACAATATTTATGCCTGGTATTTTATCTATTATAATTGTGCACTCTAAAAGCTATTGTGTAACAACTTTTTTAACCATAAGTGCAAAGTAGCATCCTTAAATGTAACTGTAAAGGAGGAAAATAGTAAATATTCTGATGGTATGACACACTAGTTGACTGAACAATTAAGTAGAAATAGTATCTCATTGCAAAAAGCCAAAATGGTTCTTAAAAATATACATAATGCAATAGAAGAACATAATTATGTTGTGTAAAGATTCTTATTAAAATTTGTGTAAAATTTATTGTAAAAGGAGCCGGAAACTTAAGTTGGCCTAAGCAAGATAAAATTCTTTGGGTAATTAATGTTTTGTAAAAGTCTTCAGCACATCAAATAAATTTGTAATTATACCCAAAACAAAGTAACTGTTATTTTTCCACAATTATGAGATGATCAAAAGTTTTGCAATATTCATTCTACGTATTTTAATACTCAATCTTGCGAAAATTAACTTTACTACTTTGCTTACATCAAAAAGGATGCTCACTAATAATTACCCCAGAAGTGAGCAAGAATTGCACAGATTCCGGTGAAATTCCAGGTCGCTTAAAAATTATAATTATTTCAATTATAAGTGCTTATAAATTTAAGTAGAGTGCTTATTCCAAACCAAAATTGGAAACAATACCTTTTATTAGTTTTTATCAGAATTGGATGTTTGACCAGGAATTACCCCGGGTGACTTTTGCATTTAAGTGTAACAAAAAAAACTGTATAAATGAAAATTTCTAAAACGTACTCTTTAAATTATTGCATATACTCAAATTGTGATACATTGCATTATATTGATATCTGTGTTATATGCTTGATAACTCTATTGGATGTGCTGAGATGTGCATATTTATTCGCGACTCTTATAAACTGATTGTACATGTAGAAAAGCATTTTGTAAATCTATTCTTTAACACATTCTTCTCTGTATATTACCCATATCAGCAGCCAGTCATCGTTATTTTATACAAAACATTCGTAAGAGTTAGTGTAATAAAAAAGATAGATATAAGGCGACAATGCTAATGTGCTACATTATAAAACGGCTACAACCGTCGCGTTGTATGGCTCATTTCAATTGAATGGTATACGATGACCGGCAGTATTGCATGACGTCTAGTATCAATATTATTTTAAATACTCATGCTGTCTGGCATCTATCTTGCATGCATATTTTGTATAAGTGAAATATTTATACATTTTTGTCTGTTACATGATCAAATTTGGGGAAAAAGAGTGGACAGTGACAGCTAAATGTAATGTTTGCGTTCATATGCAAATACGTGCTGTCTGGGAAGGAGTTGGAAAAAAAAAAAAAAGTCTTCAATTTTTAGCCTTTCAAAAATATTTCGCTTATGTATGTTCATTAATATTTAAAGATTTATTTTTTATTTTATGAATTATTGTTCTAAAATTATTTAAAATTGATTTTTTTCCCTACCAAAATTTTTTAATTTGTTTTGGGAAATTTTTGAAGAAGCAAATATCTCATGTAAATATTTATCAAATAAACACCTATCATTTAATCAGGGTTGCCACGCTACAGGGAAATTCCAGACCAGGAAATTCTTCGGCACCAGTACTTTCTTACAGAGAATCTCTCTCTAAATCAGGCAAAATTTCGTGCGGTTAATCTAGATATATTTTTCTATTAAAAAAAATACTGATATTTTGACTGGAAAATTCCCTGAAGCGTGGCAACCCTGTTAATTCTCTTATGTATAGCATATTGTTAGAAATGTAAAATATATATTAATTCTTTTTGAAAGATCAAAAATTGCATCAATGAGTAGACATAAATTCTAAAATATGAAATGGAGCATTTCGGCACTTTTTGAGTAAAATTTGTAAATGTTGGGCAAAATTTAAGAATTGATGCTTATTAGATTCTTTAATCTAAAAAGAGTACATATATATTTACTGTAACTGAGATATGATTTTTTAATGTTTTTTAATGCTAAATATGTAAAAAGAAATGTTTGAATAAATGCTTTGTAATATGATTTAGTATGGTTTTCTACAAATGTGATTAAGCAAAATTTTGATTAGTTTACAACCGCACATTTAGTTTTGTAAATTTTTGTATTGTTCTAAAGGTTTAAGGAAAGTATACATTTAAACATAAATATTATTTTTAATATTATGTTAAATAATAATAATAAAAAACCTTAATGGGTAAGAGAAGTAATTTTAATATTGTACACATTTTTAAAAAGCTTAGTGTCTGATCAAATTATTATAATTAAAGTTAAATATTTAAATTACTGTATTGTTTTGTTCAGTGTGAACCCAGTGTTCAGGGGTATAGCTGGACACCCCAGTCTCCAGGGAGGGTTATAAATATGGAGACCTGGTCCTCCAGATTGCAGGTTGGGCGACTACTTTGCCCTGTAAAAACAGATCTTGTTCAGAATATGCAATCAATGCTTGGGTAATGTCAAAATTGTAAAAAAAAAAATTAGTGTATTTTAATATTACTTTTGAATGGTAATTTTGAAAAATACTCAATTATTTTGAGCACATGTGAAATTAAACTAAATATTTTATTGCTTTGAGTATGAGATAATACATTTGCAAAATCGGTATGATTGTATAGAAATCCTTTCATAATTATTGTACGTAAATTATGAAAATATTGTGTATAATTCATGTCAATTATAAAATTATTTCGGTGTCAATTTGTGTAAAAAAGAGAACCCCTCTGTATCTAATGTTTATATACTTATTCATTAATTCAAATTATTTTACTCATTAATCAATTCAAATAATTCTTTACTGTATTGCTATGATGAAACTGTAAAAATTGTATAAAATTGAATATTTGATTTTGTATTGTTATTTCCAGTACCTAACGTGTCGCTGAGTTGACGCATATTGATTTAAATGAAACTCTAAAATGTTTTAGTAACGTTTTGCTGCTGAAACCATTAACCCGGGAGGACTCGAGCCGTGCCCGATAGACCCGGAGTGCGTACTGTTTTTACAATTGTCACCACTATCTTTTTAAAAGTCATCTTCAACTTCTTTAATCGCAAAATTCTCTCTGATTAAATAAGGTGACGATTATTTGTTTTTATTGGTGACAAAGTAAAAACCATTCAAACCCTGGGTAGGCGCCCGTTCTCCCGGTTAAAAAGGCATATATTAAAAAGTCTAATTTTTATAACGTTATTTCGAGAACTTAAAATTTTATGTTGAGCTTTTATATGTTGAATAAAAATAGATATTTAAACGTTTCTTGTGTAAGTGTTAAAATGAAAAAAATATATCCAAAGTCACTAGGTGAGCTAATGTTTATTTAATAAAGTTAATGAAAATATTAAAATGATTTTTGGCGATTTATAGTAATAAAATTTTTATGCCATGGATGTTACAATGGCTAAAATGCCACAAGAATGACTTTTAAAAGTTACTTTGAAAAAAAAGACTTGAATTGCTTAACTGATCCACCTAAAAAGAAAATCTGTAAAATTCAAAGAAACATTTAAATATTTCACCATGCTAAATTTGTGAAAATAACTAATTTCTAAAAATTGATATTTATCTGTTATTGTATTGAACCGATGAATATACAATGTGCGTACACTGCTTGGAACTTCCACTATTAATAAGAACATTTCCGTTATTTTTAAAGTATCATAATTGCCGATATTTTTCTGCACTTAAAATAAAGCAAAATCTGTTAAATTGCGGTAGAAGTGTACGCGCCTTGATATATTACTTGGAGCACATATAAGGACCAAATAAATTTTCTTAAATGCCTACCTATTTTAAATCGAAATGTCAATTGTTTTTTTTATTTTGAACAAATATTCAACATTAAGTCAATTAAGCTTTTTGGAGTAATTAAAGTGTCTTCAGGACTAGAAGTACATACTTTCTCAATAAATTTAATGAAAACATTTAATTGGTTCTTGTATGTGCTATAGTACTAACATTATTTAAAAAAATATTTATAGAAAATATTTTATGAATCCAAAAAACGCATTGCACTAAAAGAAACATTTTCTATTTTATGTGTGCTGCAATTTAAGTCTTTTATTATCCCATTTTATAAAATATTATTAAATGAAATATTTAAAGGAATTTTTATGGAATTTTTCCGAATTAAAGTTGTATTAAAGTTCTAAAAATGCCTAATGGGCCGAAATACTTATGGAAATTAAATAAGACAACTTAGTTTGATCAGTGGCCTTGGTTCTAAAATTAAATAGCATATTCAAGAATTTTATTTTGTAAAATTACATTTTAAATTCTGATGTATCCATTGAGTATGTATTTTTTAAAAAATAGCTAAAATGTTCCATGTGATTTTGAATGTCTGATAGTGTTAATATTGAAGGTTTTCCAGAAAAACAGTAATTCTTCAAAAATGACGAAAATTAACTGACAGTGAAATATTCTTTTTCCTCAGTGGTATCCACAAAGCCATGAAGCCGTTTAATTAAAAAAAGAATCATCGTCATGAGGACTTTTTTACAAACGTTTATATGAAACGTTTGTCCAAAAATTAGTTTTTTTTTTAAATAGCGAATTTTGAATTAGTGTTGTGAACCTTTCAGTTTTAAAAATCGGTTGTAATTTTTTTTTGTCATTTGAAAGGCTTAAAGCAACTAATTTCTGGAAAATTATTCATTAATATAAAACGAAAATTTTGAAACATGCTTGTTCATCCGTGCGGGACAGTATAGTCTGAAGGTAATTTATGCATATTATAAATTAAAGCTGTTAGATGTGCTCAACAAGCATATTTATTACTATTATATCGTGAAATAATAAACTTAATCTTTTCTTTAAATTCACTGAGCACGTGCGCATTGAGTACAAATCGATGAAACTTTTATACTTGATACATACTAAATTTGTATAAAAAAGTAATCTGTTTTCGTTTGTAGTGAATTTTGTTTTCGTTTGAACATAACTGTTGTCAGGAAAGCGTTGAAAAAGTTTAAGTTAACGAGATATGTTAATTATCTTTTGTATGTCCGTTAATATTTACGTAACTTTTGTTTTACTTAATTTGAAGATTTTTTTTTTATTACTCAAAAATTGGAGTTTTAAACAATTTTAATCTTACTTAGAAAGTATAAATTCGTTTTAGAGGTTATTTCATGTGTCATTACTCTCGCTATAAAAATATTTCATCATTAAAATAATTGGAGCATTTACAGGTCTCGTGTGTAGTACAATGCTACAACTGGTTAAAAAAATTATTTGAAATGTTAAAAATATGCATAAATGATTATCCATAAATTCTAAAATATTAAATGTTACATTTCAAGTTTTGTTAAGTAGGTTTAACCGTTTGAGTGCCTTATGTGACGAAATTGCGGGACGCGCGATAGCGCTCCTCTTGTTTATACTAAAATTTCGGAGTGGGCGATAGCGTTCTTATTTGCTGTCTCCGTTTGGTGTGCATTTAAGCTAGTTGCATTAGCAAAGCGGACGATTTCTGTGTATTCGTCGGCTTACAAGTAATTTTTTTTATTTATACCCACATTCCCATTTTTGGCATATTCCATAAGATTTGTTCCGCGCTCAAACGGTTAAGAAGCAAATTGTAAAATTTTTTATATTTTATGTATTTTATACATGGCCCTACCGGCTGTGACAAAAGCCGCAAACGAAACAAAATTTCAATCTAACGTGTTAAACTTGAAATTGCAAGTTAAATTGTAATCATTGAATAAAGCAGCTGTCTGTGTGACCGCTAACAGCACATAAGGGTTAAATTAATAAGATATTTTTAAGCGTGCCGATGCCTGGTGAGTCACGTCACCGCAATTGATAATATTTTACAATGTTTCAGCAGCAAACGTGGTTATATTTTTTAAAGGTAATTCTGTAGAGAGAATTGCATTTTAAAATGCTTGTAATATGATTTGATATACATGTTTTTTTGATTGTGTGAGTGAGCAAATATTTATTCATGAATTTTAAATAGCATGTTTGAGTTTATTTCTGTAATATGCTAAAAATGTATAAAATATAGGGCTTTTGTTATTTGTAACGCTCAAAGTGCAGAATTGAGCAAATATTTGAGTTATTTAAAAAAAAAACTACTTGTTCTATAAATATTTGAATGAACTTTATAATTTGCGGAAATATACGTTTATGGTGCAAGAAATTTATTCTTATGTAGTATAAATATCTTTTTAAAACATTTTTGTAATGATCAATGTGTCTAAGCAAATTACTTATGAAATTTAAATGTGATATTTTAAATTATGAAATTTAAATTATGCTTTATGTATTAATTTATTGTGTGAATTATGTATTTTAAATTTTTTGAGCAATGCAAACCCAGTGTCCAGGGGTATAGCTGGGCACCCCAGTCTCCAGGGGGTTTATAAATATGGAGACCTGGTCCTCCAGGTTGGGAAATTATGTATTTTTTTTTTTTTTTTCAAATCCTGTAGCAAATATTTGACTGTTAAAATTGTAAGAAACAATGCATATTTTAATATTTATTTTTCAGAGTAATTTTGAAGAAATGCTGTTAATTCATTTGCGTATGTGTAAACGCGGTGATGTAAAACGCAATATTTCGATACTTTTATGATCATTGAATAATGGTAAATTTTTATAGACCAAATATAGCCAATGTGTGTAAAGACAATATGCGTAAAAATTCCCAAGAAAAGACACGAAGAAATTGTTGAGAATATTCAGACTCATCTTCGACCGAAACTACCCAGTCAGCTCGGAGGGTTTTGTGATGTTGAGAACGGCTGAAATCTTTGCGAATGACATGGTGGGTAGAATTTGCTTTGGATAGAGAGAACACTGGAGACATTTTTGAGGCAGCGAAATTTCGAATTAACCCTTCACTGCACGATTTTTTTCTATTTTTATGAAAAAAATTATTTGAAATCTATATCTGTCTACTAATGGGAAAAATAGTAAAAAAAAATTCAAATTTTCAACTAAAATTTGATACTTTATGGCGTGTACCCTATGTACCCAATTAGTGTTTTAAAATATTGTATTGCTATATTTTACAACTAAATTGAGATTAAATTAATTTTATCTGCTTAACACTCTACAACTTTTTTCATATTAATATTTTTAAGTATTCACTAAAAATAATGAAACTAAATTTTACCTTAATAGCTCGATCGAAATTTTTTTGCTTATGAAAAACAAATTCTAATTTTTTGTCAAATGCAGCCCTCTGACATGGACAAAATAAGTGTTATTCCATTCTTTTGGACTGTTCTTGATCAGGGATAGATATCATATTGGCTAAATTCATAGCACATAATAAGAATTGCAGTGTTTTTTTAGGCATGTGCCAGATATGGCACGCCGTGCAGTGAAGGGTTAACTGGTACAACTACGGAACTATTGTTTGGTTAGGCTGAGTTTAATAATTATTACATTATTTTAAAACAAATTATTTCATTTTTTTAAGGTTCTTTTTATTAACAAAAAAAGATTTACGTTTATTAATGGGTTTTTTTTTCAATTTTAAAACCCAAATCTCGAAGTTTCATTAAGCATATATAATGAAATTTTTAAATAAAATTTATTTACCCCCTTTTTCAATTATAACGAGCGTGACTCGTGTAAAGTAAACTTAGCCTTTTAAATCAATCACGAGTGTGAGTCGTTAAGTTGGGCCTTTTTTTATTAAATTCGGATCATAACATAAATCCTTAATGAAATTTTTGTTTTGTTTAATGGCAAACATTTCATGAATATATGAAGTAAAAATTCTCTTTCGAAATTTCCGGTATAAGTTTGGAAGTTCTGGATTAAAAAATAAAGACCAAACTTCGTGTCAGTGCAGAAAGGATGGTGTTAAATGATCATTTGAAATGCATAATATTTTCAATTAAAAACTAATTAAATAAAGGCTTTTATAATTTTAAATATAAGAGTAATAAAGTATGGAACTTTAATTGTTTTATTATTTAGAAAAATAATGAATCGCAAGGATTGACTTTATCCGAGGCATGTGAAACATTGAAATGTTAAATAAAAATTATTTAAAATGTTCAGATTGTTTTTTTAGGGGCAGTATAAATATTTTTTTCATTATTTTGTAGTACAAAAATTATAAAACAAAAGTAGTAAAGTAAATGCTTAAACACAAATTTATTCAACAGCACATGTAAATAATCCTTAAGTGTGTTTTTGTAAATTGTTAAAATAAAGTGCTGCAAGTGTCCTGATGAAAGATTCTTGAGTTCATTATTGTGCTAAAATTGTGAAATGAAAAAAATATTTTAAATTTATTTATCATTGTAAGTTAGAAAATTAGATACACAATTTTGTGAAACGTACAGTATTGCATATTTTAAAGTTTAAAATTATGAAATTTGTTTGAAGCGCTCAATCTAAGTAAACGTTTATTTTAAATATCTAAGTGCTTCTTTTCTGTTTTTATTTGGAATGGAATTGAAACTATTTTTATCGGTATAAAAATTAAGTGTTATTAATAAAATTACTTTGTAGGAAATTTCAATATTAAGCTTATACAAAATGTAGATATTGAAGTTTTTTCATAGGTGCTATAAAATGTTAAATTATTAACCCCCTAATCATCGCGGTTTTCACTTTATGTACAATTTACCCGTTAATGTATCGGACTCGATGATTAAGGGACTAATAATTTCAGTTCTTGATAGATAAATGAATGCTTTGAGACATAAAAAAAAATCATCTGTTTTATTTAACTTTTGAAAAGCATTTAATGATTTGTACATTAGTTGTGAAATTTTTAGGGATGCTTCATTATTGTAAAACTAAATAATTAAAATGGAATTCAATATTTTGCTAGACATTTATAATATATCACCGAACATAAATTTAAAACACGTTGTGAAGTCTTAAGGAATAAGAAAAGGCGTATAATTTGTAAATCAAAAACTTTAAAACGAAGCATTTCTACTCCATGTCTTTCAGGCTGCGCACGGACACTGTGCTGTTGGGAATTTGCATAAAATTATCAACAAAATATGTGGTTAGTAGAATTAATAATTGAGTGTCTGAAGCTTAATTTAGAGAAGTATTTAGCGTCCATCTCCTAAAACTGTACTATTTTCTGTGATGTGTTAAATAAAATTTTACTAATTATTTTGTTGATACTGTAAAGTTCCATCCGTCCATAAAAAAAATAAAACATAGAAAAATTTGAATTTTAAATTTAACGAAAGTTTACTTTGTTAATGAAATAAAAGGCTTTCAGAAGTCAATTAAAAGCACTTGCCATTTTTTAACGTTATTTGGCGATGATTTCGAATTTTTAATGAAAAGTCATGGAAGGTCCCACATAGAAAATTTTCGAAGATTTCAGCCAAAAATACCGGACAGCAGTATCGGCTCTTCCTTTATATCATGTCAGAAAGAGACGATGAGTGATAAAACCTGCATGTTTTTTTTTGTCAGTTAGCGAGAATACTACCCAAAAAGAAAAAGTTTGATTTTTTGTTCTTGTGCGTTAATTTCAAATATATAACTATTAAATTTAATCAGGTACAGTTTTGAAATTATTAATTTGTAAATATTTACTTTTTTATGTATCGATAACTTAAATTACGATCAAATTTACTCTTGTCTTAATTTGTACCACAGACTCGTCCATCTGTAACACTTATCGTGTTTCTAAAATGCATTTTGAGTTGTTTATAATCATCTTCTATTCTAAACATTTTATTAAAATATTTTTAAATGATTAAAAAAATAAAAGTATTCATTTACTTATTTTTTTGGGGGGGAGGGTCGCTTTCTGGAGATTTTTCAGAAAATGATTTTCTGAAGATCATGCGCTATCAATCCTGATATCCCAATATATCTGTTTGTGTAATTTAAATTCCAGGCCTTTTTGTGTTACTTATATATGAAATGATAAAGATTAAACCTTTTTTAAAACTTAAACCTTTTTAAAGTTTAAAAGTAAAAGTTCTAAATTTTAAAACCCGCAAATTTTATTTAACTTTTGAAATGCCGTAGTCTAAGTCTGATTTACCCCTGTTAACTTGGTTTTCCTACGTAACAATTATTACTTTCAGGCTTCAAAATTGATCTATCTTTAAGAATGAAAATGCTGAGGTAAACGCAATTCTCCGTTTTTGTGGTGAGGCTAAAGATCCCAGATGCCGAACCCATAAAACGTCATAATGCCTGGATAATTTTTAGCCTATTAAAATAGATCACCTCCTATTTCTGTAGTGCCGCACTCTAGCGGAAAAATTCCATATTTAAGACTGGACAACGAAAAAACCCGTGGATTTTTACTAAAATGAAGTGCTAAAATAACTGCCGCCCACCGGCAGCGCACTTGTGGGAAATCGGGCCGCGTCAACTCTCAAGTCATCTGGACCTGGGCTTTGAAGGATCATATGTAATTGGAATAAGGCCCAATAAAAACCAGGTCCAAACGAACTCAATCTCCTTGGACTCATATTTACTCACCAGGAAATGGCCACGACTACCAGAAAACCATGCCGTTCGACGAACCAGCCACGGTTCGGCCCTGCACAGTACCGGCCGTCCGGAGCGGGCCGCGATGCTCGAAAGTGCCCGTAGTCACCCCCCGAGTCGGAGCATCCCCCGATGACGGGTCCCCGCATATATTACATATATATTGAAAACTTATAATTTAAAATGGGCATAATTTGCAAGCTTTAAATTTTGATACGCCATGTAAAGTTTTGTTTTTAAATTTTCAGGGCTGAAGGGATTCACGAAACATTTCCATTTAATAATCATGTAAGAATTACTAATACGTATAGCTTCGCAATTAAAAAAAATCTGCTTCTGTAACGTTTTCATTAACAAAATTCGGAATTTCTGTATCTTAAAGTTACTGAACATCCGGAAAACGCCTGTGTGACTATACTGCAATGTAATCTTCCACAATTATAAAAATGCTGTCCAGTTGAATGTAGTTTACATGTATATTTTCAACTTTTTTATCCTTTTACTGAAGTATTTGAATAATATTAAAAATAGTTTACATTTTTACAATAATTTCGCTTTATTGTACATGAAAATAAATTATCAGTACTTATTTTTACTTCTATCTATGTATCGGATGAAAGTATTGGATTCGTAAAAAAAATTTTGACTTTCGGATTTCGGCTGATTTTTATACATTTCAGGTCCTCTGAACACGATTTGACTGTTTTTAGAAAATGTCTGTAGATGTGTCTGTATGTGACATAAATTTTGTGGGGGTTCTAACTCGCGAACTACTGCACGTAATTTAGTAAAACATCAGGTTCATTTAGACTTTGACATAAATGGGCTGATTGGGTTTGAGCGTACATAGGTCAACAGGTGTAGCTTCTGTACTGCATTTTTCCGAATTCCAAAATAGCTATTTCTCAAGAATTAATGCACGGAATTTAATTTTTTTAACTTGATATAATTAAATGCTGATAAGTTTTGGGTGTGTATCGCTCATCCGATGGCACTCCTAATTGTTTTTTTTTTTTAAGTGAAAACTTCTTTAGGCGCGTTGAGCTTTTTTTGAGATGGAGAAAAACCACTGATTTGGGGACACTGTTACGTAACCAACATGCTAGCATTTTGGCACATACGCTAGCGCGCCAAGCGTAATATAATTGTGGTATTGTATTCATTAATAAAAATACTTTTGGATAGTATTGAATTGGAGTATGGATTTCAATATTTGGATAGTACTGAATTGTAATGGTTGCCGTTTATATGTCACCGGATAAATCTTTAAATGCAATACGAGAATTTTTGTACGAAAATTTATTTATATGTACATGTATAATTTAATAATATAATTTAATATAATATATATTACAAATTATTAATGTTTATATGTAATTAAATTATATTACTATGAAAATTGTAATATAATTTTGGTAGTAATAGTTTATAATAATGAATAAAAACACTACATTTAAAAGTATTTCCTGCACAATAAAACATTTCCTAACGATTAAAAAAACACACACGTAATTGTTGAAGTTTTCACTTCTATTGGCACTCCCGGAGTGCCACTGTTTTTTTTTTTTTGTTGTTTGTTTAAGGATTCTGAGATGGCTGTATCTTGAAAACTAACACACGGAATTTCATGAAACTTTGTTCTGTTATATATACGCTACTTATATCTATCACCTTGACATATCACTCACCCACAAGAAAAGTGACACATCTCTGCAAAAGTAAATTGCTCAGGAGAGGCAACAGGGGGGAGGGGGGGAATTTGCATGATTTTACTGTAACATGAAATTATAGCACTTAGATCTGCATGCAGGAATAAAAGCGTGCATAAAACACTTAAGAATGAAGGCGTAGGATGAGGTTCGGGGGGATTGGGTAATTTTACCTCCCCACACAATCCACCTCTCTTCTGTGGTCATGATTGGACAAATAGCGTAATAGTGATTTTCCGTATAACACTTATGAAACTTTTTGTGCAGCAAGACGCACCTATGACACACCTATTAATGGAAAAAAATGCAAAATGAATTTTTGCGAGATGTCACTTTTCTTTCGGGTGAGCGATATGTAAATACGGACTCAAATTTGACTCTGATCAATCATCTGGGGGCGCTTGTGTATCCTGTGCTTGGGGAAAGCTTCCTAGACTTCTACACATTCAGTTGATGAAATTTGGGAGCGTGATTTTTTTTTTTTTTATTATTCACTGATCATGGTAATTCTATGCTAATTTCAAAGAAAGGTATATTTCATATCCGCATAATTATTGCTGTGTGAGAATGCTATTTAAATTAATGTATTATAATGATATAGAAGAATGTTTTGTGATGGCCGCAGCATACTAGTTTGTGTTCGACATTATAAAGTAAAAAAAGAACACTGCGAAATTGCCTTAACCTCTTCAGGGGCAGTTTTTTTTAATGTGAGGGGAAAAAAATGGCTCCCTTTTTTTACGATTTATTCATTTTATATTAATAGGAATTCAAAAAGCCAAAAAAATGGAAAAACAATAAATTCACACCAAAAAAAAGTCCACATTTTGTGTGGCCTCTGAGCGTTAATGGAAATTTGAATGAAATGATTTCTTATAAAATAAACTATAACTAAATTTCTTTCTTCCATTTCTACAAATTATTTAAACTTACTACATTCATTATATCTGGTTATCTTCATCAAATATTAACGATTTGTTCAAATAATCAAACACATGCAGAAAAATTACGTCATGCTTTTTTTTTTATCTCTAACTGTACAGTCGTGGGGGAAAAAAAGTAAACACCCCCTACTAACTCCTCAACAAACTACCTTAGAAGAAAGTTACTGGTGCCGGACGATTGGAAATAGTCTACTTTTAAATGATGCATGTAAAATTTGCTTAGGGGGCCATCTTTATATTAAAATGAACCATAACTTTGTTTTTTTTTTCAATAGCAGTACAGTTCTGACAGCATAAATGAATTCTACACAATTTAATTAGCCTAAAAACAAATTTTTATGCATTTTGCAGCAATAAGTTTCCAAGAAATTATTTTAAAACGAGCGTATTTTAAGGGCTGTATCCAAATTGAAGTTCGGTACTCTATTATTAACCGAGAGAGCCCCCTTCTTGATCAAGGCACCTTAAGTGTCACTCAAGCAGTCAATGAAGTCTGCTAGATTACAGGACAGCTTAACCCATTAACGCCCAAATTATTATTTTCGTTAAAATGTAAATTTTGGATTTCCCACCACTTTTAAAAGTAGAGTAATTTTTATTCTATTTTATCAAGGAATTTGTCTCGTGAAAGAAAGTATATATTTATCTTCATATTTACTGCTGTGAAAAGCACTTTCTTGCCAAATACGTGTGATCCCCAAATGGGGATCATGGCAGGGAATGGGTTAAGAAATTTCAAAATATTTAGTCCCTTCTATCATAGACGGCCCCTTAAACCATCATTTTTTCAGTTTTTTAAGCATAATTTGAAAACTCCTTGGAAGAAAAATGTGAATTTTTGGATTTCCATAAATCAGGACTTCATAAATCTAAATCCATCAAAAAAATTGTAGGTTACAATTCATACTTTTTTCGAATATTAATTTCGTAATTCATATCATAAAATTATAAAAATTGCAAATTCAACGTATTTGTTTGGGTTTATTAGTATTATTTCTACACATAAAATTAGCACATAAGGAGCATAATTTCAGGAGATAATAAAAATATGAATGTAATTTAACATTAGAAGCAATAAATTTTGAATGTTTATAATTCAAAAACTTAATATTCAAATGACTTGAAATTTGGTATCTAGGCATAGTTTGAACCGAAAATTTGAAATATCGCGTTAAAATTGGGTATCGCCATTGAAAAAAATGAAGTTTGATTCGTTTTAATATGTAAATGGCCCCCTAAGCATATTTTATATTCATCATTTAAAAGTAGACTTTATTTCCAATCGTTCGGTGCCAGTAACTTTCGTCAAAGATAATTTGTTGAGAAGTTAGTAGGGTTTTTTTTTTTTTTTTTTTTTTTTTTTTTTTTTTTTTTTTTTTTGGGGCGACTGTACATCGGTGCAGCCAAATCGTAAAATTTCTCTAGTTTAGGGATTCTGTAGTGAATAAGTTTTTATCAAATTTTTGTTCGTTTTATTATTGACAGTAATTATAAAAAAAAAAAAAACTAAACGTCCCCATATATGGCCAAGGTCGTGAAGAGGTTAATATCGCGTTAGCCGAATGTTATTCTAATGTCTTGCAAAATTCCTATGAACTTTTGCTTCAAAGTAATTTTTAATTGGTTGGTTGTTAAGACAGTCCTTACAGGTTTGTCTATTTGCTTGTCTAGTTGTTAGGACACAGGCAAAGAGGCAATATGCACAAGGTTGGTCCCGATTCAGTCCGCTTATTGTATGCCTCTATTTTTCCATCTGTAATTTTTTCACGTAAACTAGCTTTTATACGCTCTAGGATTTCCCTTTTAAGTAGCACCCAAAATATTTTAAAACTGAAGAAAAATGTTTGAAGAAATTACTTTCTTTTGAAATAATTTTTTTCTTCTCTGACAAAATATTAAAGTGAATGAAGCAATTTTTTAAAACAAATGGATAAATCTGGACTTAACTTGAACTGGAAAGTAACTTTCAACTGCGTATTCGGAACTTAGATTAGATTATTGCATACTAATGCCCAATGAAGTTTTTATTGGTTATAGGATAAATATTTTCAATGTAAGGTAAACGCACCAGTACAGATCACCAGTTGTATTTTCAGACGTACATATTAAAATACAATTGTTAAAAATATTTTTATCTACAACAGATTTAATTTGTTTGGGGGAAACTTAAAAAACAGACAAACCGCTTAGAAGGTTAATAAGGTGAAGATTACTATTAACATATAGCGGTGAAAATCATTCGTTTGTGGCGCAGCGCTTTCATCCCTGAATAGTGGCCCACTTAAGGACGTTCATCTAATTACAATTAAAGTATTAGTGAATTCCAAAATATATATATTTAGCCTATTCCTACCTTCATGTATCAGAATAAACATTCAAAGTTTCAAAATACGTTCTTCGAAAAAAATGAAATGTTACCTTCCTCTGTGGGTGAATATCACAAAATGTGAGATTTTGAAAACAAAAATTTTGACAATTTAAATCGTTTCATAGCTTCTGATTTTTTTAAATGTTGATTGAACACTTGAATAAAGGAATTTATATGTGAAATTGTTAAAGTTTGAAGAGCTTAAGTTCCTTTTTATGTAATTATTATGTGTCATCTTCTTGTCATATGTATACAAGGATAATGACAATTTCATTCTAAAACATGTTTCACATTCGTGTTTTTAGATCTAACATTTTAATTTTATTTAAAGAAACATATTTCCTCTATAGTACCTCAAATTCAGTGTAATGTTCAGATTTATTTGTAATTTATAGAAGCCTGGAAAATGACATAATAAGCCTACTCAATTTTTACAAAGCCTTAAATACATTAATTTCAAAGAAATATCTAAAAGATCTTGCTGGTGATCTTGCAATGATTTTATTACTTCTGACTTGAACTATGTCAAGAACAAGAAGAATTACTCTTCAGCGCCATCATTATACCTCATTAAGAACTAAAATGTGCAGGCCAGGACAATGCCATTCATTTTCAGTGACAATCATATTTGAAGTATGGAAAATTATTTGTAAAATACAGAACTTGTTACCTTCCACATATGTGTTATATAAGGTATAATTATTAATTAGAAATTATAAAAAACTAGAAAAATATATTTGTACAAGACAGCAGAAAGCATTTTACTTTGCACACATCAGTGTGATATGCCAGGAAAATGGCAATCTGAAAATTTAAATCTTTTAATTCCTTTATTTTTGTGCTATTATGAAGATATCTCTTGAAAATACTCTTGAAAAGAATATGAAAAGAATATTTTTTTAATTAGAATGTAAAAAAGAAAATTGCATTATATAACATTAAATAGTAATTTTATTGTGCGGACTGCAATTTCCGTATTTTGCGATATCTTATAATATAATGCGAGCAAAATTTGTGTATGTAAATTTTATCTTGAAAACGGCTCTAAAGATTTTGATTACACTTTGCACCCTACCGTTTTCGGCCACGAAAAGACCATTGTGATGGGTCATGTGTTCGAGAAAATTCGATTAGTGGGTCATTTTGGGGCCACCGTGGGTCCAGCTAAGTTTTAGATAGCGGCTCTACGATTTTGACGAAATTTTGTAATCTATCGTATTCGGGCACGAAACAACCATTGGGATGGGTCACGTATTCGAGAAAATTCGATTAGTGGGTCATTCTGGGTCAGGGTCAAGCTAATTATATCTAAAAATCGGCTCAAGACATTTTCACGATTTTTTAATATACGGCCGTTTCTGGTCATGAGATGACCATTGGGCTAAGTCACATGTTCGAAAAAATTCTATTAGTGGGTCACAATGGGCCAGGGTCAAGCTAATTGAATCTAGACATGCTCAAAACATTTTGACCAAATTTTATATTATACCGTTTCGGGGAATGACAAGAGAATTTGGCTAAGTCGCATGTTCGAGAAAACTCGATTAGTGGGTCAATTTAAATCACAATGGGTCAGGGTGCAGCTAATTGTATCTAAAAAAAAAAAGGCTAATACGATTTTGACTAAATTTTGTATTCTATCATTTTCGGGCTCGAGAAGACCATTGGGCTAGGTCTCATGTTCAAGAAAATTTGATTAGTGGGTCATTTTGGGTCAAAATTGGTCAGGGTCAGGCTAATTGTATTTAAAGTGCTTCAAAACATTTTGACAATTTTGTATACCGTTTCTGAGCATAAGACCATTGGGCAGGGTCGCATGTTCAAGAAAATTCAATCAATGGGTCATTTTGGGTCCTAATGGATCAGGACCAAGCTAACTGTATCTAAAAATCCGCTCAAAAGATTTTGACAAAACTTTGTACTACAGTTTCTGGGCAAGATAAAACCATTGGGCTGGGTCGCATGCTAAGAAAATTCTATTAGTGGGTCATTTTGGTGATAATGGGTCGGGATCAAGCTAACGGCATCTCACAAAAAGGTTCAAACACTTTTGACAATTTTCTTTGTTATACCGTTTCACAGTACAAAAAGACCATTGAAATAGCTCACATGCTCGATAAATTTCGGTTAGTGGATTTTTGAATCAACGTGGGGCAAGCTTATTTTATCTAGAAAACGAGTAACGATTTTCACTAAATTTTTGTATTCCATCGTTTTCATGCTCGAGAAGAGCATTGTGTTAGGTCGCATGTTCGAAAAAATTCGATTTGTTGGTCATTTTGGGTCACTGTCTCGGGGTCAAGCTAATTGCATGTAAAACAGAATGATTCAGTGGGAATAATATATCGAGATACACATCTAATTTTGACCGAGCTTAGCTCGGTCATTCCTGCCAGTTGACTCCTATGCTCTAGTAGTGGGCTTGTGATGTATGAATCTTCAAGTTTCCTGCTTATCCAACAAATAATTTTTAATGTAATATATCAACTTTAGTTTAATTTAAAATGATACATGAAATTCAAGATGTTGTTTTAAAGATTATCTCTTAATGAAATCTCCAAGAATTTGCCAAAAAAACTTTTTGAAGACTCTAGAAAATAAACAAATGTAACAGCAAGAAAAAAACAATTACTCCAGTTTATGGAAAGTTATCATTTAAGGATGCTAGTAGGAATTTTTTCAGCCGTTTTCAAAAATTGCATGTTGGGCTTGTTTTTTTAATCTTTAAAAATTAGTTGCCCGCTATAGCTGCATTTACCTTAATAGATCTGGTAATACACTGTAAATTAAAATGTCTGAAACGGAGTGTTCAATTTTCAGACATTTTAAAATGTCTGAATTTTTTCAGACACTTTTTGTGTTTGAATTTCGCACACTTCAAACGTCTTAATAGCATCCATTTTTTTGTAAGCATCATACGTAGCCATGTTTGACCACGTTGAATCCTGGAAAAATATTTGGCTGGGGTCCTGCCTCCCACCCCCCTACAACCTGATTTTTTTGGGTGCTCCCAATTTTGGTACGCAATTTTTGTTAAGCTGATAATTTAAATCTTTTACGACATTTTACGGATTATAATCAATATTTTGAACTTCAGGAGTAGAACAAGATTAAAACAAAAAATATTTATCTAAATATTAGATTTTTAAAATTTGTTTGATTTTTAATCTTATTTTACTTAAAAAGTTCAAAATATTGATTATAATCAGTACAATTTCGAAACAGATTTAAAATATAAGCTTTACAAATATTGCACATCAAATTTGCGGGCACTAAAATCGTAGGGGGGCGGGCCACGGCCCAGTATGCCCATTCTTTAAACAAGAAGTTCTTTTGCAAAAAATGCAACCCTGCATTATTGTTATCTAAATTGAGATGTCCGGTATTCGGGAGTATCCGTTGTGGAGGTTAATGGACATTCTCGAATAGCTGAAACATCTATTTAGCGAATACTTTTTTTAATCCGCATAGCATACATATTTGTATATTTTTACCCCACAAGAGCAAACATCTCCGATTATCGGACAAATTCAACGGCAAGGGCTATTGAGGTCTTTTAAAGTACAGGGATAAATATATATATTTCTTATAATCTTGTCCTACTCTACTTCATATAATTTAAAGATTTTTTAAAAACTTATATTGCCACATAGGAAATTTTACATGATATATCGGATGATAATCACAACAGCTATTTAACTATGAATAAATAAATAAATATTCTATTTTATCCCGTTGCACTGGAGGGCTCCGGAGCGGAGCCATTTAAAATTTGTCTTCAAACTCGAGGTCTCCGCTGCGGAGACAATGCAAATAATTTTGTGATACCTGTCTATAAAAGCCAAGATTACATGGCATCACAAAATTATTTGCATTGTCTCCGTAGCGGAGACCTCAAGTTTGAAGACAAATTGGACTAATTGGAAGATGACCTTCGAAGTGAAATATCAAGCAGGACGGTCGTTCTGCCAAGCCAAGCTGAAAAAAAAAATGCTAACCTCGCCAAACAAACAAACGCCAAGAATAAAACGCAAGACACCGTAACTGCTTATTATACTGATGACAACTTCTCCATGTAAAATCAACCAAACATGCCAGCGTAAAATTTCCCATATCAAAAGAACCAATCATCGCAGAAAAATAAAACCAAAACCAGAAGGACCCAATGGAAAATATCTTCAATTTGAGACCAAATGCATCCTCATAAATTAATTATAAACAGAGATATAGATTTTTTAAAATAACATCGAGATACTGAAAATGATCGATTTATTTTCTTCGTCACAATTTATGGTTCAATCAAGGTAGAGACTTAAATAATGGACATAAAAAAGTAAGGATTGCATTTTTGGACAGATATTTACTCAATCTACGTGCTTTTGTAAAATTCAGCTTTAAAAACACAAATTTTCTATTCTTAATTAGCGAAAAACTGTTAATTAATTTTAAAGTTTATAAATTATGCCAAACAGCGATAAACCCGCCAAATCATTTTAGAAGTCTTTTAGATTTTTTTATATTATCCTTTTGCATTGATTTCATCGAAGAAAACTATCGCCGAGATCCAGATAGATTTTTCGCTGTTAGCGAAATGAGTTTGACCAATCAGAAGTCAGAATGTTTGAGAATTTTTGCTGCTTCTGGATCCCGGCCTATGTCATAAAAGTTTTGAGTCATTTTCTTAGTGCCATGGATGAAGTGCAATGTTTACAGAAATTTAGGCTGGGATCCAGATGGATTTTTCGCTGTTAGCGAAACGAGATTCACCAATCAATAGCCTGCATTGCTGCAAACAGCGAAAAGTTCGCAAAAGTGCAAGCTTCTGATTAATGAATCTCGTTTCGCTAACAGCGAAAAATCTATCTAGATTGCGGCCAATTATGTTGAACACAATTTTGCATTTCCACATCCAGGAAGGGTATTGATGTCATAACAACAGTGCGTATTCGAAACTATTTAAGGCATTGATTCTGAACTCCTTTGCTATACATTTCAATATTAAAGAAGTTGTTGTTTCAATAGTTTTAGTACTTTTCTCTATTGCTCACTCTAAAACACGAATATCGAAATTTAACCAACAGCGCTCAGAAACTATAGCGCCTAGAATATATAGTGTTGAAATCGGCTAACCCTGTAATACTTAAAAAAGCGCTAAAATATTGTATCCCTTAAATGTGCAATGATACTGCTTCAATATGCAGATCGCAGCGACATCTGCAGGATATTTTCTACAACTGCAAGAAATTGCTAGTCTATACAATGTAATAATAGTAATACGAAAATCCCACAGATGTCGCTGCGATCGACACTTGAAATTTTAGCATTATCGTCGCACATTTAAGGGATACAAATTTTTAGAACTGTTTGGATAGCATATTTCCACACTAGGTATTCTAGGCGCTGTATCAGAAACAACACCATAACAGAGAGCCTTTATACATAAGAGTGGTGATATATGCACAGGAGACATGCTCATTTCAAGCTTTTGTCGAAAGTACGGCAATCCGCTTTCTTGAATAGAGGATATTCAATCTACGTTATGATCACATGGTCAAGGCAAGAACGTCTAGCGTAAAGAAGGGAAGGCTCCGCCTACGTAATGTAAATCCCCGCTAGCCAAGGAAACAGTTCATGGGAGAAAGCAGTAGTACACTGTTAAAAATATCGTGAAAAATTACCTCTGTTTTTAAAGGCTATCTGTATTCTGACCAATGAGAACGCTTCATAGGCGTTTATGTAGCGTTCTCATTGGTCAGAAAATAGAGAACCTGTAAGAACCGAGGTAATTTTTCACGATATTTTTAACAGTGTAGTTTCCTGTTTCCCTTCTATCAGTTAGAAATTCTTTGGGTAAATTACCGGTACCACGTGACTTTTTCAGCCTCGAACCCATATTTGGAATATCCTCCATTAGAAGATACGCGCATGGACGATCTCTATTAGACTAGGGAAATAATTCAGCATGCATTAACCTGGCGATAATGGCATGCTCGTAAAGAACTTTAACGATTTTTTTTTATCACTTTTACCAATAAACACTTATTGGCCGTATGTCGCTACTTCGTTATAGAGACGCACTTGTTCCTAATTAGATCCCGGCCTTAATGTATCAAAATACAGAGTTTGCTTTCTGTACTATTCCTGAGCTCAGTTATAGCGTCTAGAAATATAGGCCGGTATCCAGGTACAATTTTGCAAACAGTGAAAAGTTAGCAAAAATTCTGGCTTCTGATTGGTCAATCTTGTTACGATAACACAGAAAAATCTACCTAGATCACGGTCACAGTGTGAAAACCGGCTATTCCAGTAATTCTTTAAAAAGTGCTAAAAATTGAATCCCATAAATATTGAAAAAAACTGAATGATAAATGTCGATGGGAGCAACATTTTCTAGATCTTCTCTGAGCGAAACATTTTCTTTTGAAATAGTTATGTTGGAATTACCATATGTCGCTGTAATCGACATTCGTCGTTCAGCCCCGTTCAACATTTATGGGATACAATTTTTAGCACTTTTTTAATAAGCCGATTTTTAAACTATATCTTCTAGAAACTATAGCTCCGTTATAGCGTCTAGATTATATGTTGTAGAAATCGACTATCCCGGCAATACTTAAAAAAGCGCGAAAGTATTGAATCCCTTAAATGTACAACGATGTCGAATTCCAAACAGTCATTTGCATCGACATCTGCAGGATATTTTTTAAAGAAGAAAGAGACATGTGTAATGCACCGCTACAGCGTCTAGAATACATAATGTGGAAATTTGCTATCCAAGAACCGCTAAAAAGTGTATCCCTTAAATGTGCACTGACGCTGAAATCCAGGGAGATTATCGCAGCGACATCTGCTACATATTTTCAAATTTCAAAGTAAACATCGTATTATTACAGCGGGTTTGACGCCAAGCACACAGGTCAAATGTAAGTTAATAAAACGTTTAAAAAAATGTTACAGCGTCTAGACCAAATTGTCTTGGAGTTTTGGGAAATATCCTGCAGATATCGCTGTGATCGACTGATTGGATTTCCACACTATATATTCTAGACGCTGTAGCGCCGCGGTAGCCTGTCCTTTTTCGTTTGCCTCGAAGTAGATGACGTCATTTGAAGCTGTTCCTAAGTGTGGAGTTGATTATCTGTACACGGCAATGGACACAAAAAAAAATCGGCGCACCGCTTTGTACTAATCATCGTGTAAAGATGATCCAACTCCGTGTGACTTTTAAACGTCATAAACTGGCCTATTATGTCATTAGTCACGCTAACACCCTCCCCCTTGCGTCCGCCATATATAGCTGCATCTTGCTATGGAGACTGCTAAATGGGCTGCTATCGGTCAAAATCAAGAGAGAAAAGGGCAGAAGAGGGGGAAAGAACTCGTTTTCTTTATGTAGTTTTTCACACGGGAAGATTGACATGCCTGCTCCTCTCCTTTCATAGCTTCATGGTGGTGAAATAAACAAACGCCCCTTAAATATTTGAGAAAGTCTTGACACGCGTCACAAAAACATCACACAAAGCAGGCAAAGCAAAGGAACAAAATCATTCATTCGCTCGTGGATATGAACGAGCCGATGAATGATTTTTCTTCTTTGTTTTGCCTGCTTTGTGTGATATTTTCCTGACTTGTCAAGGCTTTCTCGAATATTTAAAGGACGTTGAATAGACCGGGATCAAGATAGATTTCACGCTATTAGCGCGATGAGATTGATCAATCAAAAGCCTGCATTTTTGAAAACTTTTTTTATGTTTGCAGTAAACACTCTGGATCCCGGACATTAACTCTGGTTGGTTAAGACGATTTTGAATAAAATCAAATCAGAAAGCAAATGTTTTTAAACTTTTTTGGTTAGTTTAATCGAAATCTTCCACGTCTATTAATGAAAACTGAGTTACTGTACTTTGGACAAAAACTTGAATATGAGTACACGACTTGTGCATATGTGTCACCACTCTTACATATAAATGTACTCTGTTATGAGCATGATTCTAAGCGCAGCTGGTTAAATTTGAGTATCTGGGTATTAGATAAAGCAATAGTGGCCCACCGTGGCTGAGGATAAGACACCACGCCGCTAATCGCTTGAGAACGTAGGTGGGGGCGGGTTCAAATACCGCCGTGATCCTCACGTGATCTGATATATATGTGTTCAATAAAACAAACAAACAAGCAATAGTGAAAGGTACAGTTGCCATGGAAACAACGACTTCTTTAATTCGTATGGAAAATGAATGAATAGTTGTAAATGACTTAAGTTTAAAATGTAGGCAAATGCTCTGAAAATATCAATGGCTCCCATCTAGTATTTTACAAAAGTAATTTAAGATATTCACATGATGTATAAGTTGATGCAACTCTTACCTAATGAAAATTCTGCAACAAGACTTACGTAGGCAGATCTTTTCAATGATTAATTCAGAATTCTAAGAACAAAACGAAGTTCTTAAGCGCCCTTCCTCACCCCTCCCCCCACTCAAAAAAAGAAATACGATAGAAAGGTATAAGTATTTGGATAATTTCAGTATTTCTGTGATCTTTGGTCAGAGTTTAGAAAAGGTGTCTGGGTATTAAAAAAAACATATAACAAATTTGACGAATGATAAGACTATAGATTTCAAGCAATTTTTAACTGCAAAAAAAATTTATTCTAATGTTTATGCGGCTTTAATAATAGACTATTAAATATAATCAATTTACGGGAATTTTTGTACGAAATTATATTCTCACATTTATGCAAATAGGTATGGATAAACAGACTTGAGTAAAATTACATATTTATTCTTTCTTCTCTATAACACGATCTAAATGAAGATGAAGTTATATGTACAGTTTATATCTTTAAATTTTTAGATTTTTTTTTATCAAAAATGTTTCATCATCATGTCTAGAATTGCTAGATTTACTTCTTTAGGCAGATCTTCGATTCTTTGGATGCCTGAGGGGCGTTATTCTCGGATTTTCCGTAGCTATTTGTAAAGATAAATTTATTTTGCAAAACCGTCAGCAAAAAAAAGTTAGAACAAACAATTAACTGACAGACTAACTGTAAATATATATTTTATTTTGACTCTATTTGATTTTTACTAAATTTTCATCCTTCATAGAAAATTTTAAGGCGATATAAATTGAGAAAGACTGATACTTTGAAAGAAGAAATTGACTTTCCTTACTTTTAAATTATTAATTACTCTAAAAAATGAATGATAGGTAAACAAAGTGTATACTATTGTGTTTGTTCCCTACTTATAAAGGCTATACCAGGACTAATTTTAGCGAGTAGAATTATTTCAATTATATATAATCTGTTTAAAAAAAAGAACCGATATCTACTAAAAAACAACTTTTCAAAAGTAAAAAAAAAGCCAAGCAAAAAAAAAAAAAAAAAAAAAAAAAAAAAAGAAAAGAAAAAAGGGGAAAGTTGTGGCTAAAAAATAGTGTGATATCAAATTTCCAAGCTAATATTATGGTACTTATTTAACATTTTTTATTAAAAATTTACCATATGTAAGTCGAGTACCTAAGTATGCGTTGATAGAAAGCCTTTTCTCCTTTACTAAATACATCATAAGTGTTTCTGAAAATTAATTTTTTTTAATTATGCATGATGGGCTTGGCGGCCATCTTTCCATATTTTACACAAATTTCTAAGCAGACAAGCTCGTAATATGTTTGCATTATTAAGAATTTTGAACTTCTAGTTTTGGCTACAGACAAATTAAGAAAGTCTTTTATTTTGAAGAAAAAAAACAAATTGATTTTTACTGCTTTAACTAATTAATTAACCCCCTCCGAAAAAAGAGAATCATAAGATAAAACCTGAAGTTACTTCAACTTTATTTTAAGACACAAATTTCTAGGCACTCATTTCCATAAATTAAAAGCATAAAATGTTTGCTTTAGCAACAATTTCGAATTTCCGATCTTAACAATGTACTTGTGTGCTTAGAAAATTGTGTAAAATATGGAAAGATGGCCGCCAAGCCCATCATGCATAATTAAAAAAAATTAATTTTCAGAAACACTTATGATGTATTTAGTAAAGGAGAAAAGGCTTTCTATCAACGCATACTTAGGTACTCGACTTACATATGGTAAATTTTTAATAAAAAATGTTAAATAAGTACCATAATATTAGCTTGGAAATTTGATATCACACTATTTTTTAGCCACAACTTTCCCCTTTTTTCTTTTTTCTTGGCTTTTTTTTTACTTTTGAAAAGTTGTTTTTTAGTAGATATTTTCTACACGAAGCGAAAACGAAATAAATTTCCTTTTTCCTGACTTGGTTACATCTATGTTTCCAAGTCAAAAGTTTTCCACATTAAGAGATTTACTAGCTTTAGAAATATAAGAAATACTTCAGATAAATATTCTTTTTCAATTATATATAAATTTCATAAAAATCAATTTTTTTTTCTATTTCCTTGTGGTCGTTTAGTATGAGATAAGCACTAGCCATTGAAACTAAGAACTTCCATATTGAAAACAAAACAAGAGAATGAACTTAACTTAAAATTTGTCTGTTTTTTAGTGATGTTATTACTTTAAATTTGAGAAAAAAGATAATAAATAATACATAATTTGTAATAAAAGACAACGTCATAAGTTTAAAAATATATACTTCTAGAATTAGTGTTTTGTTTTGAAAAAAGATTCAAAACTAATTAAATTTCATGTAAGATTTTGTTTAGTACAATAAATAAAATCATAAGACACTAATTTTAGTACTATAAAGAAATTATAACACTTACTTCAATCGCTGTTTGCAAGAGGTAAGGAATATTCCTCGATTTGAAATTTTAAAAACTACCACAACCACAGTGAGGGAGAAAGACTTGCATCAGTTTAAAAGGTAATCCCATAATACATCCGACTAGCCATATTTAAAGAATGAGATGTTTCATCCTGAAAACATGACCCGCCAGACAAAAGTTTCCTTTTTTTGCTAGCTTCGACAGGACGAAGATGAATAACACAATATTATTGATATAAATTAATACGAGTTAACACTAAGCCCATTGCACCCGCTTTGTAGAATTTCCGGGTGTAATCTTCAACCGTCGTCTACTTCTGTGTCTGTTCTATGTCTATCCCGCCCTTATATCGACGACAGCTTCTAAGAGACATTTGATGTCAAGCACACACGTCAGATGTATGTATTCAATAAATAATCAAAGTTAATACGAATTAAAATCACAGTACTTCACATTTCGCAAAAAACGAATTAAAATACACGCGTACATAAAAACAAACTTTGTTTGAATTACAACGTATACCAATTCGAACGAAGACATCTAAAACACATGCGCGGGAGTACACCCTGGTGGGTTGTGTCGGAAGAATCAAAACGTCTTAAATTAAGACACGTTTAAAGCAATGAAGTGTCTTAAAATAAGACGTTTGCGGATATTTTAGACATTATTCTCAGTTCATTTACACCATGGTCATAGTAAGACACTTATGCATCTTAAATTAAGACATCTAATGTCTTAATTTTCAGATAAAGACACTTAAGAGTCTAAAATTCTTCAGTCGCATATGTGTAAATTTAAGACGCTTCTATTTGCAGCGTGTTTGTATTATGAGATGTATGTTCAATGCGTGATAGAAACAACGAAACACCCTAAATTCAAAATTTGTTATACAGAGGACCTAAGTATTATAGCGTTTGCTCGTTACGAAACAGTTCTCGCAATAACTAAGTTTAAGATTTCGTATAATTGAACATAAAAGGGACGTGAAAGTTCATATGGATTAATTAAAATAGCAGAACCATTACTGTTATCGATGAACATTCAGCTTAATAAATGTTGATTTCTGAATTTATAAAGAGAAAAAAATAGAAAGAAGGACCATTTAATGCAGCAACATTTGATTTTAAACATTCGAAACTTTTTCATTTGATTTCAAAAGAACATAGTTTGCTTATTTTGTGTTTCACTAAAAAATAGTTTTCAATGATCTCTGAAGCTTTTATAGAATTATATTTATTACTTATATATTTATTGTCTGCATAGAATAATAAAACAAAAAACCTAATATTTGTTTGTTATGCTATCAATTATAAAAAAAAAAAAATCGCAATCTGTTATAATTCTAGTAATATTTTCTGTAAATTTTCTCTTTGGATAAAGCGGGCGGAAAATTGTAGCTCCATATTTGGCGACTTAACTCACTTTTGGCGTGAAATAAGCAAATAAATATGTAATAAAAAATTAAAAGTATAAAAATGTATATAAAATATTATTTTAAGAGAAATTTTTTCGGTTCTCAAACTTTTATGTATAGGGCTACAAAATGCACCAGGTCTCGATGCTAGGTGCGAGCAACACCAAAAGTGGTTCCCTTGTTAGAAAAAGTTCTCCTGTATATAAAGTTTTTTGTAGTATATACAAAAGTATGAAAAGGTGTTTATATAAGAATTTAAAAAAATGGTTGTTAATTAGTATAAGTATTGCTGTAAATGTTTTAGGACTCGATTTAAGTAAATTTTAACGAACGAATTAATTCTGTATTTTTTTTTCGCAATTCTTTTTTCATCTTCAAACATTAAAGGATAAAAGTACTAAGGTTGTTTTCCTAATTTGTTTATAAGGGTTTGAATCATTTTGAAATTGTTGGCGGATATTTTGTGATGACTTTCTGGCTGTGGTGAAACAATCTGAATTAAAGGAAAAATTGCTACTTACCTCAATGTGGATATCAATTGCATCATTTGTGGTACTGGAGGTGATCTACATTTTTAACTTTCCAACATAGTTGAAAAGTGTTTGACTTCGGTTTGTCTGGCTGTCTGTCCGCGCTCTAACTCTCGTAAATATACTCTTATCGTTCTGAAATTTTTGGATGTTGGTTACCTCTACCATAGCATGATCCCTATTTTAAATGAAGTTTGTACCATGTTCATTTACAGGGACAGTCAAAAGTATTCCGTTACATTACGACCAATGGGGAAAAAATTGTTTCAAATGGTTTTTAATGGTGTTGCACTCTTTCAAACATAGTAAAATGGATATGCATTTATGAAGCCCACTAAAATATGTTCTGTAGAATATGCGGTGCAAAGAATAGTTATTATTAATTTACAGAGCTACACAAAAGAATTCCGTTACATAATGGTATTGAGGGGGGGGGGGGTTGCGGCGTATTTAAATTATGTTAAACTATTTCATATATAATGAAATTGATATATGTTGCTGAGCTTTAGTATAAGTTATTTCATGTATAATACGAAGTGCATAGCATTTACAGGGACACACAAAGAAATTTCATATACTACAGTGATCTCTCACTTATGAGCCTCTGTTATATGCGTCTCTCGGTTATACGCGAATTTCGTAAGGTCCCGCCACGAGGAATAGGGAAATAATGCTATAAATCTCTCACTTATAAGCGCCACTTTAAATTATCTCTCTGTTATACGCGGAAATAACAGCGCAATTTACAATCTCTGAGTTAAGTGCAAAACTTTTTTTATAATAACCGTTCAGCAAAGTGCCTAAGAGGGTGGAGAGGGTGTTATAATTCGACATTCCACCCACTCCCCTCAGTTCTAATGGTTCCTTCTTTTCATTATCTTTTATTTTTATCAAGCCACGCGCATGTTCCATTCTCTCCTTGCCATTACGGTAGCATCTGGAATATTTTTTTGCAGTTAAATGAGCAAATGAAAGTTAACAATTTCGTTCAAAATGAAATTTATACAAGCAGCCGAAAATAATCCAAAACTGTCAAAAATAAGTATAGCTCAAAAATTTGATTTTTTAGAATCAACGTGGGGATTTTAAAGAACAAGGACTCGATCAAAAAATTAACAGCGAAGAAATGATCGAGAATTCAGAATGGAAAATTTGATATTTTAGAAACCACGTTAATTCTTTCAGTGAAATGAGAGCTTCTAATTTATCCATTACCGGTGAGTTATCCAATAAATTGGTCACTTTGTTATCAAAAATGGGAATCGAAAAATTTTTGGATTCTTGGATATGGCTAGATAAACTAAAGAAAAGACACGGTTTAACAAATCATTGTCTGAGTGGTGAAAACGCAGCCGTTTCAGATTTAACTGTTAATGAAATGGATTGCAGACGTTCCAAATTTAATTCGAAACTTTGCTGTTAAGAACATTTTAAACTGATGAAACAGGTTTATTTTTTTGTCTTTTGCCAAACAAAACGCTGGATTTTAAGGGAGAAACATGTCATGGTGGCAAACACAGCAAAGAAAGAGTGATTGTGCTTTTGTGTAGCAATGCTAAGAATAGTTACCGGCAATAGCGATTGGTAAATCCAAGGAACCAGAGCATTTAAAAAATGTAAAGGAATTGTCATGTTCTTATGCAAGTAGCACCAAAGCGTGGATATCGACATTTTTTGTAGATTTTTTTAAAGGAATTTTCTATTTTTCTTTTAGCCATCTTCATATCAAAGTTCTGTTTATGATCAGTGTCCCACGCATCCTTTAGTTCTCGCATTACTGACACGTACACGAGTGATATTTTTCCCTGAAAATTGCACCAGCAGACTCCAGCCATTAGATCGCCGTATAATAAGGTCAGTTAAAGCAAAGTATAGTAAAGATTTGATGTGAAGAATGTTTACATCCGAAAAAGGAATTGAAGAAAATGTGGATTCTGGGTGCTATGCATATGTTGGTTTTCTCTTGAAATAACGGAACAGCCACAACAATTTCTGCTTTAGAAAAGCGGGTTTTGTTCATTTAAATGATGCTGAAGTTATTCCGTTACAGGAAAATGAAAACAATAGCAATGATTTTAGCATAGACGAAGAATAGAACAGCATCAGCCAAGATTCTTTCTTTTCAAGATTTCGTCAACGTTGATGAAAACTTAACATCAACGGCAGTAAGAGATACTGAAACTGTTTTTGATGACGTGACAGGTGAAAAAGAAAGCGAAGATAATAATGAAACTGATACACTTTGAGATGTTACCTTCAAAATGCTGATGTAGCATCAAATACAATGACGGACATAAATGCATTAGAAAAGGTCATTCTACAAACGCAGACTAAGCAAAAACAAACTAGCATTGATGACTTCTTAAAAGAGTACCTACTAACTGGCATTTTTTATGTAAGTATATCTTCTATTTAAAATGAAATTTTACGTTTATTGTATTTTTTAAACTAAATTTTATAGTGAAAGTGTAAGGATTTATTAGAAGAACATTATACTAATATTTCACCACTTTTATTTTATAAAATGTTGTTAATCATAATTCTTATATTCCAAAATGTTTTTCTTTCCTATAATGTGTATAAAGAATTACTACATACAACATCCTCTCAGTTATGCGCGGCTCTCAGTTATGCGCGATTTTAAACAAATTCCTTCAAACGCGTATAAGTGAGAGGTGACTGTATATTGTATCCGAATTACTGTATATTAGCACTGATTGCTCGAAATGCATTTTTAATTGATACGGGCTTTTAAGTTTCACTATATTTACTATTAAGTTTCACTATACATACTATATAGTGTAATATAAATGCTGTAGTTCATATACAGGGCTATAGAAAAGAATTCGTAACGGTTACCGAGTATGAGCTTAAGATGCTTAAAGGTGGGTCTTAAATGAGTTGTGCATTTTTACGCTGAACTGAATTTAGTTTACTAAGAAATGTTTGTAGAATATAGATAAAATGATATACAGGATCACGCAAAGAATTGGATACATGGTCGTCTATGAATGATTTCTGTAAATGTTATTTCAGTAGTTTTTAAGAGTGTTTATTTTGAATTAAAATTTAGCTAAATAGTGGCATGTAATAAAGGTACTAAGTAAACTACAGGGCTCTACAAAAGTATTAAAGTATGTTTCCATCTATTAGTATAAATTGCTGAAAGATAAATTTCAGCATGTTATGCGTTTTCTTGTTCGACTAAATTTTCCTATTATATAGTATATATATCAACCTATAGATCAAATACAGGACTGTTCAAAAGAATTGGAATACATATTTGACTATGGATGGTAACTTCTGAAATCAGTTTTTCAAATGTTTTATCCGTTTTATAAAATGTTTATTTACCATATTTCTCTAAATAACGAAGTTTTGTTAAAGCATTCAGGAAGTGTTGGAAAGTGTTTCAAAATCTATGCTTAACGCATGATTTTTCTTTCTTATTGACAATATTCACATGGCACCCCATGTTTTGGTACTTGCATAGGATATTGAGAGGGGAGATAGCAGAAATTAAACATTGGATGTTTTCACAATACACGATTTGCGTGAGTTTATAATAAATGATTTTTGTGCATTTCCCAAATCCAATCTGGCAAAGGTAGTGAAAAAATTTCTTTGAAGTTTTGTTATCGAAGAATCACGCAATTTCTATCGTACTCCTTGCCGATGGCACGTCCGATTCTTTCTAGAAACATGGCATGTTCGAACATTCATATACGCATAGGAGTACATTTTACGTTGTTCGTTCTCTAGCATTATTTCGTTCTAGCCGTATGTATTAGACAATATTCAGGGGGGGGGGGTACATTGCCCTGTATGTATTTCATTTGCTGGGGATTTTAACCCCCTTAATCGTCGCGCCCGATATATTGATGGGCAATTTGCACCTGAAGTTATCTGGCAAATTACGCCACGATTAAGGGTTTAATATGGAAGAAAACTAGAATGCTTAGGGATATAGAAATTGTATCTGAATACAGGGTGGACAAATTTATACAGCCCCAACATGAATACACGATATTATAAGGTAGTGAACAAGACAATTTATTTTTTACAAATGTTTGATATAGCTATCTTTTGTTACTCTGCAAATGTATATCCATAAATCAGTTCTTGCTTTTGAGCATGTTCACGCCGTTCAAACTAAGTGATTAATTGTCGATTTTCATTCAGGAATGAATTTTGGAAGAATCGGATTGTAAACATATTTAACAGGATTGCAATAAAATTAAGGGATGAAAGGTTTGGGGATTTTAGTGGCCATGGAATAACTCTATTTTCAGTTCAAAGTCTGATTTCAGCACCGAGGTAAGAAATATATCCCAAAGATAAGATCCAGTACAACTAATCTGCTACTGAACTGTTACTTAACAATTATTTCACAATTTTTTCAGTTACAAAATTGTCACACTAATTTGTCTCCACTCTGTACGAGTCATGTGAAATCCATCAAATACAAAGTTATATAATTTTTTTTTCTCTTTAAATAAGTGTGACCAAATCAGCGGGCATTCATATTATATTGAGTTTTGTAAATGTGTAATGCGTTGTTTGAAGGTAGTATGCCTTCTGTTTCTAAATGTTTTTAAAACACATCAGTTAATTAAATTATTCATTGTCCATAATTATTATAAAACCCCTCTACATTGTGGAAAAGGCCTTGCATAGATGTCAAATATTGCGAATTTCGAGCGACACTTTCCGAATAGTAGTCTTCCTCTTAATCTCATATTTCTGCAATTAAACAGGGTGAAGTTTGCTGTTTAGCATTCCGATGGTAACAGGTGTGATGTGTCATCCCAGCTCTAGTTATCTAACTAAAGGTGCCCTAATTTTGTGCCCTAAATTAAAAAAGGTGCTCTGATTTAATTTTGCTTCCACCGGTGCAAGATAAAAGGTATTCAAAATCTAATCCTTGGTACTTCTGATTATGTCACGCTGACGAAGTAGGTACTTTAAAAGTTTCGTATTGTGTATTAGTGTTTAAGGACACGAAATGTACTCTTAATCTTCAACCTAAATGTGTTTTTATGTTAACCTTTAACTGATGCCACACAAATTATTACACAACTACTGTCAAGCGGTCTGTTAGACAGCTCCATCGAAAAATAAATAAAAGGCGCGATTAATTCATAGGATGTTTTTGTACTAAACATTTTGAACTGGGCTGTTATGATTAAATTTTACCTATTCAAAAGCCTCTAGTGATAGTACTGAAGTTCCAAATGAAACAAAATTTCATTAGTAATTAAACTAAAAGTTACAAGTTACAAGTTAAACTATAAAAATTGAAAAAAAGCAGCGGTCTGTGAGACCGGTAACATCAGTTAAAGGTTAATGTTTTCTTAAAGAGAACGCTTCTTAAGAGACGCTTTCTTAAGAGACGTTTGCATTACGACTAAAAAGGAAAGCCACATTGAAGTTCTTATAACACCATTTCATAATGTTGTAAATACGTTTAACAAATTTCTAAACAGGATTGCGATCTCAGAGCCCACAAGCTTGCATATGCAACAAGTCTAAAGGCATTCGCAGAAGGATAAATCGTGATGCCCCGAAAACATGAAATAATCTCGGAAATCGCATGACTGGTTGACAGTTCAATTGGTGTACTGTCAATAACTGCGGAAGTTTCAAGAAAAAAGGGGAAAGCTTGGCAGACATTAGGGCGCAGGGTATCTATACTTCATATACAAAATACAAATTAAGGGATCTTTCAACTGGGTGTAGAATAAAACACGATTCATTGTAACACTGAATATGGTGCAAATACATTTGAGGAAATATTTTATTAGATTTTCTATGTATTTAGAATGTGACATTTAGAAGATGCGATATTTTATGCGCCTTTGCTAGTTTACCACTAAGGTCGTTAACAAATGTAGTTGAAGCGATTGAAACATAGATTTGTCAGAGAAGAGAACCATCGCCGTTTAATTCCTTTTTGCGTAAGTCTATGACAATTTAACCCGTAACTGGAGATATGAATTTTTACGCGATCAGAGATGTTATTTTCCTTTTTTGTCTTTCGTAAACAGCATTGGAATTTTTTTTAGAAACTCAATATATTCTGGAAATCATGATAAAAGAACTACTTGTCGGTACTGAGGAATGATTTTATCTAGGACAAAAAAACACATGATAATCAGAGCCAAAGAACAACGCGGAGTCATTCTGTCTCCAGTTAAGAGTTACAGTATACTGTTTTTGAGACGAGCATTTCTTCATTCAAAATATATAAATTGTAAATGACGAAACGATTTACGTTATTTTTATGAATACAGTAAATGTGATATTTTTCCCAATATGTTGATGTTATCAAGAAAAAGTTTCGAACTTATGAAATCCAGTTTATACGGAAAAAGAAAACCCAAATTTTAACAAGTATAATAAGCTGATAATGTAAAAGTGAGCTGTAAGTCACAATAGCAGCTACGTAAAGATATTAACATACGCAAAATCGGGAATTAGTCTAATATTTTTTACACAAACCCATACACGAGATTATCTTGATAATATCATATAAATACATTTTGCTGTAGAATAAATGAGAAAACAAGAAAATATTTTGTAAGCTTGCAATATTTTCTTTGCCATGTCGGATTCCTTCACTAAGACGGAGCTTTCCGCAAGGCATTTTGGGGTAGATTTCGTAATAAACACCATTACATTCTCACCTATGTTGTAATTTCTGAAATTTTTGCAGATCTACGCCGATCATGACCCCTAGAACCCAAAATCACCCTCAGTTCAAAATTTTATGTCTACATATATCACTTTTTATGCACACGAAAACTTCCATAACTCTGCAAAAATTTCTTCTAAACTGCTATATAAAATCGGACAGAAAATCTCATGTTTGTTAATGGGCAATATCTGACGAAGAGGGTGGAAATGGGGAGGGTTTTGTGAAAACAGACAAGTTTTAACACTTTTAGTTATCACTTCTAGGAAAAGGACCAAAAATTGACGTATGACAGATTTTTGATATAATTAAAAATGGACTGAAGGGATTTCAAGAAAAAAATTCATAACTTCGTCAATTCACAAGATATCAAATCCACTTAAATTTATTATAAATCTTCTTAATATTACCTACATCTTTTATACTGACAAGTTTTTTATAGGACCAATTCTTACACCCCTCAAAAAATAAAAAATGTGGGAGGGAGTTGAAGAAAAACATTCTTAACTTCGTAAATTCACAAGGTATCAAATCCGCTTAAATTTATTAAAAATCCTATTATATACAACTTTAGTATTGACAAGTTTTTTATAAAACTCTTACAGCAAATATTTTATTGATATAAAGGGATGCTGTAGAAGGAAAAAAAATCGCATCTCCGTTAATCCGCCACTAAGGCGATAAAAAAATCATTGGCGTGATGAAAATTTTTGACAACCCTCAGAGACGCTGTATATAGGTTTGCATTATTAAACGCACGCGTGTCTAAATAAAAAGAACGTCAGAAATTAAAATACAGTGTGTGGTTCATTTAATGAAACAATCGCGATGCTGTTTAAATTTATTATATAAATATTCTTAATATTATCTAACATTTGTAGTAAGTTTTTGTTACGATGAAATCTACTAAAGGATATATTACTAACTAGTTGGATGCGCCAGTCCTAAAACTTTCTTCTATCTTATAAATGTTAATACTTCAAAATTCGCTAGAACAGTGCCAAAATTAAATGACAATCTATGCCCTTGCCCATCATGATTCTAAACAAATAAAATTTCGTGCATTAGTTCTTGACATGACTATCGCTAATATTGTGTAATTCATGCAAAGTGCAGCATAGCAGCGCCACCTGTTGGTGTGATACACAAAAAAAATTATCGCCACTAGTTTATATCAAGCGCCTACTGAATCTTGTCGGACAGACGTTTCCTAAAAACCATCAAATCGTGTTCAGGACCTTCTAAAAAGTATAAATTCATCAAATACCGGAAGTCGAAATTTTCACGAATCCAATACTTCCTTGTAAAGACAGAAGAATGTAAATATTCTCACGGGATGAAAAAAATTGGGGTTGAAGAAGAAATTATCGTATTAACATGATTCTGATAAAACCAACTGTCACAGAAAAATGAAATTACAAACTCGTCAAAAGCGGCGAGATAAAATTAACTGGATTTATCTCTAACCTTGATTTAGTTTTGTTGGTGAAATTAGTACTTAACTGTGCCTGTTGTCCGAGCCGGCAAGGCTTTTTACTCGTTAAAACTGGGTTCTCGTTAAATACAAGTCCTAATAAACCAGTTCGACTCTTTTTTCCGATTCACATTTATTCCCTTAAAATTATACTTGAGAGAAATGTATGGCAAAATGTTTTGCTTATGTTTTTTAATAGTTGAAAATAGACTATTGCTTAGATTGGCTTTTATTCGTATCTACTTGTCGATGGAACTATCTCAAGACTTTATAATAAGACTTTAAACGACAAAATTAATTTAGTTTAAGCGAATTATTTTAATTATTTGCTTTTATTTCCATATAAATAGCCTAACAATGCATTTACAGTATAATTAAGTCTTTAAAACAAGCAGTAGCAACCGTTACAATAAAGCATAACTCGTATCCATATGCTTATTTGCATACTAAATAAAATTTTATAACTTAAACCATCTCCGAGAGAGATTTCATTAATGTATTTTATATCTGTTTTTGATATTGTTCAAAATAAAAACTATTACTCCCAAACTGTTCCTTCCTGTTTTAGAACAGTGTTATATAAAGTTTATACATAGTTTTCTGTTTTCAGACGACAGTGCATATTTTCTGTTTGAAATACCCAATATAAATTTGAGTTGCAAAAATGCATTTATAATGTTTAAAAAAAAAACAATATTTAGATAATTTTTTCCGTTATGTAATGGAATTTTCAAGGTAAGTGTTTTTGGTTAATATTTTTATAAAGTGCTTGGTGAAGTCGCTATCTCTAACACGATTAAATGTTTTCGCAACACGAGAAATTTTAGGACTGCTAATTCTATATGCTCCGAAGATATTGGTGAATTAAACTTTAAAACTCATTAAATACAGTTTCAATCAGTAGTATAGTTGAGAATGAATGCTAAATACTTCGATGTATCATGATCCATCATAAGGTGCATAAAACAAAAACAGGTTAAAAAATGGATATTTTTCTTCATCCATTTAAATCTGTGCAGCCTAGTTGTTGGGAATGAGATGTGGAATAGCAAATTTGAAGGTTCTTAATATAAAATAAATTTTTAAATAACTAATAAAGCATTTGTTTATATGTCTGTATGCATTCTTATTCCGGAGGATTTCAGAAACGTTTCAAATTAGTCAAGTTGGTAGGTGTTAGAAACAATACATTTAGTTTGAATTAACCTTTAACTGCTGTTAGGTCTCTCAGACCGCTGTCATTTTCAGGCTTCCCACTTCAACTTGTAAATTTCAGTTTAAAGATACTAGTAATTTTTTTGTTTGGAACCCCATTGCTATCGCTAGGAACTTGTGAAAAGGCGAATTTTAATTAGCCTGTACATAAATATTGGTACAGAAATATTAGTTAATCGAGCTCTTTTAATTGATCTTTGGATCAAGCTGTCGCAGTGACTGCTCGCAGCAGGTATGCGTCAATTTCTATGACAGTAGTTAAACGTTATTTAAAATGAACACAGCTATTTAATAATTGTATAAATTATGTATTGGGTGATTTTTAGAATGTAGGGGTTTTCGTTTGAAATATGATGAAACAGATTTTTAATGAGGGGGATAAATACACATAAAGATAAATATGTAAATAAAGAATTTGGCGAACTACTAAAATGTTTCAATATTTATTTGTATATTTTAATATTGAAATTGGTTAAAAAAACAATTTTTATGAATTTATATTTTGAAATTGTTGGAAGTGCACAAAATATGCCACTGCTTACATAATAAAATTAGTGATATCCTTTATTTTTATTGTGTGTCATAGTTCTAAGTTTAAATGTTTAAAGAAATGTTAATTTTTATCATGTAAAATGAAACATTACAGCAAAAAAGCATATATAGTTTTAAAATACAACATTTATTAAATGATTAGTTATTTTATTCTGATTCATTATCTAAAGTTTTTTTAATGTAAATTCCGCTACTAGTTTTCATATCTAGTACCATAATTTTATAAATTATTCAAAAAAATAGATTTATGTTGCAGGAAGCAATACAAATCAAATCTTATATAAAAAAATATTAAAAGCAACCTGATATTAGAACAGGGATGAGAGCGCTCCGACCCAAATCGTTGATTTTCACCACTAAATTTTAATAGCTGCATTGCTTTATTAAATCTCAAAAATTCTATCATTAAACACCGCGAGAAATACTATTAGTGGTAGCAAACGGTCATTTGGGTCGGAGCCCTCTCATCCCTGTATAGAAACATTAGAAAATATTTGATAAATGAAGTTAGTCTATGAAAATGGATGCTTTTCTGCGTAACGGACCCGACACATTTTGAAAAGCCAAACTTTTAAGCTTCTATTTTGATTCTTTTTTTACCTATTTAAGCTACCGCAAAGAAAGCTTTTCGTTTGAAATATGATGAAACAAATTTTTAATGAGGGGGATAAATACACATAAAGATAAATATGTCAATAAAGAATTTGACGAACTACTAAAATGTTTCATTATTTATTTGTATATTTTAATATTGAAATTGGTTAAAAAAACATCAATTTTTATGAATTTATATTTTGAAATTGTTGGAAGTGCACAAAATATGCCACTGCTTAGATAATAAAATTAGTGATATCATTTATTTTTATTGTGTGTCATAGTGCTAAGTTTAATACTTCTTTTAATAATGTAATTGCTCAGTGTCTCACTGAGTACGTGAATATTCAGTTAAGTACTGTAAAAAATTGTTTCTCTTATTGTATGAAAATCTATTGTATATGTTTAAAATGTCTCGTTAAAAGAAAGCATGTACACAGTAAAAATAAAACTTGTGTATGTTGCATACATAAGGGGACTCGGCATCCTGCTAATATGGAAATTTCGTAAAAATTTCGATTTTTCATACCTTATCGCATACTCCATACTTTCGACTACATCATGACATAATTTCAATCTGATGCTGCACAGAGAACCGCAGTTAGGGATGTTTTTAACAAACATCCTATTCACCCTTTAACCCCTTTGCGACGAGCGTCTTTTACAGGATTTTTAATCATTTATCAACTGCTTTTCAAAACTAATTTTTTCATTATTGAATAGGGAAAGTGCCCTGATTAAATAAGGCAAATTTTGCAAAAAAAAAAAAAACTGGTGGGAATAATCAAGGATTTTGAGCACATTATGCTCGTCCTCTAGGGGTTAAAATAAATCTTTAAACTCGTTTTTTAAGACTTTTTTTTTCTTCAAAATGCTAAGGCTTGTATAGATGAAAATGAAATTTTTCTTTTTTTGTAAGTGAATATCATTCCGTATATGAGATTTAAGGATCGGATTTTTGATATTTTGAAAACTTCAAAAAAAAATTATATGTACAAAAACTAGTCATTTTCTCTGCTTTTTCCCTATTGTATTATTTGTTTTATTTTTTACTCTAAATCTAATGCTATTTAAAAAAATAGATCACTAAATCTGTTTACAACATTATTACTCACCTACTTATTAAAAAAATCAGGTGAAAATTAAACTAAAAATAATAGCGTTTTAAATTAGGTGGTTAAAAATGTTTTTTTCATTTTGTGAAAAAAGTTTTAATTTTAAGTTATTTTAGATTAAATTATTTGCATTTAACATTTACACAATATCTAAAAATATATTTCTTAAAGTTGTTTTTAAAAAAAATGTTTCGGGTGTCTAGTCCCCTTTTTTAAATTAAAAAAAAAATAAAATAACGTGCTTTTAAAGCTACATCTCAAAATGCCTCTGTGATCATGCATATTTAGTCAGTGAAACATTTATATTAGGGTTACCAATAAATACTTCCGCTTTCAAATATAATATTTGTAAGCATAATCTTTTAGGGTTGCTTAAACTCGGATAATTACTTAATAAATATGCGAGTCATAGAAACTTACGGTAATTAAACTGATAAAGTGCTGATTTAAATGGATAAATGTCATCTCAAAATTAACTAAAATAATTATAGGTACCCCTAATATGATTGAGTTTGAAATATTCTGAAACCAAAAATAACAAAATTGTATAAATCTGCATTTTAAATTAATGGAAGTGCTCATAGTTTCACCGAGCCATATTGCATATTCAGTATAAATAAGTGAAATAATTATATATTTGTCTCTTGCGTGTTAAAATTGTAAAAGAAGAAAAAAAAACTTTTTATACTTTTTTACATTCGATGTGTTCAAAATGTTTCACTATGTCCATTCATTAGTTTCTGATAAATGATGAAACTATGACTTTATGAATCTTCTCTAAAACAATTGCATGTTCTCAAAATATCTCGCTGAACGAATGTATATTCAGTAAAATAATTTTGCATTTGAGTGTTATATGTTTAAATTTGAAAAAAAAACCCTCCTTTGAATCGATTTTTTTTTTTTAATATACTCTTTAAACGATCTGCACCTGCTCAAATTGTGATAAATTGTTAAACATTTATATATTTGTCTCTTACATTATGAAAAAAATTAAATATAGCTTTACTATTTAAAATCAGAATTGTTTGATCTACTTAAAATGCATGAGAATATGTATTTGTATACCTTAAAATGAAGAAAAATATGTCAACTTTTAAATTAAAAAAAAAAATTCTTAGTACTCATGGTGTCTAAATGATCCTGTACATATTCAGTACAAGTAGATGAAATATTTGTTTTTAGAACATCCTAATTTTTTTTATCTACTCATTGAAAAAATTGTATTTGTAAAAATGTTTCACTGAAGCATGTGTATTCAGTAAAAATAAGTAAGCATATAAAGAACACATGCGAAAACATTTAAATTGTAAACACTAAAATTTTAAAAATCAACATTCTAAACAGTACTCCTGAAAACTATTGCATGTGCTTAAACGGTATAACATTACAATATTTGTGGCTGTTATTTATACTGCTGTTTAAAACTAAACTAATGGGATGTGTTTTAAATATATATTCATATTTATTCGTGTCTGTTATAGCCTAAAGTTGCACAAAAACTGTATAAATATACTATTTAAAATTATTATAAGGGCTCAAAGCGTATCACGGAGCACGTGCATATTAAGTAAAAATCAGTGAGACATTCATATAATTTGTCTGTTGTATACTGAAATTGTAATAGAAAAAAGAAATTAATGAACAAATAGAAAAACGTAAGTAAAAGCAAAATTAGTGGAGCACGTGCATAATTAGTGGAAATAATTAAAACATTTACACAATTGTATCCGTTATGCTAAAATTGTTTATTTAAAAAAATGAACTATTACATGTGCTCAAAATATCCCACTGAGTTAGTCTTCCTAGTCACTGAATTTCTGGGCTAATTCTTGGTCATTTTCATTATCAAAATAGCAATTTATCAAACTGTTAAAAAGTTGAAAGATACTTTTCAACCCTTTTCCTTTGCAATGTATGCCTTAATTATTCATTTAGTTGAAATTTAATAATGAAAAAAATATATATTCAAAACTACTACTTAAATTTTTGCAAAACAACATTGACCTTGATTTTTACACATTTTTCAAAGATCTGTCATTCTTAAAGTTTTAATTATTTTATTTCAACTGACATATCTGTTTTTAAACGTGATTATAAAAAAAATTCCTCTACTATATTAAAATCTTCTGTATGAGCAAGCCAAACTAAGCCCATATTTGAGGGGCAACTCCTGGTCAGTGCTTAATAATGTAATTTTACAATATTTATACCTGGTATTTTATCTATTATAATTGTGCAACCTAAAAACTTTTGTCTAACAACTTTTTTAACCATAAGTGCAAAGTAGCATCCTTAAATGTAACTGTAAAGGAGGAAAATAGTAAATATTCTGATGGTATGACACACTAGTTGATTGAACAATTAAGTAGAAATAGTATCTCATTGCAAAAAGCCAAAATGGTTCTTAAAAATATACATAATGCAATAGAAGAACATAATTATGTTGTGTAAAGATTCTTATTAAAATTTGTGTAAAATTTATTGTAAAAGGAGCCGGAAACTTAAGTTGGCCTAAGCAAGATAAAATTCTTTGGGTAATTAATGTTTTGTAAAAGTCTTCAGCACATCAAATAAATTTGTAATTATACCCAAAACAAAGTAACTGTTATTTTTCCACAATTATGAGATGATCAAAAGTTTTGCAAGATTCATTCTACGTATTTTAATACTCAATCTTGCGAAAATTAACTTTACTACTTTGTTTACATCAAAAAGGATGCTCGCTAATAATTACCCCAGAAGTGAGCAAGAATTGCAGAGATTCCGGTGTAATTCCTGGTCGCTTAAAAATTATAATTATTTCAATTATAAGTGCTTATAAATTTAAGTAAGCATTTTATTATATAGCTATCGGAGAGTGCTTATTCCAAACCAAAATTGGAAACAATACATTTTATTAGTTTTTATAAGAATTGGATGTTTGACCAGGAATTACCCCGGGTGACACTTGCATTTAAGTGTAACAAAAAAAAACTGTATAAATGAAAATTTCTAAAACGTACTCTTTACATTATTGCATATACTCAAATTGTGATACATTGCATTATATTGATATCTGTGTTATATGCTTGATAACTAACTCTATTGGATGTGCTGAGATGTGCATATTTATTCGCGACTCTTGTAAACTGATTGTACATGTAGAAAAGCATTTTGTAAATCTATTCTTTAACACATTCTTCTCTGTATATTACCCATATCAGCAGCCAGTCATGGTTATTTTATACAAAACATTCGTAAGAGTTAGTGTAATAAAAAAGATAGATATAAGGCGACAATGTTAATGTGCTACATTATAAAACGGCTACAACCGTCGCGTTGTATGGCTCATTTTAATTGAAATGTATACGATGACCGGCAGTATTGCATGACGTCTAGTTTCAATATTATTGTAAATACTCATGCTGTCTGGCATCTATCTCGCATGCATATTTTGTATAAGTGAAATATTTATACATTTGTGTCTGTTACATGATCAAATTTCGGGAAAAAGTGTGGACAGTGACAGCTAAATGTAATGTTTGCGTTCAGATGCAAATACGTGCTGTCTGGGAAGGAGTTGAAAAAAAAAGTCTTAAATTTTTAACTTTTCAAAAAATATATTTCGCTTATGTATGTTCGTTAATATTTAAAGATTTATTTTTTATTTTATGAATTATTGTTCTAAAATTATTTAAAATTGATTTTTTTTCCCTACCAAAATTTTTAATTTGTTTTGGGAAATTTTTAAAGAGGCAAATATCTCATGTAAATATTTATCAAATAAACACCTAGAATTTAATCAGGGTTGCCACTCTACGGGGAAATACCAGACCAGGAAATTCTTCGACACCAGTACTTTCTTACAGAGAATCTCTCTCTAAATCAGGCAAAATTTCGTGCGGTTAATCTAGATATATTTTTCTATTAAAAAAATACTGATATTGACTGGAAAATTCCCTGAAGCGTGGCAACCCTGTTAATTCTCTTATGTATAGCATATTGTTAGAAATGTAAAATATATATTAATTCTTTTTGAAAGATTAAAAATTGCATCAATGAGTAGACATAAATTCTAAAATATGAAATGGAGCATTTCGGCACTTTTTGAGTAAAATTTGTAAATGTTGGATAAAATTTAAGAATTGATGCTTATTAGATTCTTTAATCTAAAGAGTACATATATATATTTACTCTAACTGAGATATGATTTTTTAATGTTTTTTAATGCTAAATATGTAAAAAGAAATGCTTGACTAAATGCTTTGTAATATGATTTAGTTTGGTTTTCTACAATTGTGATTAAGCAAAATATTGATTAGTTTACAACCGCACATTTAGTTTCGTAAATTTTGGTATTGTTCTAAAGGTTTAAGGAAAGTATACATTTAAACATATTTTTTCTAATATTATGTTAAATAATAATAATAATAAAAAAACCTTAATGGGTAAGAGAAGTAATTTTAATATTGTACACATTTTTAAAAAGCTTAGTGTCTGATCAAATTATTATAATTAAAGTTAAATATTTAAATTACTGTATTGTTTTGTTCAGTGTGAACCCAGTGTTCAGGGGTGTAGCTGGACACCCCAGTCTCCAGGAACGGTTATAAATATGGAGACCTGGTCCTCCAGATTACAGGTTGGGCGACTACTTTGCCCTGTAAAAACAGATCTTGTTCAGAATATGCAATCAATGCTTGGGTAATGTTAAAATTGTAAAAAAAAAAATTAGTGTACTTTAATATTACTTTTGAATGGTAATTTTGAAAAATACTCAATTATTTTGAGCACATGTGAAATTAAACGAAATATTTTATTGCTTTGAGTATGAGAATACATTTGCAAAATCAGTATGATTGTATAGAAATCCTTTCATAATTATTGTACGTAAATTATGAAAATATTGTATATAATTCATGTCAATTATAAAATTATTTCGGTGTCAATTTGTGTAAAAAAGAAAAAAAAGATAACCCCTCTGTATCTAATGTTTATATACTTATTCATTAATTCAAATTATTTTACTCATTAATCAATTCAAATAATTCTTTACTGTATTGCTATGATGAAACTGTAAAAATTGTATAAAATTGAATATTTGATTTTGTATTGTTATTTCCAGTACCTAACGTCTCGCTGAGTTGACGCATATTGATTTAAATGAAACTCTAAAATGTTTTAGTAACGTTTTGCTGCTGAAACCATTAACCCGGGAGGGCTCGCGCCGGGCCCGATAGACCCGGAGTGCGTACTGTTTTTACAATTGTCACCACTATCTTTTTAAAAGTCATCTTCAACTTCTTTAATCGCAAAATTCTCTCGGATTAAATAAAGTGACGATTATTATTTGTTTTTATTGGTGACAAAGTAAAAACCATTCAAACCCTGGGTAGGCGCGCTTTCTCCCGGTTAAAAGGCATATATTAAAAAGTCTAATTTTTATAACGTTATTTCGAGAACTTAAAATTTTATGTTGAGCTTTTATATGTTGAATAAAAATAGATATTTAAACGTTTCTTGTGTAAGTGTTAAAATGAAAAAAATATATCCAAAGTCACTAGGTGAGCAAATGTTTATTTAATAAAGTTAATGAAAATATTTAAATGATTTTTGGCGATTTATAGTAATAAAATTTTTATGCCATGGATGTTATAATGGTTAAAATGCCACAAGAATGACTTTTAAAAGTTACTTTGAAAAAATTACTTTGACTTGAATTGTTTAACTGATTCACCTAAAAAGAAAATCTGTAAAATTCAAAGAAACATTTAAATATTTCCCCATTTCACCATGCTAAATTTGTGAAAATAAGTAATTTCTAAAAATTGATATTTATCTGTTATTGTATTGAACCGATGAATATACAATGTGCGTACACTGCTTGGAACTTCCGCTATTAATAAGAACATTTCCGTTATTTTTAAAGTATCATAATTGCCGATATTTTTCTGCTCTTAAAATAAAGCAAAATCTGTTAAATTGCGGTAGAAGTGTACGCACCTTGATATTACTTGGAGCACATATAAGGACCAAATAAATTTTCTTAAATGCCTACCTATTTTAAACCGAAATGTCAATTGTTTTTTTATTTTGAACAAATATTCTGCATTAAGTCAATAAAGCTTTTTGGAGTAATTAAAGTGTCTTCAGGACTAGAAGTACATATTTTCTCAATAAATTTAAAGAAAACATTTAATTGGTTCTTGTATGTGCTATAGTACTAACATTATTTTAAAAAATATTTATAGAAAATATTTTATGAATCCAAAAAACTCATTGCACTAAAAGAAACATTTTCTATTTTATGTGTGCTGCAATTTAAGTCTTATTATCCCATTTTATAAAATATTATTAAATGAAATATTTAAAGGAATTTTTATGGCATTTTTCCGAATTAAAATTGTATTAAAGTTCTGAAAATGTCTAATGGGCCGAAATACTTATAGAAATTAAATAAGACAACTTAGTTTGATCAATGGCCTTGGTTCTAAAATTAAATAGCATATTCAAGAATTTTATTTTGTAAAATTACATTTTAAATTCTGATGTATCCATTGAGTATGTATTTTTTAAAAAATAGCTAAAATGTTCCATGTGATTTTGAATGTCTGATAGTGTTAATATTGAAGGTTTTCCAGAAAAACAGTAATTCTTCAAAAATGACGAAAATTAACTGACAGTGAAATATTCTTTTTCCTCAGTGGTATCCACAAAGCCATGAAGCCGTTTAATTAAAAAAAAAAGAATCATCGTCATGAGGACTTTTTTGACAAACGTTTCTATGAAACGTTTGTCCAAAAATTAGTTTTTTTTAAATAGCGAATTTTGAATTAGTGTTGGGAACCTTTCAGTTTTAAAAATCGGTTGTTATTTTTTTTTTTTTTGTCATTTGAAAGGCTTAAAGCAACTAATTTCTGGAAAATTATTCATTAATATAAAACGAAAATTTTGAAACTTGATTGTTCATCCGTGCGGGAAAGTATAGTCTGAAGGTAATTTATGCATATTATAAATTAAAGCTGTTAGATGTGCTCAATAAGCACAAGCATATTTATTACTATTATATCGTGAAATAATAAACTTAATCTTTTCTTTAAATTCACTGAGCACGTGCGCATTGAGTACAAATCGATGAAAATTTTATACTTGATACATACTAAATTTGTATAAAAAAAAAGTAATCTGTTTTCGTTTGTAGTGAATTTTGTTTTCGTTTGAACATAACTGTTGACAGGAAAGCGTAGAAAAAGTTTAAAACATTTTAAGTTAACGAGATATGTTATCTTTTGTATGTCCGTTAATATTTACGAACTTTTGTTTTACTTAATTTAAAGATTTTTTTTTATTACTCAAAAATTGGAGTTTTAAACAATTTTAATCTTACTTAGAAAGTATAAATTCATTTTAGAAGTTATTTCATGTGTCATTACTCTCGCTATAAAAATATTTCATCATTAAAATAATTAGAGCATTTACATGTCTCGTGTGTAGTACAATGCTACAACTGGTTAAAAAAAATTATTTGAAATGTTAAAAATATGCATAAATGATTATCCATAAATTCTAAAATATTAAATGTTACATTTCAAGTTTTGTTAAGTAGGTTTAACCGTTTGAGTGCCTTATGTGACGAAATTGCGGGACGCGCGATAGCGCTCCTCTTGTTTATACTAAAATTTCGGAGTGGGCGATAGCGTTCTTATTTGTTGTCTCCGTTTGGTGTGCATTTAAGCTAGTTGCATTAGCAAAGCGCACAATTTCTGTGTATTTGTCGGCTTAAAAGTAATTTTTTTATTTATACCCACATTCCCATTTTTGGCATATTCCACAAGATTAGTTCCGCACTCAAACGGTTAAGAAGCAAATTGTAAATTTTTTTATATTTTATGTAATTTATACATGGCCCTACCGGCTGGGATAAAAGCCGCAAACGAAACAAAATTTCAATCTAACGTGTTAAACTTGGAATTGCAAGTTAAACTGTAATCATTGAATAAAGCAGCTGTCTGTGTGACCGCTAACAGCACATAAGGGTTAAATTAAGATATTTTTAAGCGTACCGATGCCTAGTGAGTCACGTCACCGCAATGTTTCAGCAGCAAACGTGGTTATATTTTTTAAAGGTAATTCTGTAGAGAGAATTGCATTTTTAAATGCTTGTAATATGATTTGATATACATGTTTTTTTGATTGTGTGAGTGAGCAAATATTTATTCATGAATTTTAAATAGCATGTTTGAGTTTATTTCTGTAATATGCTAAAAATGTATAAAATATAGGGCTTTTGTTATTTGTAACGCTCAAATTGCATAATTGAGTAAATATTTGAGTTATTTAAAAAAAAAACTACTTGTTCTATAAATATTTGAATGAACTTTATAATTTGCGGAAATATACGTTTATGGTGCAAGAAATTTATTCTTATGTAGTATAAATATCTTTTTAAAACATTTTTGTAATGATCAATGTGTCTAAGCAAATTATTTATAAAATTTAAATGTAATATTTTAAATTATGAAATTTAAATTATGCTTTATGTATTCATTTATTGTGTGAATTATGTATTTTAAATTTTTTGAGCAATGCAAACCCAGTGTCCAGGGGTATAGCTGGGCACCCCAGTCTCCAGGGGGTTTATAAATATGGAGACCCGGTCCTCCAGGTTGGGAAATCATGTATTTTTTTTTTCTTTTTTTCAAATCCTGTAGCCAATATTTGACTGTTAAAATTGTAAGAAACACTGTATATTTTAATATTTATTTTTCAGAGTAATTTTGAAGAAATGCTGTTAATTCATTTGCGTATGTGTAAACGCGGTGATGTAAAACGCAATATTTCAATACTTTTATGATCATTGAATAATGGTACATTTTTATAGACCAAATATAGCCAATGTGTGTAAAGACAATATGCGTAAAAATTCCCAAGAAAAGACACGAAGAAATTGTTGAGAATATTGACTCATCTTCGACCGAAACTACCCAGTCGGCTCGGAGGTTTTTGTGATGTTGAGAACGGCTGAAATCTTTGCGAATGACATGATGGGTAGAATTTGCTTTGTATAGAGAACACTGGAGACATTTTTGAGGCAGCGAAATTTCGAATTAACCCTTCACTGCACGATTTTTTTCTATTTTTATGAAAAAAATTATTTGAAATCTATATCTGTCTACTAATGGGAAAAATAGTAAAAAAAAAATTTCAAATTTTCAACTAAAATTTGATACTTTATGGCGTGTACCCTATGTACCCAATTAGGGTTTTAAAATATTGTATTGCTATATTTTACAACTAAATGAGATTAAATTAATTTTATCTGCTTAACACTCTACAACTTTTTTTATATTAATATTTTTAAGTATTCACTAAAAATAATGAAACTAAATTTTACCTTAATAGCTCGATCGAAATTTTTTTGCTTATGAAAAACAAATTCTAATTTTTTGTCAAATGCAGCCCTCTGACATGTACAAAATAAGTGTTATTCCATTCTTTGGACTGTTCTTGATCAGGGATAGATATCATATTGGCTAAATTCATAGCACATAATAAGAATTGCAGTGTTTTTTTAGGCATGTGCCAGATATGGCACGCCGTGCAGTGAAGGATTAACTGGTACAACTACGGAACAATTGTTTGCTTAGGCTGAGTTTAATAATTATTACATTGTTTTAAAACAAATTATTTAATTTTTTTAAGGTTCTTTTTATGAACAAAAAATATTTACGTTTTTTAATGGGGTTTTTTTTTCCAATAATTTTAAAACCCAAATCTCGAAGTTTCATTAAGCATATATAATGAAATTTTTAAATAAAATTTATTTACCCCCTTTTTCAATTATAACGAGCGTGACTCGTGTAAAGTAAACTTTGCCTTTTAAATCAATCACGAGTGTGAGTCGTGAAGTTGGGCCTTTTTTTATTAAATTCGGATCATAACATAAATCCTTAATGAAATTTTTGTTTTGTTTAATGGCAAACATTTCATGATTATATAAAGTAAAAATTCTCTTTCGAAATTTCCGGTATAAGTTTGGAAGTTCTGGATTAAAAAAAAAAAGACCAAACTTCGTGTCAGTGCAGAAAGGATGGTGTTAAATGATCACTTGAAATGCATAATTTTTTCAATTAAATAAAACAAATTAAATAAAGGCTTTTATAATTTTTCATATAAGAGTAATAAAGTATGGAACTTCAATTGTTTTATTGTATATAAAAATAATGAATCGCAAGGATCGACTTTATCCGAGACATATGAAACATTGAAATGTTAAATAAAAATTGTTTAAAATGGTCAGATTGTTTTTTTAGGGGCAGTATAAATATTTTTTTCATTATTTTGTAGTACAAAAATTATAAAACAAAAGTAAAGTAAATGCTTAAACACAAATTTATTCAACAGCACATGTAAATAATCCTTAAGTGTGTTTTTGTAAATTGTTAAAATAAAGTGCTGCAGGTGTCCTGTTTCTTATATTAAGTGTTAGCACTAATGAAAGATTCTTGAGTTCATTATTGTGCTAAAATTGTAAAATGAAAAAAATATTTTAAATTTATTTATCATTATAAGTTAGAAAATTAGATACACAATTTTGTGAAACGTACAGTATTGCATATTTTAAAGTTTAAAATTATGAAATTTGTTTGAAGCGCTCAATCTAAGTAAACGTTTATTTTAAATATCTAAGTGCTTCTTTTCTGTTTTTAGTTGGAATGGAATTGAAACTATTTTTAACGGTATAAAAATTAAGTGTTATTAATAAATTACTTTGTAGGAAATTTCAATATTAAGCTTATACAAAATGTAGATATTGAAGTTTTTACATAGGTGCTATAAAATGTTAAATTATTAACCCCCTAATCATCGCGGTTTTCACTTTATGTACAATTTACCCGTTAATGTATCGGACGCGATGATTAAGGGGCTAATAATTTCAGTTCTTGATAGATAAATGAATGCTTTGAGACATAAAAAAAAAATCATCTGTTTTATTTAACTTTTGAAAAGCATTTAATGATTTGTACATTAGTTGTGAAATTTTTAGGGATGCTTCATTATTGTAAAACTAAATAATTAAAATGGAATTCAATATTTTGCTAGATATTTATAATATATCACCGAACATAAATTTAAAACACGTTGTGAAGTCTTAAGGAATAAGAAAAGGCGTATAATTTGTAAATCAAAAACTTAAAAACGAAACATTTCTACTCCATGTCTTTCAGGCTGCGCATGGACACTGTGCTGTTGGGAATTTGCATAAAATTATCAACAAAATATGTGGTTAGTAGAATTAATAATTGAGTGTCTGAAGCTTAGAGAAGTATTTAGCGTCCATCTCCTAAAACTGTACTATTTTCTGTGATGTGTTAAATAAAATTTTACTAATTATTTTGTTGATACTGTAAAGTTCCATCCGTCCATAAAAAAAAAAATAAAAATAATAAAACATAGAAATATTTGAATTTTAATTTTAACGAAAGTTTACTTTGTTAATGAAATAAAAAGGCTTTCAGAAGTCAATTAAAAGCACATGCCATTTTTTTAACGTTATTTGGCGATGATTTTGAATTTTTAATGAAAAGTCATGGAAGGTCCCACATAGAAAATTTTCGAAGATTTCAGCCAAAAATACCGGACAGCAGTATCGGCTCTTCCTTTATATCATGTCAGAAAGAGACGATGAGTGATAAATCCTGTATGATTTTTTTTTTTTTTTTTTTTTGTCAGTTAGCGAGAATACTACCCAAAAAGAAAGTTTGATTTTTTTGTTCTTGTGCGTTAATTTCAAATATATAACTATTAAATTTAATCAGGTACAGTTTTGAAATTATTAATTTGTAAATATTTACTTTTTTATGTATCGATAACTTAAATTACGATCGAATTTACTTTCTCTTGTCTTAATTTGTACCACAGACTCGTCCATCTGTAACACTTATCGTGTTTCTAAAATGCATTTTGAGTTCTTTATAATCATCTTCTATTCTAAACATTTTATAAAAATATTTTTAAATGATTAAAAAAAAAAAGTGTTCATTTACTTATTTTTTTGGGGGGGGGAGGGGCGCTTTTTGGAGATTTTTCAGAAAATGATTTTCTGAAGATCAGACGCTATCAATCCTGATATCCCAATACATCTGTTTGTGTAATTTAAATTCCAGGCCATTTTGTGTTACTTATATATGAAATGATAAAGATTAAACCTTTTTTAAAACTTAAACCTTTTTAAAATTTAAAGTTTAAAAGTTCTAAATTTTTAAAACTCCCAAATTTTATTTAACTTTTGAAATGCCGTAGTCTAAGTCTGATTTGCCCCTGTTAACTTGGTTTTCCTACGTAACAATTATTACTTTCAGGCTTCAAAATTGATCTATCTTTAAGAATGAAAATGCTGAGGTAAACCCAATTCTCCTTTTTTGTGGTGAGGCTAAAGATCGCAGATGCCGAACCCATAAAACGCCATAATGCCTGGATAATTTTTAGCCTATTAACTTAGATCACCTCCTATTTCTGTAGTGCCGCACTCTAGCGGAAAAATTCCATATTTAAGACTGGACAACGAAAAAACCCGTGGCTTTTTACTAAAATGAAGTGCTAAATTAACTGCCGCCCACCGGCAGCGCACCTGGGGGGAAATCGGGCCGCGTCAACTCTCAAGTCATCTGGACCTGGGCTTTGAAGGATCATATGTAATTGGAATAAGGCCCAATAAAAACCAGGTCCAAACGAACTCAATCTCCTTTACTAGGACTCATATTTACTCACCAGGAAATGGCCACGACTACCAGAAAACCATGCCGTTCGACGAACCAGCCACGGTTCGGCCCTGCACAGTACCGGCCGTCCGGAGCGGGCCGCGATGCTCGAAAGTGCCCGTAGTCACCCCCGAGTCAGAGCATCCCCCCGATGACGGGTCCCCGCATATATATTGAAAACTTAATACAATTTAAAATGGGCATAATTTGCAAGCTTTAAATTTGGATATGCCATGTGAAGTTTTGTTTTTAAATTTTCAGCGCTGAAGGGATTCACGAAACATTTCCATTTAATAATGCTGTAAGAATTACGAATGACTAATACGTATAGCTTCGCAATTAAAAAAAATCTGCTTCTGTAACGTTTTCATTAACAAAATTCGGAATTTCTGTATCTTAAAGTTACTGAACATCCAGAAAACGCCTGTGTGACTATACTACAATGTAATCTTTCACAATTATAAAAATGCTGTCCAGTTGAATGTAGTTTCCATGTATATTTTCAACTTTTTTATCCTTATACTAAAGTATTTGTATAATATTAAAAATAGTTTACATTTTTAGAATAATTTCGCTTTATTTTACATGAAAATAAATTATCAGTACTTATTTTTACTTCTATCTATGTATCAGATGAAAGTATTGGATTCGTAAAAAAAATTTTGACTTTCGGATTTCGGCTGATTTTTATACATTTCAGGTCCTCTGAACACGATTTGACTGTTTTTAGAAAATGTCTATAGATGTGTCTGTATGTGACATAAATTTTGTGGGGGCTCTAAATCGCGAACTACTGCACGTAATTTAGTAAAACATCAGGTTCATTTAGACTTTTTAAATGGGCTGATTGGGTTTTAGCGTACATAGGTCAACAGGTGTAGCTTCTGTACTGCATTTTTCCGAATTCCAAAATAGCTATTTCTCAAGAATTAATGCACGGAATTTAATTTTTTTTAAACTTGATATAATTAAATGCTGATAAGTTTTGGGTGTGTATCGCTCATCCGATGGCACTCCTAATTGTTTTTTTGAAGTGAAAACTTCTTTAGGTGCGTTGAGCTTTTTTTGAGATGGAGTAAAACCACTGATTTGGGGACACTGTTACGTAACCGACATGCTAGCATTTTGGCACATAGACACTAGCGCGCCAAGCGTAATATAATTGTGGTATTGTATTCATTAATAAAAATACTTTTGGATAGTATTGGAGTATGGATTTCAATATTTGGATAGTATTGAATTGTAATGGTTGCCGTTTATATTTCACCGGATAAATCTTTAAATGCAATACGAGAATTTTTGTACGAAAATTTGTTTATTTATATGTACATGTATAATTTAATAATATAATTTAATATAATAAACAATAATTTGTAATATATATTTATATGTAATTAAATTATATTACTATGAAAATTGTAATATAATTTTGGTAGTAATAGTTTATAATAATGAATAAAAAAACACTACATTTAAAAGTATTTCCTGCACAATAAAACATTTCCTGACGATTAAAAAAACACACACGTAATTGTTGAAGTTTTCACTTCTATTGGCACTCCCGGAGTGCCACTGTTTTTTTTTTTTTGTTTTTTTTTGTTTAGACTTCTACACAATCAGTTGACGAAATTTGGGAGCGTGATTTTTTTTTTTTTTCTATTCACTGATCATGGTAATTCTATGCTAATTTCAAAGAAAGGTATATTTCATATCCGCATAATTATTGCTGTGTGAGAATGCTATTTAAATTAATGTATTATAATGATATAGAAGAATGTTTTGTGATGGCCGCAGCATACTAGTTTGTGTTCGACATTTATAAAGTGAAAAAAGAACACTGCGAAATTGCCTTAACCTCTTCAGGGACAGTTTTTTTTAATGTGAGGGAAAAAATGGCTCCCTTTTTTTTACGATTTATTCATTTTATATTAATAGGAATTCAAAAAGCCAAAAAAAATGGAAAAACAATAAATTCACACCCAAAAAAGTCCACATTTTGTGTGGCCTCTGAGCGTTAATGGCAATTTGAATGAAATGATTTCTTATAAAATAAACTATTACTAAATTTCTTTCTTGCATTTCTACAAATTATTAAAACTTACTATATTCATTATATCTGGTTATCTTCATCAAATATTAACGATTTGTTCAAATAATCAAACACATGCAGAAAAATTACGTCATGCTTTTTTTTTTCTCTAACTGTACAGTCGTGGGGGGAAAAAAGTAAACACCCCCTACTAACTCCTCAACAAACTACCTTAGAAGAAAGTTACTGGTACCGGACGATTGGAAATAGTCTACTTTTAAATGATGCATGTAAAATTTGCTTAGGGGGTCATCTACATATTAAAATGAACCACAACTTTTTTTTTCAATAGCAGTACACAGTTCTGACAGCATAAATGAATTCTACACAATTTAATTAGCCTAAAAACAGATTTTTATGCAATTTGCACCAATAAGTTTCCGAGAAATTATTTTAAAACGAGCGTATTTTAAGGGCTATCCAAATTGAAGTTCGGTACTCTATTGTTAACCGAGAGAGCTCCCTTCTTGATCAAGGCACCTTAAGTGTCGCTCAAGCAGTCAATGAAGTCTGCTAGATTACAGGACAGTTTAACCCATTAACGCCCAAATTATTTTCATTAAAATGTAAATTTTGGATTTCCCACCACTTTTAAAAGTAGAGTAATTTTTATTCTATTTTATCAAGGAATTTGTCTCGTGAAAGAAAGTATATATTTATCTTCATATTTACTGCTGTGAAAAGCACTTTCTTGCCAAATACGTGTGATCCCCAAATGGGGATCATGGCAAGGAATGGGTTAAGAAATTTCAAAATATTTAGTCACTTCTATCATAGACGGCCCCTTAAATCATCATTTGTTCAGTTTTTTAAGCATAATTTGAAAACTACTTGGAAGAAAAATGTGAATTTTTGGATTTCCATAAAGCAGGACTTCATAAATCGAAATCCATCAAAAAAATTGTAGGTTACAATTCATAATTTTTTCGAATATTAATTTCATAATTCATATCATAAAATTATAAAAATTGCAAATTCAACGTATTTGTTTGGGTTTATTAGTATTATTTCTACACATAAAATTAGCACATAAGGAGCATAATTTCAGGAGATGTTAAATTACATTCATATTTTTATTTATTATTAGAAGCACTAAATTTTGAATGTTTATAATTCAAAAACTTAATATTCAAGTGACTTGAAATTTGGTATCTAGGCATAGTTAGAACCGAAGATTTGAAATATCGCGTTAAAATTGGGTATCGCCATTGTAAAAAATGAAGTTTGATTCGTTTTAATATGTAAATGGCCCCCTAAGCATATTTTATATTCATTTAAAAGTAGACTTTATTTCCAATCGTTCGGTGCCAGTAACTTTCGTCAACGATAATTTGTTAAGGAGTTAGTAGGGGGTTGTTTACTTTTTTTATTTTTCCACGACTGTACAATCCCGAACAAACAGCACGAGATTAAGAAAATTAAACGTGAATTTCTCGAATTAAACTTTATAAAAATGAAAACTAATGATTTTTCTTCTCATGTATCGATATTTTTCATAAAATTTTTAATTCGTTCATTTTTTTTATAAACGAAACAAATTCAGGCAAACTCAAATATGAAGTTTGATTATCTGTGATTAGTAGGGGGAGTTAGTAGGGGGTGTTTACTTTTTTGCGACTGTACATCGGTGCAGCCAAATCGTAAAATTTTTACTTCTCTAGTTTAGGGATTCTGTAGTGAATAAGTTTTTATCAAATTTTTGTTCGTTTTATTATTGACAGTAATTATAAAAAAAAAAACTAAACGTCCCCATATGTGGCCAAGGCCGTGAAGAGGTTAATATCGCATTAGCCGAATGTTATTCTAATGTCTTGCAAAATTCCTATGAACTTTTACTTCAAAGCAATTTTTAATTGGTTAGTTGTTAAGACGGTCCTTACAGGTTTGTCGTCTATCTGCTTGTCTAGTTGTTAGGACACAGGCAAAGAGGCTATATGCACAAGGTTGGTCCCGATTCCGTCCTGGATATTTTTAGTGGTTGAGATTCCCTTTAAATTAAATTGATGTTCTGGGTTATTTATAACCCCTGTGTGGGAAAGGCGATTTCAACGCCACAAACGACCCAAATATTTACAGGTTAAGACTTAACGAACTAATCTATTTTAAGAATTCTATCGATCTAAATAAATATTTATTGGAAAAAATTCTTTATTGCGTATATCACTGGGGCCCACTAAATGTAAATCAAAATTTTGTTATCAAATAATTTTCTAAATGCAGAGATGAAACTTTTATGTAGATTACAAATCTGTTATCTATAAGATTAGGAAACAAGTTTTTACTGCCAAAAAGAAACTGGCTTTTAATTTTTCCCTAATTTTGCGAACGTTCATCAAGAGTTTTTTTTGTTTTTTCCAAGGCACCCCCCCCCCCCCCAAAAAAAAAGAAAGAGAAAATTACAACTATTTTTAAAATAGAACGAAGCACGCATATCTTTTACACGATAAAGTTGAACTTATTCGATTAGAAATTCTAGCAATAACAATTTTTTATACTTTAACTCATTTTACATTCTATAGACTCGGCGGTCGCCAGTTTCCAAATTCTTTTCAAATAACGCTTTATCAGAATATTTATATTGAGTAAACAATACATATCAGTGCTGAAATTTTATAAATTCATTTTCAAAAGTATGAATCTCATTATATAATGAAATATAAATCTTCTATTTCTTATACAAATCTTTAAAAAAATGTGATCCAGAAATTTAAGTACTTGGAACACAAACGATCGTATTAAATATAACTACTTCCGTACGCGCCTACTCCATTCACCTGTGTTGCTCTTTTATGAATGTATTGTGATACTCGTGCACTATATTGGAGATAACAAGGGAAGTTTCTGAACATTTGAATTCTATTTAATAATTTTAAACGATGACTTATGCCCGAGAAATCTAAATTTAAAGTCATCGGCGTAATTCATCGTTTAAAATTATTAAATTTATATTATCGATGCTGGATTCATGTTTGCCGCAGGGTTGTGGTTCATGAAGTTATTCCATCTTGTGCTGTGCTCTCGAAGCTGGTAGACGGGAAGTGCTGGGTTCGAACCCAATCGCGCCCGTCGGCCTAATCGTTCGGAGTTTTCGTGGTTTTCTTCGAACCGTGGATTTCCATGCGTTAATACGGATTATGTTCCCTTAGAAAGACCTCCACGGAAGGCACTCTCCCTAGGGCCTATATCCCTCGTGTCGATAATTGGCCGTCAACAATCAACCCAATCCATCTTGTGCTGCTGTTGCAGCCTTACAAACATTTAAGAATGAAGGATGCCAGACTAGGTGTGTCATTCCAGGTGGCTCAGATGGAGGGGCGTTGGTGCGCTGAACCGAAGACCCAGGTTCGAACCCTGGCCTGGATGCTTTTCCACCATGTTGTTTTTACGTCATGTTAGCATTGTGAATAAAATATTCGCGTAGTTAAATTTATTACGCGAAAAGAAAAAAACAATCTAAGTTATATGTAATAAGCGGATAATGTAAAAGTAAAGTAATTCGCAATAAGAGCTGCGTAAAAACATTTAAAATAAGCAAAATCTACCAAATATTTGGCCAATTTGTCATACAGAAATACATACGATTAATAATCGTATCTCGGTATTTGATTAAGAGTCTTTCCTGCCCTTTCCCTTCTTTGTTTTCTATGTTGCTTTTTGAAACATTTCTTGATATAAAGCAACCAAAAATTAAAGTTATCCGCTTATTGTATGCCTCTATTTTTCCATCTGTAATTTTGTTTTCACGTAAACTGGCTTTTATACGCTCTAGGATTTCCCTTTTAAGTAGCACCCAAAATATTTTTAAAATGAAGAAAAATGTTTGAAGAAATTACTTCCTTTTGAAATAATTTTTTCTTCTCTGACGAAATATTAAAATGAATGAAGCAATTTTTTAAAACAAATGGATAAATCTGGACTTAACTTGAACTGGAAATTAACTTTCAACTGCGTAATCGGAACTTAAATTAGATTATTGCATACTAATGCCCAATGAAGTTTTTATTTGTTATAGGATAAATATTTTCAGTGTCAGGTAAACGCACCAGTACAGATCACCAGTTGTATTTTTAGACGTACATATTAAAATACAATTGTTAAAAATATTTTTATCTACAACCGATTTAATTTGTTTGGGGGAAACTTAAAAATACAGACAAACCGCTTAGAAGGTTAATAAGGTGAAGATTACTATTAACATATAGCGGTGAAAATCATTCGTTTGTGGCGCAGCGCTTTCATCCCTGAATAGTGGCCCACTTAAGGACATTTATCTAATTACAATTAAAGTATTAGTGAATTCCAAAATATATATATTTATCCTATTACTACATTCATGTATCAGAATAAACATTCAAAGTTTCAAAATACGTTCTTCGAAAAAAATGAAAAATGTTACCTTCCTCTGTGGGTGAATATCACAAAATGTGAGATTTTGAAAACAAATTTTGACAATTTAAATCGTTTCATAGCTTCTGATTTTTTTTAATGTTGATTGAACAGCTGAATAAAGGAATTTATATGCGAAATTGTTAAAGTTGTAAGAGCTTAAGTTCCTTTTTATGTAATTATTATGTGTCATCTTCTTGTCATATGTATACAAGGATAATAACAATTTCATTCTAAAACATGTTTCACATTCGTGTTTTTAGATCTAACATTTTAATTTTGTTTAAAGAAACATATTTCCTCTATAGTAGCTCAAATTCAGTGTAATGTTCAGTTTTATTTGTAATTTATAGAAGCCTGGAAAATGATATAATAAAAGTCTGCTCAATTTTTACAAAGCCTTAAATACATTATTTTCAAAGAAATATCTAAAAGATCTTGATGGTGATCTTGCAATGATTTTATTACTTCTGACTTAAACTATGTCAAGAACAAGAAGAATTACTCTTCAGCGCCATCTTTATACCTCATTAAGAACTAAAATGAGCAGGCCAGGACAATGCCATTCATTTTCAGTGACAATCCTATTTTAAGTATGGAAAATTATTTTTAAAATACAGAACTTGTTACCTTCCACATATGTGTTATATAAGGTATAATTATTAATTATAAATTATAAAAAACTAGAAAAATATATTTGTACAAGACAGCAGAAAGCATTTTACTTTGCACACATCAGTGTGACATGCCAGGAAAATGGCAATCTGAAAATTTAAGTCTTTTAATTGCTTTATTTTTGTGCTATTATGAAGATATCTCTTGAAAATACTCTTGAAAAGAATATGAAAAGAATATTTTTTTAATTGGAATGTAAAAAAGAAAATTGCATTACATAAAATTAAATAGTAATTTTATTGTGCGGACTGCAATTTCCGTATTTTGCGATATCTTACACACAAATTTTGCTCGCATTATATTATATGTAAATTTTATCTTGAAAAACGGCTCTAACGATTTTGATTACATTTTGCACCCTACAGTTTTCGGGCACGAAAAGACCATTGGGATGGATCTCGTGTTCGAGAAAATTTAGATTAGTGGGTCATTTTTGGGTCATAATGGGTCAGGGTCAAGCTAATTATATCTAGAGAACGGCTCAATCGCTTTTGACTAAATTTTGTATCTAACCATTTTCGGCCACGAAAAGACCATTGTGATGGGTCATGTGTTCGAGAAAATTCGAATAGTAGGTCATTTTTGGGTCACTGTGGGTCAAGCTAATTTTTATTTATAAAACGGCTCTAACGAATTTCACAAAACTCTATATTAATTACGGCTCTACAGTTTTTGATTACGGTAAGACCATTGTGCTAAGTCACGTGTTCGAGAAAATTCGATTAGTGGGTCATTTTTGGGTCACCGTGGGTCAAACTAAGTTTATCTAGATAACAGCTCTAACGATTTTGACAATTTCGCACCCTACTGTTTTCGGGCGCGAAAAGACTATTGGGATGGGCCTGATGTTAAAGAAAATTCGATTAGTGGATCATTTTTGGGTCACCGTGGGTCCAGCTAAGTTTTAGATAGCGGCTCTACGATTTTGACGAAATTCTGTAATCTATCGTATTCGGGCACGAAAAAACCATTGGGATGGGTCACGTATTCGAGAAAATTCGATTAGTGGGTCATTATGGGTCAGGGTCAAGCTAATTATATCTAAAAATCGGCTCAAGACACTTTCACAATTTTTTAATATACGGCCGTTTCTGGTCATGAGATGACCATTGGGCTAAGTCACATGTTCGAAAAAATTCTATTAGTGTGTCATTTTGGGTCACAATGGGCCAGGGTCAAGCTAATTGAATCTAAAGACATGCTCAAAACATTTTGACCAAATTTTATATTATACCGTTTCTGGGCATGAGAAGAGAATTTGGCTAAGTCGCATGTTCGAGAAAATTCGATTAGTGGGTCAATTTAAGTCACAATGGGTCAGGGTGCAGCTAATTGTATCTAAAAAAAAAGGCTAATACGATTGTGACTAAATTTTGTATTCTATCATTTTCGGGCTCGAGAAGACCATTGGGCTAGGTCGCATGTTCAAGAAAATTCGATTAGTGGGTCATTTTGGGTCACAATTGGTCAGGGTCAAGCTAATTGTATTTAAAGTGCTTCAAAACATTTTGACAAAGTTTTGTATGATCCCGTTTCCGGGCATAAGACCATTGGGCAGGGTCGCATGTTTAAGAAAATTCAATCAATGGGTCATTTTGGGACCTAATGGATCAGGACCAAGCTAATTTTATCTAAAAAACGGCTCAAAAGATTTTGACAAAACTTTGTACTACACCGTTTCTGGACAAGATAAAACCATTGGGCTGGGTCGCATGCTAAGAAAATTCTATTAGTGGGTCATTTTGGTGATAATGGGTCGGGATCAAGCTAACGGCATCTCAAAAAGGTTCAAACAATTTTGACAATTTTCTTTGTTATACCGTTTCACAGTACAAAAAGACCATTGAAATAGCTCACATGTTCGATAAATTTCGGTTAGTGGATTTTTGAATCAACGTGGGTCAAGCTTATTTTATCTAGAAACGACTAACGATTTTCACTAAATTTTGTATTCCATCGTTTTCATGCTCGAGAAGAGCATTGTGTTAGGTCGCATGTTGGAAAAAATTCGATTAGTTGGTCATTTTGGGTCACTATGTCTCAGGGTCAAGCTAATTGCATGTAAAACAGAAAGAATAATTCAGTGGAAATAATATATCGAGATAAACACGAATCTAATTTTGACCGAGCTTAGCTCGGTCATTCCTGCTAGTTGACTCCTATGCTCTAGTAGTGGGCATAGTACTGGGCTTGTGATGTATGAATCTTCAAGTTTCCTGCTTATCCAACAAATAATTTTTAATGTAATATATCAACTTTAGTTTAATTTAAAATGATACATGATATTAAAGATGTTGTTTTAAAGAAACTTATCTCTTGATGAAATCTCCAAGAATTTGCCAAAAAATCTTTTTGAAGACTCTAGAAAATAAACAAATGTAACAGCAAGAAAAAAACAATTACTCCAGTTTATGGAAAGTTATCATTTAAGGCTCTTTTTTTCAGCCGTTTTCAAAAATTGCATGTTGGGCTTGTTTTTAATCTTTAAAAATTAGTTGCCCGCTATAGCTGCATTTACCTTAATAGATCTGGTAATACACTGTAAATTAAAATGTCTGAAACGGAGTGATCAATTTTCCGACATTTTAAAATGTCTGAATTTTTTCAGACACTTTTTGTGTCTGAATTTCGCACACTTCAAACGTCTTAATAGCATCCATTTTTTTATAAGCATCATACGTAGCCGTGTTTGACCACGTTGAATCCTGGAAAAATATTTGGCTGGGGTCCTGCCTACCACCCCCTACAACCTGATTTTTTTGGTGCTCCCAATTTTGGTACGCAATTTTTGTTAAGCTGATAATTTAAATCTTTTACGACATTTTACTGATTCTAATCAATATTTTGAACTTCAGGAGTAGAACAAGATTAAAACAAATATTTATCTAAATATTAGATTTTTAAAATTTGTTTTATTTTTAATCTTATTTTACTCTAAAAGTTCAAAATATTGATTATAATCAATACAATTTCGAAACAGATTTAAAATATAAGCTTTACAAATATTGCACATCAAATTTGCGGGCACTAAAATCGTAGGGGGCGGGGCACGGCCCAGTATGCCCATTCTTTCAACAAGAAGTTCTTTTGCAAAAAATGCAACCCTGCATTGTTATTTAAATTGAGATGTCCGGTATTCGGGAGTATTCGTTGTGGAGGTTAATGGACATTCCCGAATAGCTGAAACATCTATTTAGCGAATACTTTTTTAATCCGCATAGCATACATATTTGTATATTTTTACCCCACAAGAGCAGACATCTCCGATTATCGGACAAATTCAAAGGCAAGGGCTATTGAGGACTTTTAAAGTACAAGGATAAATATATATATTTCTTATAATCTTGTCCTACTCTACTTCATATAATTTAAAGATTTTTTAAAAACTTATATTGCCACATAGGCAATTTTACATATATATCAGATGATAATCACAACAGCTATTTAACTATGAATAAATAAATAAATATTCTACTTTATCCCTTTGCACTGGAGGGCTCCGGAGCGGAGCCATTTAAAATTTGTCTTCAAACTCGGTCTCCGCTACGGAGACAATGCAATTAATTTTGTGATACCTGTCTATAAAAGCCAAGATTGCATGGCATCACAAAATTATTTGCATTGTCTCCGTAGCGGAGACCTCGAGTTTGAAGACAAATTTTAAATGGCTCCGCTCCCGATCCCTCGAGTGCAAAAGATTAATATTGAGAAAAAAATAACTTCGGTATTTTATTTATTTTGTTTTAAATCTTGTTCTACACTAAAAGTTAAATCTTTCATTATAATCAGTGCAAGATTTAAGGTATCAGCTTTACGAAAATTTCATACAAAATCCCCCCCCCCTCCCCGCAAAAAACTGAAAATCCTTATTTAAAAATTTATATTGCCACATGGGCATATTATCATTCCTATGAGCTACTAAACAAGACATCTTTAAAGCAAAATAAAGCCGCAAAAAAAAGAAGTTAGCACATGATATCACTATGATACACACTTGCGATGCTTATCAGTAAAGTCTAATTGGAAAATGACCTTCGAAGTGAAATATATTTTCTACACACGAAGCGAAAACGAAATAAACAAATGATTTCCTTTTTCCTGACTGGGTTACATCTATGTTTCCAAGTCAAAAGTTTTCCACATTAAAAGATTTAATAGCTTTAGAAATATATCTAAGAAATACTTGAGATAAATATTCTTTTTCAATTGTATATAAATTTCATAAAAATCCAATTTTTTTTTCTATTTCCTTGTGGTCGTTTAGTATGAGATAAGCATTAGCCATTGAAACTAAGAACTTCCATATTGAAAACAAAACAAGAGAATGAACTTAACTTAAAATTTGTCTGTGTTTTAGTCATATTATTACTTTAAATTTGAGAAAAAAGATAATAAATAATACATAATTTGTAATAAAAGACAACGTCATAAGTTTAAAAATATATACTTCTAGAATTAGTGTTTTGTTTTGCAAAAAGATTCAAAACTAATTAAATTTCATGTAAGATTTTGTTTAGTACAATAAATAAAATCACAAGACACTAATTTTAGTACTATAAAGAAATTATAACACTTACTTCAATCGCTGTTTGCATGAGGTAAGAAATATTCCTCGATTTGAAATTTTAAAAACTACCACAACCACAGTGAGGGAGAAAGACTTGCATCAGTGTAAAAGGTAATCCCATAATACATCCGACTAGCCATATTTAAAGAATGAGATGTTTCATCCTGAAAACGTGACCCCCCAGACAAAAGTTTCCTTTTTTTGCCAGCTTCGACAGGACGAAGATGAATAACACAATATTATTGATATAAATTAATACGAGTTAACACTAAGCCCATTGCACCCGCTTTGTAGAATTTCCGGGTGTGATCTTCAACCGTCGTCTACTTCTGTGTCTGTTCTATGTCTATCCCGCCCTTATATCGACGACAGCTTCTAAGAGACATTTGATGTCAAGCACACACGTCAGATGTATGTATTTAATAAATAATCAAAGTTAATACGAATTAAAATCACAGTACTTCACATTTCGCAAAAAACGAATTAAAATACACGCGTACATAAAAACAAACTTCGTTTGAATTGCAACGTATGCCAATTCGAACGAAGACATCTAAAACGCATGCGCGGGAGTACACCCTGGTGGTTGTGTCGGAAAAATCAAAAGGTCTTAAATTAAGACACGTTTAAGGGTGTATTCGAAAAAATATTTTCCCACCCTCAACAGCTCGAAATTTTCAGACTCATTTTTAAAAGTAAAAACATGAAACTTGCTGGGGTGATTTCTGAAGATATGTTTAACATGCCGTGTGATTTCATTTTCAGCTCAATTAATTTAGAATTTGATTTTTAAGCAATTATTTTCTCAGTATGACCATTTTTTTCATTCCCAGATCGCCCGCTTCGGAAAAATCAGTTCAAAACGCCAACTTTGACAGCGTTTTTTACAGTATTTTCTGCATTTATCAAAAAGTTATTAAGCACGGCACATTATGTAGTTTCTAAATAAGAGAATCTCCCAGTTTGATGCGTTTGAGAGCAAAAATGAATTTTAAAATTAATCAGAAAATAAGCAGTTTGGATCGGAATACACCCTTAAAGCAATGAAGTGTCTTAAAATAAGACGTTTGCGGATATTTTAGACATTATTCTCAGTTCATTTACACCATGGCCATAGTAAGACACTTATGCATCTTAAATTAAGACATCTATAATGTCTTAATTTTCAGATTAAGACACTTAAGTGTCTAAAATTCTTTTTCAGTCACATGTGTCTAAATTTAAGACGCTTCTATTTGCAGTATATTTGTATTATGAGATGTATGTTCAATGCGTGATAGAAACAACGAAACGCCCTAAATTCAAAATTTGTTATACAGAGGACCTAAGTATTATAGCGTTTGCTCGTTACAAAACGGTTCTCGCAATAACTAAGTTTAAGATTTCGTATAATTGAACATAAAAGGGACGTGAAAGTTCATATGGATTAATTAAAATAGCAGAACCATTACTGTTATCGGTGAACATTCAGCTTAATAAATGTTGATTTCTGAATTTATAAAGAGAAAAAAAATTAATAGATGATAAAGAACATATGCTTATCATTTATTTATTAGGACACTTTTTTTTAATGTATTTTTCTTTACATTTTTACTTTCTTTTATCTTCAATAGAAGACAGTATTGTAATCAAAAATTTTTTCGACTTCTGGTTTTCGACGGTTTTACACGTTTTAGGGGTCAGAGATCCCCAAAACATGTTTATATACAAAACGTCTGTCTGTCCCTCCTCCTCCATGATCCTCCATGAATTTGGAAATATTCCGCCGGAAGAGGGCGCTATAATAGAGGTTTTTGTACCATAGAAAGTGTATGAAGTTAAGCATAAAATTGAGCCAATTTTTTTGTTTTTGGCTGTGGTCAGCAGGTTCTCCTTTAACTTGCAAATATTCTGCCGGAAGGGGGCGCTGTAATAAATCTTTGTGCCATTTTCATTATGGTACCATCGAAAGGTGTAAAGTTATGCATAGAATTGAACCCAATTTCATATTTGTTTTTGGTTATGGTCCTGCTTGAATTTCGAAATATCCCGTTGGAAGGGGGCACTGTAATAGCGATTTTGCATAATTTTTCTCGATTTTTCGTAGTTCTGTTGTACATCGGCGTCTCGTGAAGTGACAAGAACTTCGAATCCTGCTAAGTTGGCTGTTCGAAAACAGCTGGTGTACATCAGAATAACGAAAAAGTATTGATTTTTATAAACATCATGCCGAGATTAACTAGTTTTTATTCCGATTAATTAACTGAAGCAGAAATTTAAGCTGAAAATCAAAGTTGATATAGTATTGAACTAACTATATTGAAGTATTAACATCTGTAACTACTTTCTGAAATATTAAGATGTATGATATAGAAAAGTTTTGGGATTGGCACATCAAACTAGTTTTTTGTACCACGTTCCAATAACTTATTTCTTTTGTAATTACCTAACCCCTTTAATGCATGATTTTCTTATTTTGTTTTGAAAACATATTTGAGTCTCTTGTTGTTAATTATCCATTAGAAAAATAGCGAAAAATTTTGTTTCCTTTTGGAAATATCATTCCTGAGTTACATAACAGAAATTGCTCAAAAAATTGTAATTTTAAATTGTATACTTACTTTAAAGTGTTTGCGCTGCACAATAGCAACTATTCAACGATATAATAATTTTTATAATGCTTTTAAAATTTTTCCCAATTAATAATGGCTACCCCATATAGATATAGAAAAAATGTCACTCGAGCACAGTGCAAGCAGTATCAACAAAAGGTGTTATAACACCGCCGTGATAACAAGTCGAAACAAAAACAGGCTTCACGACTTTAAATGCATGTTATCAAGCGTAATCAACACATAATAGTTCACCAAAAGAGTAATAGAAAGTATCAATGGCCAAAAAAAAAGTTACTCTTGATTTACACTATGCATTTAAGGTTAAATGAATTCAGAAAAGGAAATGGAACTTGTTTCTGAAATAGTAGCTAAATATATTAACTTCACAAAATAACTTTGAGGTGTTTCACAGTATTGCTTTAATTTAATACAAGCTAAAATCTTAAACAACGATTTAACGCACAAATACGTACAAAGTTGACAAATCCCATACGATCGCTTCGAGGATTCCCGGATCCCCAGTGCGGAAAAAAGATTAAAATGGGTTCGAAGAACCCCTCGGCTATAGCTCAGGAATCCTTGAAACGATCATTTTAAGTTTGTACGTATTTATGCGTTAAATCGTTGTTTAAGATTTTAGCTTGTATTAAAATTCGCACAGTGTTTGATTTATGCTTATTGCTTTAATTTATTATGTTAAAAACACATGAATAAATACATTTTACTTTAAAATGAGGTTTTTGTAAACTCGCAATGTGTTTTCCCCCTATATCGAGCTTTCTGCAATACATTCTTAAATAACGAGCCTTTACCAAATAAAAATGGATTCTTGTTGAAAAAAAGTTTTGATATGAACTAATTTAACTCTAATATTATATTTAAAAATTCACAATTAAACTATTCTCCTCGACCCTTTGTATCACCGTGTTGCAGATCTGCAACATACCCAAAACGTCATTGTTAATTCAACAGTAAACTTCAAAAGACTATTTTGTTTTTTATTCTATTGCACTATTATTAACATAATTATTTCACTGAATCCGCTACATTGTTACACATCCGCTATACTGTTTTTTTTTTCTTTTTTTTTTTCTTTCGCGCCAAAGTTTGATTTATCGCTTGATCAGCTACACGTGATTTTTGCTGAATTAAGCTTTGAAATAGTGGAGTTAAAAAAGTCTGCAGATGTCTACAAGTATACTGTTTACAAAAGTAAGTTACAATTCTTTATTTAAAGACCATTTTCGAGCTAGGAAGTTTGATATGAATAAGATAAAAGTAAACTTTTGTTTGTTGCAGATCTGCAACAACGCGACATGTCATTCCTTGTAATGGATTTTTCTAAATATCGAAGGGGCATCGAAAATTTCTTCTAATGGTTATTTAATTTGCATTTCTTTCAGAAGAGCAAAATTATTGAAAAAGGGAAATAGTTGTCTGTTTTTATATTATTTAATTGCTATAGGGTAAGTTAGGGATCTCCCCCCCTCCTCCTCTGTAAAATTAATACAAAGTCCAAAGCTAGCAAAAAAGGGAAACGTCTCGTAGGAAAAAGAATTAAACAGAAAAAGCATAGAGCGCCTACTCAACATATTTCACCAAAACAAGTGCGCCTAGACAAAATTGGGCGCTAGCCATATGGGGCAGAAAAAAGAATACGTTCTAAATACCCCGATTGTAAAGTCTTTACTCAAACTGTTTGTGAGAAATATGCTGTGGTACTTTGCTACAACAAAACTAACAATTGTTTAAAAAATTTTTCATGTGAATTAAAATTTTAAATATGTTCAGTTTTTGTGCCATTTGGCAAGATGTTTCAGATATGCAACAAACCCATTTTTCCAAATAAAATTTTGTTCTGTTCTGAATTTTTTTATTTTTTCCATGCTTAAAATGATGCATTTTAATATCTAAGAATTTTTCAAATCTGAATTGTTGAGTTACAAAGGGTTAAAATTATAAAAACCTTCATATGGCAGAAAACTTTGCCAAGAGTTTTTAACGATGGAAAATAGTGACCACTGTTGCCATTCATTTTTTATTCTAATCGCCTCTGAAAGTGTCTCTAGCCTGTAGAGTACGAGTTTAAGCGACCAACGAAAACTTAATATTAAGCGGATTTTTTAAAAGTATTAAATGATAGTGATTTTCATATAAGTATCCTTTAATGCATTCATCGCATGATTAATACGGCATTTAAATCCATTAATACCACGCCTTTGCGATAAAGTATACCTGTATCCATATAGTTAGTGTGTCCACGTATAACCTGACCGACCTTATTTTCGCAACCTTTGGTCCTAGATGCATACTTCCAATCACAAAAATGGTTTAAATAATGTAAAGTTATTTTTAAAGCGATTTGGGTCAAGAAACACATTTATTTAAAAAATTACGAAATTTAAATTTTTATACGGTCCCCCGTTCCTATAAGTGATATTTAGTAAAAATTTACTGTGACACTAACAAGTAAGACAGAAAAAGTCCCATTCATCTAACATTAAAATTGACCGAGTTATAAAACTTTAAAATGCATGACTTATACCACTTTTTTGCATATCAAAACAGATGATTTCGACCGTGCTTTCAGGGGTCGTATATAAAGTACTTAAACTTATTTCAAGGTATCTGAGGTTTGAAAGAAATCGTACCACTATTACGTTTGAGTTAACTTTATTAGTTAAGTTTCAGATTAGTTAAAATAATTGTATTTTAACATATGTTGTATTTTGTAAGGATTTGAGGCTATGATTTTTTTTTTTTAACAAAAATTGTTATTTTCCTAAGGTTTTATTTAACTTGAAACGATCGTCTTTCCAGTTCAAAATTTTCACTCGTACTTTAACTAACTTTCAAATGTCCGATCGAAGTTAATATTTTACATACTGGCTTAAATCCGATTACAATGCAATATTATTATGATTTTTGATGCTTAGCATCTTATAAGTATTTATATTCGAGGATAACACAAAAAAAAATCTGATGGATTACCGTCAACAAGTTTAAGGAATGGTTTTAGATTAGATAGCATAAACCTGCGATGGTTGTTTTTTATAATTAAGTTTTATGTTTTTTTTTTTTTTTTTTTTTTTTAACGCTAAATAAAAAAAAATTACCTTCACTTTTAACTATCATGTCAGGGTTTTTCGCAAATCGTAAGTTTCAAGTGTAAAAAATAGCGAAAAATATGATGCTATAAAATAGATGTAACACTTTTTTATTCAATTTAATTTTATTTAATTCAATAATTTATTAAATTTTGTGGCTTATACTGAGTTTCTTACAGCTAAACAGCTCAGGGGTTCGATGCGATTGGGAGGGTAAAGGGGATCAATTTTAAATTTGAGCTTTTTGACTTTGAAATTTGCGATTTGAGAAAAATCCTGTCCTGATGGTTTAAAATGAATGTCATTTTCGGATTCAGAGCTAAAAAATACATGTGAATCAATTTTCAAAAGCTAAAAAACATGGCACAACCCAAAATTTGAAAGACGATGTAATCTAACAGCATTTTAAAATATGTATCATTTTCGTAAAGAATTGAGGCTGTTGATTTTCATACTTTTATTTAACAAAAATTCTGTTATTTTTATCCTCTTATATGTTCAGTACTTTGCAGTAATATATCACAATGATTAAAGATTTCAAATTTATATTGCAATGCTAATTTTACTCCCAACCATTTCTTTAATATATCTGACAAAATTATATTTCTACTAAATTTGTGAATGACCCCTAAATTTCCGCAAAAAATTTGCCCCAACTTTAAACAGCTATTACTCGGTCAATTTTAATCGTAGAATAACGGGACTTTTTTTGCCTTACTTGTCAGTGTAACAGTTACATTTTACTAAATATAAGTTATAGGACCGGGGGACCGTATAAAAATTTAGATTCTGTAATTCTTCGTTAAATTGCTTTTTCGCTTCAAACTTTTTTAATCTTAACTCTGCATCTAATTTTGACCACTTTTGTAATTAGAAGTATGCATCTAGGACCAACGGTTGCGAAAATAAAGGTCGGTCAGGTTATACGGGGACACACTGTATATAAACGAAAACAAAAAATCCGACTTCAAAACTATGACTGAAAAGTTTCAATTATGTATTGGAAATCAGCGTCTAATACTGTTTAAATAACCACACATATCCTTCGCCAACCTACCCTCTCCCCCCCCCTTTTTTTTTTTACAACATTATTTTATAGTTTGTTTCAGACGGTAGTGTATCTTTCCCTTTTGAAATGTCTAGAATGTACTTGAAACACAAATTTTTTTTTAATATTCTTAAAACAAAATCTAAATTTTACTGAAGAATTTTCAGATTGTAACATATTGCCGCTTTTTTAGGAACTTTTAAGATAATCGTATTTAGTTATCAGTTTTATGAAGGGATGACTAGAGTCATTGTCTGTTACATATCAAAATGTTTTCGTCGGACAAAACATTTAGGAAAGCTATAGCACTGTATGCTCCGTAGATACTCCAGAGTTCCATGAAATTATAAAATTCAATTAACACAGTTATTAATAGTAGTACAGTAGAGAATGACTACCAAATACTACGATGTATCAGAAGCTGTATAAAACAAAAAAGTAGACATTTTTTTCACTTCATTAAAATCTGCACAGCCATATTGTGACAGAAATGGAGCAGCAGATTTTCAGTTCTGAAAAATTTTAACATAAAGATAAGTAGTTGCCTGTATATATTCTTATTCTACCAAGATTTCAGAAACACTATTTTAAATTACAGGCAAATTGTAGGCTATAAATATGATAGATTTAGACTGAAATAATTAAAATTAACAAAACTTTTCGTATAATAATCGCATAAATTGTTTTTCGCAAATTTTTAAACTGGAACGATATTTAGTGTTCAATGGAAATAATTTTTATCTTGTAAAAGTTACTTTATAAACAAGTTTAACATAAGGTGCATTTAATTTTAGCACTAATTAAACATTTTTTTTTTAATTTCGACGATTTGAATGAATTTAAAATCCTAAAATTTTGAAAACTTAAGTTCAAATCTGTTACCAGCATGCATCCCCATTACCATAGTATCATATTTAAAAATAAGTTATTAGCATGTTCCAAAAAAGCAACAAAAATCAAATCTTTTATTTAAAAAAAAAAAAAACCTTAAAATATACTTGCTGTTGAAATGTTTAAATATTTCTATAACAAGTATAACGAAAATGTATATATACATTTTCGTTTGATATTATAAGTTAATCTATGAAAATGTATGATTTTATGGTTAAGACGTGCAATAATTTAAAAGGCAAAACATCTAACTTCTATTTAGATCCCTTTTTTCATTTTTTATAGCTACCTCAGAACAGCTTTTAGTCTAAAAATGATAAAACAAATTTTAAATGAGGAAAAAACAAATTTAAGTACGATGAAATCTGTTGGTAACGGATTTGATAAGCAATGAAGCGTTTCTGTATGTAGGGGTTATAATACTGAAATTCCGTTAGAAAAATCAAACTTATAAATGTACTTTTAAATTGTTAAAAAGCTCAAAATACTCCACTGAACAGAATCGTTTTGAGAAAAAAGTGAATCATTAATTTGATTGCGAGTCAAAGTGCTAAATTTGTTTATGTATTACCTTTTTATTAAGCTTTAAAACTATTTTTTTAATATATAGTTGCTCAATGTGTCTAACGAAATACATGAATATTCAATTAAATTATATATTTTGTGTATGTTACGTTATAAAATAGACATTTAAAATCAGCTCTTTAAAATTATTGTATGTGCTCAAATGATCCCACTGACCACATGTATAAAAAGTAAAAATAAAGCTTTTGTACATTTGTATTTATAAAAATACTAAATTTGTAAAAAAGAAAAAAAAAACTTGACCAAATTCTCATTATGAGTAAATTTACCATGTTCACGGTAACTCGCCGAGTACGTGCGTATTTAGCACGGATAAGTGTAACGTTCATATATTTGTGTTGGGGGAAAGTAGGGTAATGACGCTCAGCGGGCAATCCCGCTCACTCAAATATCTCTAACCAGAATAGAATTGAAAACGCGCGATCGGTACTACCATCTAGAGAACATCATTGTAAATTCCCAGTAAAGATGTAGTGACCGTCCGAAGGAAAGTGTTTTTGTGTCCTCACGTTATTAGTTTGCAATTGTTTTATTATGAAATTCTAGAATATCTAACTTGAAGCTAAGTATACTCTTATTTTCAAATGTATGTTTACTCATTATGCCATTAAAAATGTATACATTTAGCTGTATGTTCATGCTTTTATTTTTGCAGTGCGTTGTTACACAAACTATAACGCATTATAACCCAACATGGCGATGAAGGGTAATGGCACTCACGTGAAGTTTCGAATAAGTCAAACGGGAAACTTACAACGAAACATAATGTTTCAAAAAGTAAGTTATATAATACACAAGCTCAGAAGAAGACAATGATAAGTCGCAGTTTTGTGATGATGAAAAACCAGATGATTTGCTTCTAATCGGACAGGATATGGAGACAGAAATCTGGTGTTTTTGCGCAGAATTCCGGAGAGATAACAAAACGTAGTTTAACTCCACAATATGTGAAGAGTGGTCGCATAAAGCCTGCAGTGGTGTGAACAGGCCATGCAACTACGTGACTTTTGTCATACTTAAATGTTGAATACAAATTTTGAGCGCAATTACCCTACCATGTCAGACATTACCGCTCAATCTGTGGTACAATTGATTAAATGATGAAAAAAGTTCCTAAAACTTTTTTATGCAAATTAGTTTATTACAAACTGTTCCTAATGATTTGGAGTTATACTTCGTTGATAAAATATTGATTTTTTGTGTAAATTTGACTAGCTGTTAGTTTTCTCCTTTAAGTGAGCGCTATTGCCCTACTTTCCCCTACTTGGTAAAATTGTGTAAAGGCAAAAACACTTAAGTCTACTCTTCAAACTATTGCTTGTGATCAAAATGACTTTCTGGGCTCATCTATATTCGATAAAAGTAAATGAAACCTTTCTATAGTTGTGTATGTTATATGCTTAATTAATACTAACTTGTATGAATCTGCAGTTTAAAATGTACATTTTACACTAATTGCAGCTGCAGAAATTGTTATTAATTTATATATTTCTTTCTATTACATAATTAAATTGTTATAAAAATTTCTTTTTAATGCTAAGAGTATTGGATGTTGTTAAAATAAAATAAACATTCATATTTATTTCTTTTATTATATTTTTAAATTGTAATAAAAAATTAACCTTGATATCTACAGTTAAATTTCTAACTCCTCATGGTGTTTCACAGAGTACGTGCATATTAACCCCTTCGGGATGAGTCACCTACACGTGGCGCATAAAGTGCTAAAAATGCTTGATTATTCGTTTCAGTGATTTTTTATTAAAAAATGTTCCTTATTTAAGTAAAACGCTTCTGCGATTAAATTAAGCAAAAATTTCTATTTTCGAAAACCGGTGACAAAAGATTAAAATGTTTGTAAAGGACGCTCTTCGCGAAGGAGTTAATTGCAAATAGGTAAAATATTCATATTTGTCTGCAGATTTTCCAAGTCTCCGGCTTTTTGCACACCGCTATTATCGTAGGGAAAATGTTGTTTTAAATCGCCCAAATGATCCATTAAATGAAGAAACATTTTCTGTATTAAAATAGTATCGAAAAAGCCGGACAATTGGCAGCCCTGTATTTGTCTATCATCAAATTGTAAAAATCAATCTTTGAAAAAAAGTTTTTACGCAAAATTTGAGTTTGTTGTATATTCCTTATATTTCGAAATGTATATTTCTTTACATTTCGAGACATACCTTTTGAGCAACAATTTTTAGTAAAGTCTAAAGCAGCCATACTCAAACTATTTTTTTCTCGCGGGCCACAAACTTATGTTTGCGAAGTTAGATGGGTTGCAATACGCTTATAAATGGTTATAAAAAAGAGTAATTAAAATAAGATAACATAAATAGCATAATGAAGAATTATAGCAATGTTAATGATTGATAGGGTTAAACGTTTGTTTCAGAAGTGTTAAAAGAATTAACACCACATTTCCAAATAATCTTCGTGGTAGAATTCTATTGCAGATGATGTAGAAATATGCTGCGAAGTTTTATTGTTTGGAAATAGGTGTAAAATTTTTTGGTGCCAATTTTTTCTGCGACAAACTTTCAACTCTTAAAAAAAATTAAAAATATTAACTATAATAAGTATAAAACGCAATAATATAACAATGCAGACTATCCAAGTTCTAAAGAAATAAAACGAGTGATTTTTTTTTTTTTAAATCAGTCACTTTTGCTCATGGCAATTGTTTTTCTTTAATTGTAGAAATATATAATGCAAATTTGTAAAAAGAACATTTGACTAAAAAAGGTGTTTTAATGTAAATTTAAATTGCTTATAAATGACAGGGCAGATTTTGCCTTCCTATCGTAATATATAAAACAGTGAAGATCTTGAATACTTTTTATGCCCATCTACAGTGTGGCGGGCCGCAGGTTGAGTATGGCTGTCTAAAGGTAAATTTAAAGGAGAACAGCGGAGTTAAAAGAAGATAACGTATCGTATATCAGTAACATAGGAAATTTGTTAAAAGAAAGCAACAATCCGCTGTTTAAAATTATTGTAAGTGATTATGGTGTGTTAGTGAGCACGTATACATTGCTGATAATGAAAAGAAATAAGTGTAACATTTAAATGACTGCTACATGCAAAATTATAGAAATAAAAGCAAACTTAAACCTAGTTTTGAAAATTACTCTACTCTATGCGCTCAAGCGTCGCCTGAGCGCAGCTATATTTAGTCAAAATAAATGAAACATTACTATTTCACTTTTCCTGCTGAAATAGAAAAATGTATAAATCCAATTTCTTGGATTATTGTAAGTGTTCGAGGATTTTCACGGTGTGCATTGCATGTTCATTATTCAGCAGAAGCAAATGAAGTATTTATGTCTGCCTATTATTTGTTAAAATTAAAAAAAACCTTCTAATTAACCCATATTGTACCACTGTCCTATAAATAGGACAGCTAATAAAACATTTTTTAAAATACAATTGGTAAGGATTTTCTGGATGCATTTTGTTATGACGTCTTTAAAATACATAAAAGTATAACATAAAAAAAACAATCAATTAAAATTTAATTGAAAAAAATCTAATTTTTTTTTAAATTGTGATCTTATCTAGAATTTTACCGTTATCTTTTTATTGGAGAAATCAGAGTATTTTTGAACAACATGAACAGTATTTTTAAAGTAAAATAAAATATTTCCTCATAAAATTAGTTTATGCATGAAATTTATGTCCTTACTATGTGTCCTACAAATATGTCCTGTTTATAGAACAGCTAGTTAATTAAACTTTTTTTTTTTCAAAATTTTGCTAGTATCTACTTAATTACGCCATATTAATGATATAATCGAAGTTTTAAAAAAATTCATAAATATTTAATTGGTGTGGTCCAATATGGGTTTTAAAAAAAAACATTAAATGAATACGATATTTTACTATGCCTACTTCCGTGTGAATTAATGCTGAAATTATTTTAAAAAGCAAATTTTAAATACAATCTTAAAAACTTTGGAATGTGCTCAATATCTCACTGAACGAATGTATATTCTGTAAAAATAAGTGACGCAATTCGAAATTTGTGTTTGATGTATGCTTAATTTTAAAAAAAAACCCTGTACAAATCTACGTTTTAAAATGTAATCTTTTAAACTTTTGCTTATGTTCAAATTGTGAAACCTTCATATACTTTTGTCAATACATATATATAAAAGATGTTTTTGTGTCTAGTATATCCTGAAATTGTTATAGTCCTTTGAATCGTTGGCTGCATTGTCACGCCGAGGCATGTATATCCTGTTCTATAGCCTGTAACTGTAGTCTGTTCTGAAAATGTTTCACTATGACTAGTAAATTCAGTAACAGTAAATGAAACTTTTATATGTGTTGCATGGTGAAATTATATAAAAAAAGTAAAAAACAATTCCCTAAATAAACTGTCTCGCTGAACACGTGCTTATTCAGTATAAATAAGATAAATATTTATGTATTTCTTTTGTTAAACTGAAATTCGTATAATAGCTTTATGAAACTATTCTTTAAAATTATAGTAAGTGCTCATGATTACTCGCTGAGCACGTACCCATTCGGTTCAAATAAGTAAAACAGTTCTATGTTTGTGTGACTATATTCTTAGATTGTTAAAAAAAATCTTTACAATTTAAAATTTTTAGTAATTAAAAGCAATTCTATCATTAAGATGTCTCTCTAATGTTTGCTATGGAGCTAGAAATGTGAAGTAAATTTATTTGAAATGCTAAAAAATGCAGCGGTGTTTACATATAAATTCTAAAATATTAAATGAAATATTTAGCCTTTTTTGAGTAGTTTTATGCAGTAAATGTTAATGCCTTTAACATTTATTGCATAAATACTGCACAACATAGATTCTGCATAACATTACTGCATAACATAGATTCCTAATTTTTTTTTAAGAATGTTTATTAGATACGTTGTACTCTAAATAGACATGTACACAAACATATGTATATTCATTAAGTTTAAGACATGTGAATATGGTTTCATAAATCTAAATATGTGAAACTAATTGCATTTTTAAATTTCTTGTAATGTGTTTGATAGACCTGTTTTTCACAAACTGTGGATTGAGCAAATAAATATTAATGCAAAATCATATAGGTATATATTTTAATTCTGTATTGTGCTGAAATTATAAGAAATAATCTTTTTAAATAGATTTACTGTTCTGTTTTGAAGTGCTCAAAATCCCCGATTCATCAAATTGTTTTAACAAATTATGTAAATATTTTTTAATTTTATAATGTTAAGTGTCAGAAGTGTTTTTAAATATTGTAAATATATTTTTTACCGTATCTGGAACACTCAAAGTGCCCGAGGAAATCATTATTCTTTGATTATAATTGAATGAATTGCGTAATTTTGTTTAATGTATACCCAGTGTCCAGGGGTATAGCTGGGCACCCCGGTCTCCAGGGGGTTTAAATATATGGGGACCTGGTCCTCCAGGTTGGGGGTTGGGCGTGGAGCAATTAGTCCACCCTGTAAAAAAAATCTTGTTCAGAATCCGCTGTCGGTATTTCATACTATTGAAATTGTAAAATCACTGCATATTGTAATATTACTTTTTCATTATAATTTTGAAGAAATGTTCACAATTTTAGTGCAATTGATGATAAACGAAATATTTCAGTGCTTTCTATAGTATTGGATAATGTTAAATTTGTAAAAATGATTGTATGAAAATTTTCTCACAATTGTTGAATATAAACACATGATGATAAAAATGTTGTATGGAATTAATGCAAGTTCATAAAATGTAGAATAAATTTCCCAGTGTATCTGCAATAGAATGTAAATAAAAAAAAATCTAAATGTATTCTATGAATGAGGACGTGAGTTTCAAAACTCGCCTTATCCAGAAAACCAAATTCTGTGAGATCGCGAAAAACCTTTTGACTGCTTCCATTGGTTTTCATTGTAAACCAAGATTTTACAATGCCAGAAATATACAATAAAACTATAGTTATTTTGTAGATTGAAGTGTTTTTTCGATGCAGGATCACCAATAGAATAGATTAGAGAAAATTAGATTTTAATTTTGGATACGGCGAGTTTTGAAACTCGCGTCCCCAAATCTAAACGTATCTATAAAAAAATCTAAATGTATTCATTATGTTTATAATGGATAAACATGTACACTTGAATCATCGTGCGTATGTTTATTCATTGTAATAAAGCTATTAAACACATTTTTTTGTAATGATAAACCTGTAAAAGGTATAAAATATTTTATATATAATTTGTATTGATTATATATTCATATATAATTAATAACATGCATTTAAAAGTTTCTTGTATCTGTTTTATTGCTAAAATGAAAACTAAAATTGCATAACTTGGAAAAAAAAAGTTATTTACAGTACTAAAAATGTTTCAGTAACTATTTATTATAGTTAAAGGAAATATTTAAATTTTTCGAGTTATTTGTAATTCTGAAATATTAATAGCAAAGAAAATTTTCTTTATTTTCTAAATGCCATTAAAATTTCCTAAAATTAATATTTGATTTTAAACGTTGCTTTGTAGAAAAAATTTTCTAATTTCTTCGCTGAGTATGTGAAAAATCAGTAGAATTCAAAGAAACGTTTAGATATTTTCTTACATTATTCATCGTACTGAATTTAAAAATAATTGTACTTTATGAAAATTAGTGTTGGCGTTTTATTCTATTGTTTAATTGAAATAGTTTATGAAAGCAGATGAAGAAATGTTAATTTAAAAATTTTTTTAAATGAGTATTAAATGTCTGTAACGTAAGTAGAAGTTTCAAATTTTGTGTTTTTAACTTCATTTTGAATGTCTTACAGAACTTTTAAAAAAGTTAATAAAATTATAAGTTTAATATAGTTGAAGAATATCGGTTAATACTATGAAAGTACAAGTTTTTCTCAATTTAAATTTTAAAGAAAACATTTTGAATGGTGATTGTATGTGCTACAGCTCTTAATCTTTTGACGATAGGCAATTTTAAATTATTTAAAGGAAATATGAGCGGAAAATGGATAATACAAATTAATAAACGAAACAGTTTTTCTTTAATTTGTGTATGCTATAATCCTGTAATTCAGTAAAAATATTTTTTTCACATCTATATGTGTAAACTTTTCATATACATTCTTTTTATATTTTTGTCTCGTATTTCCTAACACATCCTTTATATATTTTTGTTTCACGTCTGTTCTTTTATGTATTTTTAATTTTTGTTTCACATGTTCTTTTATGTATTTTTAATTTTTGTTCCATAGAAAAAATGAGAATTTCTCATGGAGATCATGTCACTTTATAAAATACAGATGAAAATTTTCAATGTTTATTGCATGTTTTGCAATGATAAAATATGTATTTAAAGTGTTTTGTTTTATTGGGCACAAGTTTATTAATATATTTGACAACATAACTAATTTTTCAGCAGGTTTTCTAAATTTATCATGAAGCGTAAATGTATTAATATTTAACAGCACTTGAAAAAGGATACTTGAATGTGTTATGTTAAATTTGGAAAAACAATATTTAATGTGCCGCAAATATCGTATTAGGGATCATTTTTCGAAATGTACAGCACCTGTAAAAGATTCTTGTTTTTGGTATTGTGGTAAATTTGTAAAATAATAAAATATTTTGAACTTGTTGTTACCTGAAGTGCTTAAGATATCTCCTTGAGTTAGTTGCCTAGTCGGTGAAAATAAGAAACATTGAATCATTTCTTGGCTATATTTCAGGACTGAAACTTAACTTGAAATATAAGCCTTTTATCTTAATTTTAAATTTATAAATACAAGGTGATCGAAAAGTCACATATATATTAACCCCGTAAAGGGGCGGTGATATACATTTTATTCTACTTAAATTTAATTAAGATTTGGAAAAAAGCTGTAAAATTACATTTCCTTATTTTAATATTAAAAAACAAATTCTGGTGTGAATTGAACATTAAAGAAACAGAATTACCTACCCCTCAAAGAATTACGCAAGTTTACTGGTTTAATGCCCAAACTGATATTCCCTGAAGGCTTTTTGAAATGTTTTCATAATTCAATCCACTTCAGTTAGTTTAACCTCAGTGTGGCCGGTCTTTCCGATCTCTTCATGTCTGCAACTAAACGGCTTTTATAATGTTACGAACAACTGGAAAATTATTTTAGGACATCGAAAATTCTTCAGTGTTGGGTAAACGATAGATCTATTAAACGACAAAATCTGATCTCTAAAGCAGACTACGTATGATCGCCACATAACACAGCGTGTATCTTCATTGTTAATACCATTAATATGGAGGCTATGTATGAACAGACAGTATACTTGCGAGTAAACGGGCAAATCGGAAAGTTCCCACCAGAACACCGAAGTGAAGCAGCATCGGTTAGTACTTGGGAGGGCAACTCCCAGGGAACACTAAACTGTTGTTGGCTCTGTGTGAATGTCACAGAAACATGGAAGTAAAATTAATGGTGTGGAATGTCCTATATGGGAGGACGGTAGGAGGCAGATACTGAGCCTGAAGATTTCTCCCTTCCGGTAAAGATAAAAATTGAGGGGGAAATGTTGAGGCCAATTCAATATTCCATTACTATAGTACCTCGTCAAAGAGAACCTGTCTTCTTGCGTTTAGAGGCTACGAGATCAATCCTACCGCCATCGGCAAGCAAAGGAGTCATTAGTTTTTCGATTAATAGAATATAGATGGCGATTACATAAGGTGCGACTTTTCGGTCTCTCTGTGTATTAAATTAAACACTTTAACATTTTTTGACATTTTAGTGCTATATTAGAAAGGATAGGCAAACTGAATATTTTAAAGTTTAAAATTACATTTGTAGTTTTCAAATAGCAAATGTTTATTGTAAGTTAATATTTGTTTAGAACTTTATTATGCTAAATTTCTCATAAATGTAAATTTTGTACATGAAAAATGCACAAAGATATAAAAATGCATTAACATATTAATAAATATTATCTAAATGTTATCCGTCATTTTGTAGAAAATTCAAAATTAAGATCGTGCAAAATCAAGGAGATATTTAATTTTTTCATTGCTATAAATATAATTTTTTTAATAATTGGAGTTGTTGTAATTAAATGAATGCTTCTGCTCAAAGCAAGAATAAAACTCTTTGGTAAAGCATATGAAAATTTTCAAAACTTAAAATAGTATTTAATTTTTTTCTTGTATGTCTCAATATGTTAATCATATATATTTAACTTTACAAATGTCTTGTGTGCTTTATATATCCATTAAAATTAATACGTCCGGATGTTTGGAATTTCTTAATATGCTAAAATTGTCAAATGAGTGGCATTTTGTAAAAACTTTCATCATTATTTTTATTTGAAGCATTAAAATTGCTAGACAAATAATTATTCATTTTGGTTATACGATTATTAAACATTTCCTAGTGTTTGTAACATTATTGAAAAATTCATGCTTTAAAATGTTTTGTTATATATTTTGAGTAACAAACAGTTCTAATCTTGCAAAAATCTGGCATATTTTAAAGCTGATATTTAGCCGTTTTTTAAAAATGCTCAAAATGTGTGTGTGTGAGCACATGGAAGAACATTCAATGTTCGAAAATTCCATGAAATATTTAAAGTCATTCTTGAGAATCTTAATGTAAGAAATGAGATTAAAATATTGCCTTTACCAATTCCAAAATCATTTTACAGAACTCGTTATAATCTCTCTTAGAACATATACACTGGTGGCCTAAAGTGTGAACACTTTTGGTATTTTGACGTTTGCAAATTTTCTTACATATAACAAATGAAATGTTCTAAGTTATGCAACTTCTGAGACTTACAATGGAAAATCAATGGTGAAAAAAAATCTTGCATGAAAATCTTTGCCTTAAATTTAATGTAAAAAAAAAATCTTCTGAGAAGTGCGCACACTTTTGTCACCACTCTAGGTCTTTAATTAAAATATTTATATAACAAAAAATTCTAGAACTAAAATTATATTAAAAAAAAGAAAGCCTTAAATGCTTAAACGAAAATAAGCATTTAATATAAACATACGCATTATATAATAACTTATAAGAATTTAATGAACTTTATCTTAACCCTTCACTGCACGACGTGCCACATCTGGCACATACCTAAAAAAAACACGGATTCTTATGTGCCATGAATTTGACCAACTTGATCTCTATCCTGATCAAGAACAGTCCAAAGAGTGGAATAACACTTAAGTCCATGTCAGATGGCTGCGTTTGACAAAGAATTGGAATTTGTTCTTCGAAAACAAAAAAGTTATCAAGCTATTAAGGTAAAATTGACTTTATTTTTACTGAATGCTTAAATATATTAATATAAAAAGAGTTGCAGAGCGTTAAGCAGATAAAATTAAGTTAAGATCATTTAGTTGTAAAATATAGCAATACAATATTTTAAAACCCTAAATGTGTACATGGGGTACACGCCATAAAATATCAAATTTTAGCTGAAAATTTGGAATTTAATTTTTTACTATTTTTCCCATTATTAGACTGATATATAGATTTCAAATAATTTTTTTCATACAAATAGAAAAAATCGTGCAGTGAAGGGTTAAATTTTATTTCAAAATATTTCAAGACGCGCAGACACTTTTGTCACTATTGTTTTAACTCATTTATGATTGAATTTTTATTTTCTCAAATTTGTTGTTAAAATCACTTCAAAATGTTGCAAAATAAACTGGAGAAATACTAAAATTTCGCTATATTTTTTTGTATTTATTTGATAAGATGTAAACGTACTAAGTATGTGAATATGCTTAATATTTGTAATAATAGGTTTAATTATGTTTTGTCTAAATTTATATAAAATAAGCTTTTAAATTGTATATTATATTCTGTGATTAGTATTTTTATGAACTACTAAAAAATATATATTTCTTTACAGTGACTCATAACACAATTATTATTTATAATAAAATAAGAATAATCGTATTTGAGGCTTAAAAACAATTTATTTTATAATTATCTTCAAAAAGATTTTAAATAAATAACTGTTCTAAATGGCTAACAAAAATACGTACCCATTCAAGCCTAGCGCCCTATATTTTGTACGTTACCAAAAATTCACAAAAATAGGCTTGAACATATAATATCAGAATTTTAAAAAATACGATTTTCAAAAGAGTCTACAAGCTAAGATTATGACTAATTTATTTGGATGCTTAATAGAAAAAATACAAATAAACTTACTTTTTATGCTTTGCAATCTTGAAAAATGAAAAATCTATAAACTCCGAAAAAAGGCCTTCATTTAAGCAAATAAATATCCATCTTATGTTGTCATGTCTCGGTAACAGATAGTCATTTTATAGATAATAATTTCATTAAATTTTTATGTTGTAAATAAGAAAATTATACAAATTTTATTAAAATTCGGAGCATCCCAAAAGTGGGACGCTAGGCATAAATGGGTTCAGTTCTCATGAGTGGTTTGTGGAATATTTAAATATTGTGCAAATTTTTCATGTTGCTTAACTGTCAAACTTTCGGAATATGTTTAATTTTTTTTTTAAGTTACTTTCTTAACATACTGAGCATTTCCTTAAAATATCTGTAAATTCTTCAAACTGCTACAATGAAAATAACTTCTAACGTACACTATAAAAATGTAGTAGTCTCAATTCGTTTCAGGTGATTCTTTTGTTAAATGGAAGTTATTGTATTCCCATTATGAATCTTTACTTTGAAACATTAGTTTTTCTAGTTTTTTAATTTTTTTTCTCTTAATGCAAAATTTGTAAAAACAAATGGTGTACTTAATTTGTTTTATTCAATTTTTCCTTTTTTTTTTTTTTTTTTTTTTTTTACACAATTGTTTAACATGTCTTACGAAGCATATGTAAACATACAAATTAAGAGCTATTTTATAGGATTTTTCTGGATATTCTATAAGTGGTCTATAACTGTCTGTTCTAGTTCAAACATAATAGGGCCATAATTTTACATTTAATTAATAAAAATAAGTGCAGATTTTCTAAAAAGATAATCTTAGCACATATTTAATATTTTTTTTTTTTTGTTCAAAATTTGTATGATTTGAAGAAAGCTTGGATGGATATAGGCAGGTATGATTTAATAGGAATTAAAAAATGTTTTAAGGTTTACTTAAATATATTAAATATGTTCATTCTGAAATCTTGCAGAAAAAGAAATTCATATTCCGCTGCTCATATTCCATATTACAGTGAAATCAAGGTTTTTAGAACTGAAATATCTTTACCCCATGCTTTCATCACGGAGGCTGTGCAGTTAAGGAAAGGTGGACGTTAATTTTTTTCCATCGTAGAAAGATGAAATTCTGTGCAAATATGCAGTTGCATAAGTATATCTGTATAAGTTACCATAAGTTTATAGGACACTTTGAAAGAAATTTCCAATCCTCTTTTTAATTTTAAGATTTAAAAAAGAAAATAACTTTAAAAGGAAATTTTAAAATGCTCCATGCTTCTTAATTTTTGAGATTTCCACAATTTTACATTTTAATCACTTAAAACTCTATTACAAACAAATGTGTATATCGATTTTTTAATGCCTTGAAAGGTTAATTTTTTTAGATTTTTTTTTTCAGAATTCCATATCGATTTTCATCAAAATTTTGCTTTTACTAAGTTAAATCAAATTTAATTATCTTAATGAAGTCTAACTTTAAAATGCATACACGGTTTCATCGTAAGCAACATCGGGATTCTTCCTTATCAATATCATGAATTTTCATCAAAAATTATGACTCGTAGATCATTTCAAAAATCTAAAAATGTTGAAAAATCAGTTTTGAGAAAAACAGATTTAAATATATTATAGGGCCAAAACTTTTTTGTGTACGAAATTAACACTTGTAACTTTGAGAAGGCATCTCACATCTGCATGCGGTTTTCGATAAATGACTCAATACAAATCTGAGAATAATAATACACACAAAAAGAAATGTCGATTTTGGGGTCGATTTTTGCTCAAATAAAGGTCTACGATCCCCTTGAGAAATAAAATTGCCATTGAAATATTTATTACGTAGAATAATTAGTTTAATTCATTAAGAATAACAAAGTGGAGTATTTAGTGCTCATTTCTTATACTGTACTACTTATAGATGTGTTAAATCAAATTTTAGAAATTATTTTGCTAATACTGTAAAATCCCAAAAATAAGGAAAACTATTATTAGACCATAAGAAAATGAACCATTGAGCAAAAGAATTTGTGAATTAAAGAAACGTTTCTTTGTTTTTAAAAAAATACGTTTTCTGAAGTGAAATAAACAAAGCTGTGTCCGTATTTTTTAAGCTGTTTTTGCCAGTTACTTTCGAATTTAAAAGCCCCGGAAAATCCAATTAGAAAAAAATTAAGAAAATATCGGAGCAGGACCGCTGTTCCTTTTATATCACATCAAAAGGTGGCGGTATAGTGATAAAGCCCGCTATTTCTTGTCAAAAATGCTAGGTGGTGGGAATAACACTGCCATAAAAGAAACTTTTCATCTGAGAATGGACGGTTTGATTTGTTATTCTTTTGATGTTAATTTTAAATCTAACTATGAGAATGTTCAATCGGTTTTAAAATTGGATTATAAAGTTATTTTTTTAAATATGCGGATATGCGTGTCACTTATGAGTTTGCAAGGAAGTTAACTTTACTCTCATTAAAGTTTACTGCATTTGCCACCTAGCTTTTCCTTTCGTTGCTTTATTTTTTTTTTCTTTTTACATGTCCTAACTTTTCTCAAGAACCACTGAACGGATTTGAATGTAACTTTTACACACATTCCTACTATACAAGCGAAGGTTTTAAGATAAAAGAATATATTGTATCGTGTATTGGAACGTGTAATTATTTTAATATAATTATTGCATTTCAAAGTCACTGCGATTTAATGTGAGCGAGAGAAATTGGCATGCGAGAAACAAAATTTAGTTTGAAGGATTAGTAACTGGCGAGCTTTTATATAGAACAGAGTAGTAACACACGGGAAATAAAATATGATTGGTCGAAATAATTTTGAGAAAATTTTGGATCGTCTACCTTTGTTTATTCACTTTTCTCGTACACTGTTAAAAATTTGCAGCATTCTGTCCAGTCATTCGACCGTTTTTTGAAAAAAACGTTTCATAACCGTAATTTAACTATATTCTGACCATAAAATGGCCAATAATATGGTCAGAATAGTGTTAAATTACGATTGTGTAACCGTTTTCGGAAAAAAACGCTCAAATGACTGGACAGAATACTGCAAATTTTTAAGGGTATGTTTACTAGAATGTCAAGTTCTGGCGTATGTTGCAGGAGTTAGGAAAAAAACTTCTAATCTGAGCATGCGGCATGTGCGCAAATCCACCACTCTGTCATTTATAAAGACACCCCAGATTAAAATGCCACACAACGTAGATTAAATTGAATGTAATTGTCAGAAAAAATACTCCTAACTACTCCTGATAAAATACGGATTTATATTTTATAATTTGGCGGGCATATATGTATGACTATTTTGGAATAAGAAATACTCAACAAAGATAAGAATTTTATTTTCGAATGTATTCAGTCTAATGGCTCTTTTGTTGAATCCTTCTGTTACATCTTGAATTCCAAGATAAAAGAGCTTTTGTTGAAATATCAAGGTTTATTTACACCCCGACCACAATCTTCCAGAGTCTATTCAGTTTTTTTGGATGTCGCATTAAAGAACTTGTTTTATAAGTCCAAAATGCACATTAAGGCCATTCCATGAAACCTAACAAAATGACCTGCACGTGACACTCACCTAAATCCCAATATGGCATAACTCTGAAATATAAACTAACATTAAAAATAACAAATACCGTAGATTTTCATATTAGCATAGTTGTTTTAATTTGAGGATATAATTGCTTTGTTAAAACAGCAGTAGCATGTAAAAAAAGCTGTCCCGCACGCAATATGGAATGGCCCTTTTTAATAGGTTAAAAATCTCAACATTTTTACTATACACATAAGTAACCTGACCATTTTCAGGGTCGTTCCATAACCTGAAAAAATGTCCAGCGCAAGACGCTTACCCAAGCCTCAATATGTAAAATCTTGAATTAAATCTTCAAGTTTCTAAAATATAAACTGTACATTAAAAATAACAAAAAGCATAGTTTTAATTTAGTATAAAACAGCATTGTTAAAAAAGCAGTAATATTTAGAAAAGCTCTGCCACGAGATGGCCCATTAATCCATAGGAGAGACGTCAAGAGACTTACGTGGGATGCATTTCAATTGCAGATTCATTTCTCGGACTTTCCTAAAATTATAACAGTAGATTTAGAGGTACACTATTTTTAGTGATACACATCATGGTTCTTTGTTTTGATTAGCTTTAAATCTAATTTTATAATTTCGTTTACAGTTCCTTTAGAGATATTTTAAGATTATGCGATGGTTCTTTGGAAGGTTGGATTTTGCTTTAAAACATGGGATGCGATTATAAATATAATAAGCATTGAACGTATCTTTGGTGAATATGCATACTTTACCCCCTTTCTTCAGTGAAATACAAACTTTGACGTTTCTTTCGATTTTAGCTCACAGGCTATCAAAGCCTGAGAGCTAATGTGCCCGCCCGTTCTGTATGTATGTATGTACGTAACGCGATAACTCTTGATAGAAACATCCAATTTGCTTCAAAAATTTTTTCTAGGTTCATTGTGATAAGACATTTCCCTGATTAGTTTTGGGAGTTCATTGTTTAAGGATAAAGGGGGAAAAACGGAGTTAGTCCAACCCCTTAATTCAGATAAATGGGTTTTTCATGCAGAACCATTCGATTTGCTCCGAATTTGGTATACCGGTTTATTATGTTAAGGAACTTCCCTGATTGGTTAAGGATAAAGGGGGAAAAGGGGTGTTAGTCCACCCCCTTAATTCAGATAAATGGGTTTTTCATGCAGAATCATTCGATTTGCTCCGAATTTGGTATACCGGTTTATTATGTTAAGGAACTTCCCTCATTAGTTTTGGGGGTTCATTGGTTAAGGATAAAGAGGGAAGGGGGGGGGGCTAGCCCACCCCCCTTAATTTATATAAACGGGTTTTTCATGCAGAATTATTCGCTTTGCTCCAAATTTGGTATACCGGTTTATTATGTTAAGGAGCTTCCCTGATTCGTTTTGGGGGTTCATTGGTTAAGGATAAAGAGGGGCTAGTCCACCCCCTTAATTTAGATAAATGGTTTTTTGCAGGATTATTCGATTTGCTCCAAATTTGGTATACCGGTTTATTATGATAAGGAGATTCAAAGTGAAACTGAAAATTGTCTATTGAAAGTCATTTTTAAATATGCATTTTTTGTAAGATTTCACTGCCTAAAATAAATAATTATCAACAAATCATTAAGTCCATGTGTTGAAGTATACAATATAACATAAGTATTTTAAAATTCTCAGTACTTAAGTTTAATAGATATTGAAAAAAAGGAACACAGACATAAAGAATCAAAGTTTTGAGAAAAAGTCAAATATTTAAATGGCCATTAAGCTATGAAGCACTCTTAAAAAGAATGAACAATTCCAACACTTCTTTTTTATGTAAACATGTGTGACGCATCGTTGGGAACATAAAAGTTTAAACTATTTGATATAAAAAAGTAAAAATCGATTTTTTCCAAATTTCCCTTATCCGGTCCCCTTAATTAAGATGATCAAATTAACAATAAATTGTGTTAACATCTGAAATTCAATCAAAGTTTGATCAGTGGCTTATATTTTTTTACAAACAACGGTCTGTCAGTTCAAAAGATGGAAGAAAAAATTAAAAGAAAAATTATCTAATAGGTTCAAGAAAATATATATATTACTCTTTAAATTAGAATTTATTGAACTTTAAAAATCAAATTATAAATAACTGAAAAATACATACATTTTCGTTAAATCTGTGCCGGAAAAGATTAAGTGGTCGCAGGACTCTTAAAGCTTGGAAATTTAAGAAATTTTAATTTTTTTAGATGTTAAACTCCCATCTTTTCTGAATATTTTGATATAATTGTTTCCTCGAAATTCCCATTAGAACAGAAGTTTTGGCTTTTAGTATTATACCCGCTCAATAGCTGAAGCGGCTTTTCCGAAACTTTAAAGTCATTATTTTCCAAATGGCCTTTTTTGAGCATAACGTGCAGGATATCTCAAACTTCTGAATATTTTTTCATGAAATTTTCAAAACATATATTTCGTGTTAGTCTGTATAAACTGAACCTGAAATTTCCTTTTTTATTGTTCAAAAAAATATTTTTTTAGGTGATTTTACTGTTGAAATTTTCAATATTTTGTATTAGTTAAATGCAACATTGCATTAAAAATATAAAAATGCTTTAAATACAAATTTATTTAAGTTCAGGGAAATTATTACAATCTGAAATATAAGTAAGCACAAAAATTTTCATTCTAGTTGCAATATTTATTTTGTAATCCTGCGCGTAAACTGTTATGCCAATTTTTTGTTCGACAAATGTCTAACAATTTCGAGTAACAAATTCTGTATCTTGCAATTTTTTAAATACATGAAACGAAAGAACATACTTATATCTTTCATCCCAATTAAAATTGTGTTTTAAAATCATATACATTTTAAGACATTAAATGTTGAAAATGGTCTTTTTTTCATTTTTTCCACTTTTTAGAGTCCCGAAAACCCTTAAATTAGCATGCTTTTAACAATTTGACGTTTATTGCTTTTATACTGTTACTGGGCATTACTTTACACATATATATCATTAAAAGTTGTTAACTGGGCATAGAATTCGCCGCCCCTGTCCTTGTGTATGTGCAAACTGACCGTACATTTAAGGGTTAATATCTCGGCTAATTACCGATGATTTTTTTCGAAAATCATTATCAACAATGCTTTTATTCTTCTGCAACGATAGGTATATTCAACGATGCTCAACAATTTTTCTGAATGCCCGTAAATCGAAATTTGTGTATAACAGAAAAATGCTAATTACTTAAACTATGTGACCTAGGGTAATCGCTATAATTTCCCGGCAAGTTTTATATTAACGTCTACTATCTCTAATTTTTTCATAATTTTAGTTTCAGTAGATTCGGAATTAGATGGGGGGGGGGGGGGACATATTTTTGCGCTACATTTTCAACAATATCTTTGAAAATATAATACGTAAAATTAAAAGGAATGTATTTTTGAGTTCAGCGTTACAAAAGCTTTCACAGAATACCCCCACATGATATACAAAGAAAAGATTTTTTTTTTTCAAATAGCATAATTAGCCCCTCTACTTTTTTACTAAATATATTTATGAATATTTATTAATCTGAAAATATGTGGGTCAATGGTGCTTATTACTTCCCCGAATTTGAACTTTCCACGTTCTATAGTTTACGAGTAAAATGGCTGAGACAGACAGACGGACGGACAGACACAGGAGTGATCTTTTAATGGTTGCGTTTTTACTTTTTAAGTACGGAACCCTAAAAATGTTGTTGGAAGTATTGCATACTATTTTTGCGGCTAGAATTACAAGCGAATTTGGTTCAGTTTTAAGATATAATCTGCAAATCCCAAAAACGTATTTGTAAAAATATTGAGTACTTTAATAGAAATCTTCCGCACAATTCAAAAACAAAAGCACGTTTTTGGGATAAACCATCTTAAAGTACCCTTTTAATCATTTTTAAAGTAATAACAACTTACACATTTCTAATCATAACTACTAAAATTATGAAAACTTTTTCAAAATTTAAATTACGTATTCCTCTTAAGAAGCAACACTAATAACGCGAACCCACTCTCCAACTAATGTTAAATCAATTACAGCGTTTTTTTTTTTTTTTTTTGTATTTGATTATTTTTAAACGATATTTTATTTTGTATGTGCCTGATTTATAAATGAGTTTACCATATTGAAAGTTTACATACCTCGTTAATGGTAATCCAGTTTTTTTGCTTCGAACCTCAAAGCTTATACTTGCGTTTAAGAATCCCATTCGCTAAAAAGGATAAGATGAATCACACGATATTATAATCTCAAGTAATGTTGCACATGGGTTTTATTGCTTCCATTAAATTAGAATAAAAAATATATTTTTGATATTTCAAGAGGCAAACATTGTTCTAAAGACACAAGTCTGACTCTACTCTGATCGTCTGCGCGCAGCTGCAGATGGCGCATTTTGAATTAAAGCAGATGTTTTCTAATGGTATTGTTTATAAGTTTTCTTGTGATAATAAATACCGTATAACGATATTAAATTCAAGTTATATTTTCGTTACTGAACTTTTTAAATAATTCAATAAGTGAAACATATTTCGAACGTAGATCATTGCACACACACAGAGAGAAACGCACACACACATATACTCGTATATGTATATATAGTACATATATTATTATTATTATTATTAATTTTAATTAGCTACTTAATAAAGTCCTTTTAAATATAATATGCTTCCATGTATACATGGAAAATCTTTGTTACAGTAAAAGATTGTGTGTTGACCAATTTATTCCAAATATTTTCATTAAAATTGTTTGAATGCTACGTTTTTTTTTCAAAATGGTAATGTCCGTCATTTTTTAATCAGTCATTAAATAAATCGAATCCAAAAACGCAAATGCAATCAACCAGTTTCAATTTTTAAAAAAAAGTTATTAACAATATTTTTTCCCCGAACTATTTAAAATAATTCAACACTGCCACCCCACTCCCATATTCTTCTAAGTGACTATAGAATACAGAAAAAGGAGCTAAAAATATTTTTTGTAATGTTACCAACCCCCCCCCCCCCCTTTGTCACAACCAACATCCCCGAATTCCTTGCAGAAGATAATTTTTAATTCTTTCCTTTTAAATGCTTATGTTGGTCACAGATATAACATGAACACGAGGCTGGCACTGGCGTCGCAGTGACATCACATTTTCTTATGAATCGCTTTCAGAAGAAATTTTTACTTTCTTCTATCTTTACAAGAAGAAAGTATTGGATTCTTGAAAATTTTCGAATTCCGGTTTTCTACGGATTTACACATTTTAGGGGTGAGAGATCCCAAAAATATGTTTTTACAAAATGTCTGTCTGTGAGTCTGTCTGTGTGTATGGGACACAAATTTTGTGGGCGCTCTATCTCAATGAACGGAATTTAATAAAACTTTAGATTCAGTTATTCCCTGATATAAATTGGTGCTGATTACTTTTTTGTGTAAATCGCCCAGCTGGTGGCGCTGGTATGCTGCATTATTCATGATTTCCACATTAGCTTTATCTCAAGAACTAATACACTAATTTTCATCAAACTTGAAATTCAGTTAGTCCCTGATATAAGTTTGTGCTGTTTAGTTTTTGGTGTAAATCGCCAGACAGGTGGCGCTACTATGCTGCATTTTTCACGATTTACGCAATAGCTGTATCTCAAGAACTAATGCATGAATTTTCATGAAACTTTAGATTCAGTTAGTCCTTGATAAAAATTGATCCTGATACGTCTTTGGTGTAAATTGCCCAACAGTTGCCACTGCTAAGCAGAACTTTTCACGATTTCCACAATAGCTCTATCTCAAAAATTAATGCACGGATTTTCATCAAACCTTCAAATTCAATTAGAAGTTGACGTAAGTTGTTGCGCTGCTATGCTGCATTTTTCAGGAAGTATTAACATGTATGAGATCGAAGAAAATTTTGGGATTGCCACATCCGACTAGTTAATTATGTTTTCATTTAAATGTTACGCGTTTCCAATTTATCGGTATTTGGGGGAGGGGGGGGGGGGTGAGGAGGGAAGGGCCCCTTACAAAAAATAATGGTTTCAGTTCTTTATTTTCAAAATGCTTATAGTACTATATTTATGCAACGGAATAATTAAAATAAAATGTGCATATTTTGAATCTCATTAAAGTTTTGTAATTCACATATACACTTAGACACTGTCTGTTACACACTTATAATTACATGTAACAGTACAATTCGGGTACATCCAGGTAGTTTTTTACATTTACACACTTGTCTGTGATTATCAACAGATAACAACTTACATACTTAATGCCATAAACTAAATACACATAAAAACAGGTAATTTTTTGTACAAAATGTGTAATTTTAATGACAAGTGTGTCATTTTAAAAATTTACACATTTCTGTGTACATATAATTAGCTTAAATTAGAATAACACTCCAATTCGTGTAAATTCAGGCATTTTTCTACATTTACACACTTGTCTGTATATTTCAAGCGATAACAATTTACACACTTAGTTTCATAAGCTAAATACACATAAAAATGTGTAAAATGTTGCAAAAAATGTTATTTTTATGACAAGTGTGTAATTTTAGAAATTCACACACATATATAAAATTGGCTAATTTACACATTTATTTTTTAGAGTGTAATCATAGTCCAAGCGGCGACTGCAAAATAACCTAGTTTTCATTTATTAACACGTTAACGGATACTTGCGTCTATAGCCGTCAAAGCGAAGTTCACTATGTGGCATAATGATTGATTGACACCAGGATTTACATGAAAAAATATATGAAAATAAGTAAAAGCTTAACTTCACGTACATTAAATATTGCAAAATTTAGTTTTAAAATACTGGTGCTAATTTAGGAATTAAAATTAAGTGGTACCTATAATATAAAAGTGTCCGTCAACGTGTTAACCCCTTGAGGGGCACTGGTATATATTATATACCACCTATGATTGATGAAGTTTTACACCAGAAAAATTTTATTAAATTTTACTTTTCTAACTTTGGTGGAAAAAAAAGTCGTAAAATTGCTTTTACTTCTTTTGAAACAGAATTTTTCAAAGATTCCGGTGGGAATTCAGCATTTCACAAACCTAATTGCTTGCCCCTCAAGGGGTTAAAAGCTAAAAATTTTAGGTTGCCTCGTCAAAGTGGGTACAAAGACGAGAAAAAAGCTCACTTCGGGTGTGAATTTTCATCGTTCATTTATTTCATTAATTAAAAGGTGAAATCAGTGCTAAAAGGAAGATTTTCCAATTCTCAATTAAAAAACGCACGGCTGCCTGTTGAAATCTGGGTACGACGACTGGCAATCCTAAAAAACACAAGGAAAATATTTTTTCACTTCCTTAGTTCATTAATTAAAAGAGCAAGTCAATGCTAAAAAGGGGAGCTTACTGATTTCTGTTGAAATATATTGAGTTGCCTAGTAAAATCAGGGTACAACTAATGCCAGAATTTTAATGACAGAATTTCTGAAACCTAATAACGCGAAGAATACTGTTAAAATTTAGGTGCGACATTCCATCATTTGGGACTTAGCGCTTTGCACACCTGAAATTTTGGTACATTGATTTACTGTAAAGACACAAACTGAGAAAAACGAATTTAAAAACTGAAACTCTGAATCATTAAGTTAGTTCTCTAAAAACTATATTTTCACTATTGAATAACCTGAAACTTTTTGATACATTTACGGACTCATTTTTAAGCATAAAAGTAAACACTTGTAGCACATGATTATTGAAGAGATTAGATTCAAAACATCAACTTTGACAGCATTTTTGTAAAAGACCTGCCTCTCCAAAAAATGGAAAAATCTATTTGATTACATATTACAAATAAGAGCATCTGCCAATTTCATGTGTTTGCAAATAAAAATGAATACAGGAATACGTCGGAAAGTAGCTAGTTTAGATTTGAGAATAGCCATAAAAGGAAATGAGTGCAATAAAAACCTTTTCCGCATATTTTTAATTATAGCATTTTTACGAAACTGATAATAAAACAACGAACCTGGCGATATTGTCTATATATATTACGAATGACTAAACACATTTTAAGACTAAAATAATTGGAAAATTGATATTTTTACCATTCTTTGTAAAATGAAGTGTACAGAGTACCCTTATATCAGCTCTTCTTAACCCTTCACTGCACGGCGTGCCACATCTGGCACATACCTAAAAACACTCTAATTCTTATTATGCGCCATGTATTTGGCTAATATGATCTCTATCTCTGATCAAGAACAATCCAAAAATGGAATAACACTTATTTTGTCCATGTCAGATGGCTGCATTTGACAAAAAATTAGAAATTTTTTTTTCCGGAAACAAAAAATTCGATCAAGCTATTAAGGTAAAATTTACTTCCTTTATTTTTATTGAATACTTAAATATGTTAATATAAAAAATTTGCAGAGTGTTAAGCAGATAAAATTAATTTAAGCTCATTTAGTTCTAAACTATAGCAATACAATATTTTAAAACCCTAATTGTGTACATGGGGTACACGCAGGGCTCCCAATGGTCCGTTTTATGTAAACCAGTAAATTTTTAGAAAGAAATCTGTGGTGGGTTTCTGGAACAATTGCAAGAAAAACGTTATTCCCTGTATGTTTCTACGAAATTTATAAACAAGATTTTTCTTTAAATATAAGTGGTGTTCAAAAAACGGACCGAGTGGGAGTCTTGGGTACACGCCATAAAATATCAAATTTTAGCTGAAAATTTGAAATTCACTTTTTTTTTTTTTTTTTTTTTTTTACTATTTTTCCCATTATTAGACCGATATTTAGATTTCAAATATTTTTTTTTCATACAAATAGAAAAAAAATCGTGCAGTGAAGGGTTAAAAGCTTGTTTTTTGCTCGCTAATAGAGCTGATCTAGATTCAATAGAGTAATGAATTAAAATCTTGCAAAAATGGCAGTGAACAGTCACTGAAATTCATTTTTATAACAATAGTATAACTTATGTTTATGTATATAACTGAAGAATACATGGAAGAGCATTTTTTCAGCGCTAAATACCACTCGCTTCAGAAAAATTATTCTGAAATGTTTAACTAAATTTTTAATAGCACTGCATCAATATTAGCAGGTGTACGTACTAATTGTGATATTCTAGAATATCAATGTGGAGTTTCGCATTGATTCTTTGATAAAGAAACAAGTAACTTATGGGTCATTCCATGAAAAACTAAAAAAATATCCATGCACGTGAGATGAGATGTGACACTTATATACATATATCTATTAGCTTTTAAGTTGTTATAATATAAACTACATATTAAAAATAACAAAAAACCGTAGATTTTCCTATTAGCTTAGTTGTTTTTATTTGAGGAACTTTATAACATTCTTAAAACCCCAGTAATATGTAGAAAAGCTTCCCCACACGTGACATGGAATGGCCCTTCTATAAATCAGTTTCAACCAAGTGGTCGCATTCCTTTAACCCCTTGAGCGGCAAGCAATTACGTTTGTGAAATGCTGAATTCCCACCGGAATCTTTGAAAAATTCTATTTCAAAATAAGTAAAAGCAATTTTACGGCTTTTTTCCACCAAAGTTAAAAAAGTAAAATTTAATAACATTTTTCTGGTGTAAAACTTCATTAATCGTAGGTGGTATATAATATATACCGGTACCCCTCAAGGGGTTAAATTGTATCCAACCACTCAAAATGGTCAATTTGTCAGCCTGTGTTATCACCCAAAAAACAAAAATCGTCAATAATAGATGAACAAACAAAACGCCCATCTGGTTGTTAAGGAGGTGTCTAGAAAGTGGTATCTGCTGAAACTGATATATCGAAATTTATGAAACAAATGAAAATGCTTCTGTTGTACGTTACTGCACTTATGTTTTGTATAAACGTTTATTTAACCCTTTGGACTCCGGTGTGTCTTACACGAATTTTATTCGGTTGGCACCATTTTTTAAAAAGATGTTTCTTTGAAGTACACAATTTCAAAAGTGCCCTGATTAAATAAAGCAAATTTTATTTTCCTTTATTACTGGTGCCAAAAACAAATTTTGCAAAGATGTCACCGCAGTGGCAACAACGGAGTGCAAAGGGTTAATTTTTACCGGTGTGTGTCCCAAGTAGCACAAAGATATCGGCCAATATCCAAATGTAATTATCAGCCAAAGTCAAATGGCTCTTCCCCCATCCTAAAAAGATATTCCAAGAACATATATATATATATTTTTTTTTTATTTGGCAGTGTTGGCCAATATTTCCCAACATCTCTGAATATCAGTTTGTGACATTAAGTGATATATTTTTCTGTTATCGCTGAATATCATTATTTGACATTGAGCGATATATTTTTGTAATATTCCAGAATAACATTTTAAAATACTATAACAGTGTTAAAGCATTAGGAGATTCGGGTGATTTTAAGTGTTTTAGTACCAGAATTTTTGTGAAGTACTGGTTGCTATATCTGAAGATAATTTTTTTTATTATTATTATTTCATTAAATAAACCAAACATTATTTAAAAAAATTCAGGTAAAAGATGCTTGAAAGTCCTTGAAGCGTACGAACCCTGTAAATGATAACTTTTTTATGTATCAGCTTCTTTTTTAACCCCTTGAGGGGCGCCGTTTGCAGTCTGCAAACGGTTAATTTTAATGCCGAAATTAACAAATGAGGCCAGAAATATTTTAGTACACTTTCTATCTCATTGTATACCCGAAAAAAAGCTTTTGATTATTTTCAAATAAATTTCTTCTTAAATTGCGGTGTGAATTAAATATTTGAACATTTTTAGAGCAGAAATGCCTTGCCCCTGAAAGGGTTAACCCCTTAAATCGCATTAAATTACGGTTTAAAAATTCAAATTGCTTATTGGCTCCACTTTTTTTGAAAAAGAAATATTCCCATTATTTAATGACAGGTAAAATGATACCATAATAAAGCAAATTACACTATTTTATAAAACTGGTGGAAATCAAACAATCTGAATAAAAAGACCACAGCCCGTGAATATCACGGGAGCGAGAATTAAGGGGTTAAAACCGCAACCTAATGCGATTTTTATGCGATGTAATATTTACCTGTGTGGTAAACGTAAACCTCTCATTGAGATAGAAGTTTATTACCTTATAACCTTATAAAAATGTAACCCTTATAAGATTACATTTTTTACCCGACTGCCAAAAAGGGTTATGTGTTTCACGCGTATCTGGGTATGTGGATTTCTTTATACCCTCGAAACATCCCAACGGCTGGGTGGATTTTTATGAATGAGGTCTCTATCGATTCGTCTTAACCGTCCGATTGTTATAGGCTAGGTTTTGTTTTTATAAATTTAAAATGGCGGCCGTAAAATACAAAATGCCCATAGAGACGAAAAAACATTTTTACGCACCTTATTAAGGGGCATATCATTGGATAGGTCTTTTTCAAAATGAAGACAATGTTTCATTGCCTATTTTACTGTCAGAAGCTCCGTTTAAATATTACACCGTTATCGTTTGGTAGCTTCATCACCCCTAGCCCTCCCTTTTCCGGTTTTCGGTGTCTTTAATTTGTGTAATTTCTCCTTCAAATTTGTCCGGTTTCAATTTTCATTTTTTTTTTATCCTTTCATTCTGGCTTCCGCTAGAATCTCTTATACTCGGGACGTGACTTGGGACCTACGAAACTTGCTTCCGCAAAAGAGTCGGAATAAATGGAAGAATGAAGGGCTGCGGACGAAGAGAGGCCGCTCGCCGCGGCGGTTGTCCTTCTATATGGTATGGATTCCTACATAATCAAGAGAATTCTAGTATTATGTAATAAGGGAACAAGGAAGGAAACCCTGTTTCTATTAAAGTTTATCCATTTAACACCTTGAGGGGCGGTGGGATGTGTTATATCACACCTACGATTAATGAAGATTTGGATAAAAAAAATTAATTAAATTTTACTTTTCTAACTTTGGTGGGAAAAAAGACGTAAAATTGCTTTTTCTATTTTGGCAATAAAACTTTTGGAAGATTGCAGTGTGAATTCAACGTTAAAGAAACACAATTGCTTGTCCCTGAAAGGGTTAAGCCCCTGCTGGCACGATCATGCGGGTTACAGATTCATTTAAATTTTTGCTTCTTAGTCGCATGTAATAAAAACCCGAATCGAACGATCGTTCTGGTTAGCAGAACGAGTAAAATATCATTTTTTATCAATAGATCAGATAACGATTGTAGGACAAGGACATGTTTTACTTTCAGACATGATTAGCTTTGTTTACATAACAAAAACAGGAGGTACAGCTTATACGGCATTAACCCCTTTGGGACGAGCGTCTTTTACAGAATTTTTAAACTTTAATCACCGTTTTTTTAAAACAGAAATTATTGCCTAATTTAATCGGGAAAATGCTCGGATTCAATAAGGCAAAATTTACAATAAACATTTTCTGGCGAGAATAACCACCGGTTCTGAGCACGTTACGCGGAACGAATACCGGTCGCTCGTCCCCAACGGGTCAAAGGTAACGCAGATAACCAAGACAAAAGGGATAAGAAAGTTTTAATAAAAATGGTTGTCAGTAGATTTTTCTGTTAGTGACGAAAAAAAATGTCTGACAAAATTATAATTTAATTATCTCAGTCTTTCGATCGATTTATTTTTTATTTATTACTTTTTTTACGTTATTTTAACAAATATTTATTTAAATATCACTTTTTGTTAAGTTTATTAGAAATTTAAAAAAAAATTATTTTGAAGCTGGTAAGAAATTTAGAGCAAGTAAAAATTTTAAAGCTTGTCGATTTAAATATTATGTTTTCCACTTGCACAAAACTGTAAAAGAAGGTTTTACCAACCCTGCTATTTTGAACTTTTCAAGAAATTAAATATATATGTATATTATTAACTTTAAGTCATAAATAGTGAGCATGTATTCCAAAGTTGATGGAAAACATACAAGTTAACACGCACATAAATTAGCCATATAAGCTTATTATGCTTATTAGTCCAGGCAAAATTAATGGAAGTTCTGAAAATCGACTTTGTTTTTGGGTCGCTGAATCCGAATTTGTAACTTCCCACCAAAATTTAACCCGGCAATCCCCCCCCCCCAAAATGTTGGTAAAATGACCCCCCCCCCTCAAAAAAAAGGTTTTTATTAAAAAAATCAATATTTTTATTGTTTTAAGGGGAAAATATTTAGAAATTCAGAAAGTAGACAAAATTTGCAACAAATTAGATATACGACATTATGACTTAGGATGAAGGGGAAGGGGGGTGATCTGCCTCGGAACATGCGCCGCGGTGCTGCGCGGACTAAGTTGCGCAATTCCACTTAACCACTCACAAGTTTACAATCGTCCTCCCATCTCCTCTCCGAACTTTCTCCATAAGGTTTACTTTAAGTGTTTTGGGTCGCTGAATCCGAATTTTTAACTTCCCCCCAAAATTTTCCGTTCCCCCAAATTCATTATGACGTAGGACGAACGGGTAGGGGAGGGCTCCCTCTGAACATGCACTGCGGCGCTACGTGCACGAAGTTATGAAGTCCAGGCAATAGGGGATTTTACCTGGCACAATTAATACTAGTTCTGGATTTCGACTCACTTTATGTTTTTTGGGTCGCTGAATCCGAATTTGTAACTTCCCACCAAAATTTCTCCAGGCAAACCCCCCAAAATTGATTTTTTGAAAAAATTTGGTTTTCGAGAAAAGCGCGCGGGGAATGTCCCGAGGCAGCCCCCTCTCTCCCCGTTTATCCTACGTCATAATGTCATATAGCCTATTTGTTGTAAATTTTGTCTAGTTTCTGAATTTTGTAATGCTTTTCCCCTAAAACAATAAGAAATTTAAGTTATAAACAACTATTTTCGGGGGAGGGGGGAATTTTGGGGGGAAGTTAAAAATTCGGATTCAGCGACCCAAAACACTTAAAGTAAACCTTATAAAGAAAGTTCGGAAGGAATAGGAGAGGGCGAATGTAAACGTGTGAGTGGTTAAGTGGAATTGCGCAACTTAGTCAACGCAGCACCGCGGCGCATGTTCCGAGGTAGATCCCCCCTACCCCTTCATCCTAAGTCATAGTCATATATCTAATTTGTTGCAAATTTTGTCTGCTTTCTGAATTTCTAGATACTTTTTCCCTAAAACAATAAAAAAATTGATTTTTTTAATAATCTTTTTTGGGGGGGAGGGGGGGGGGCATTTTACCAAAATTTGTGGGGGGGGAGGGGTTGCCGAGGCAAATTTTTGTGGGAAGTTACAAATTCGGATTCAGCGACCCAAAAAACATAAAGTAAGTCAATTTCCAGAACTTCCATTAATTTTGCTAGGTAGAGCCCCTATACGGTCTCTGTTGCCTGGACTATATTGTAGATATAAATAATTATTATTGTTATTACTTAATGAATGTCTAATTAAAAACTAAGGATTTACTTTTGAAACTAAACTTGTATTCTTTCATTAATAAAAAATAAAATTCTATTAAAAATCTGAAATTCGAAACCATTTTAAAAAGATAAACTATCCACTAAAAAAATTAATCATTCAAGGTAACTTTGATACATAGGGGTTAACTTTGTACCACTTACTAATTTCCAATGTGTTTGACTTCAAAAGGCTAGATAAACTCTAGTGCTATATTCTGTTGGCAAGGTTATAAACTGGGTTTTCTACTCATTATTTTCGAAAATAAATTTTCAATATTAGGCGCAATTAACTGAATCATCCAAATATTATTCTGAAGTATGTTTAAAAGGTCCTTTTTAATACTGTTTTGAAGTTGTTGTAATTAAGTTTTTATAGTAAGTAACAATACACTCATTTATCAGACATATTATTATCTAAATGTTGTAAATGTGTTAATATTTTGTGATTATTTACTAATAGTTAGTAAAATGTAAAATAAGAAGATACTACCATTTTACCTCATTTTCAGTATAATATTGAGCAGGCTCGAAGTTTGGCTTAGGTTTATTGTTTATTGAATATAGGTACTACTAACAAATTATATGCAGATTAAAAATATAAGTAAATGTACGTATTTAACGGAAGTATATACAGATGATAAAGGGCATATCCGGTTAAGCATTGGAAACATGCCTTTCAATCAAATTTCATGATTAACCCCCAGATTTGTCTACCTTTCTGATAATGTATTTCCCCTATTATCATTTTATAAATATTTATATTTTATGATATAAGAATATTTTTCTTTTTTTTATAAAATCTTATTTTCTCAAACTTTAGCACCAAAGATGCGTAACTGAGAATTTTTGTATAATTTTCTGTTCATAAAAACTATGTGGATTAAGGGGTCTTGTACCTTTTAAACGCGACGAAATTTAACGAAACAATTCAAGGTTTGAATTAGTCCATCTTCAAAACATTTTTATGTCTAAACATGAAATTTTGGATATTGATTAAACAGATTGTGCTTTGTAATATGCTGACATTAGAAATTTATTAGCCTTTTACAGAATGTGTGTATTGTTGAAATCAAAGTAGCTCCTTTTTTTACTCCAGAAGTCATTGCGCGCATGATATCTTGAGAAAGTATGTATGGATTGTCATGAAATTTGGTAACAATACTAAACATATATGTGTGTTTAAAATAAACTACTCTTAGGCCGAAATTATTTCATTAACTATATAAAACAAATATTTTTGTAAAAAAAAAAAATTAAAAAAAAAATTAATGAGTAAAAATAGTCATAAATAAAAAGTATTACCATTGTAAATACTTAAAAGTAGTTCATATTAAACACACATATTTGTTTAGTATCTTTACCAAATTTCATGACAATCCATGCATACTTTCTCAAGCTATCATGCGCGCAATGACTTCCGAGGTAGCACAAAGATATAGGCCAATATCAAAATGAGATATTGGCCGATATCAAAATGTAATATTGGCCAACATTAAATGACCCCCCCCCCCCTACAAAGATATTCCACGAATATTATTTTTTGATATTTGGCAATGTTGGCCAATATTTCCCAACATCTTTGAATATCAGTTTGTGACATTAAGCGATATCTTTTTCTGTCATTGCTGTATATCATTATTTGACATTGAGTGATATATTTTTCCAATAATATTCCAGAATAACATTTTTAAATATTAAATTATAACTCTTTAGACATTAACTTCTTTTTAAAACCCCCGAAAATGCGATTTGCAAATGCGGTGAAAGTATACTTACTTCTCAAAGACAAAGAGCTAGAAGTTAATGCTGTAAGAGATTTTTGGTCTATTAAAGATTAAAGTAGAAAAACCTACTAAAATTGAAATAATAAAAAAACTTTCAATAGAAAGTGGTGGGAGTAGATTTTACTGTTAGTAAAGAAAAGAAATCTGACAAAATTATAATTTATCTCATACTTTTTCAATCACGACCGACTTTTTTTTTTTTTTACATTCTTTTAACATATATTTATTTAAATATCACTTTTTATTATTAAGTTTGTTAGAAATTTAAAAAGTAATTATGTTGAAATCTAATGACCTACTTTTGAAACTAAACTTGTATTCTTTCTATAATAAAAAATGAAATTATTTTAAAAGTCTGAAATTCGAGAGCATTTTAAAAAGATAAACATTGTATCCCTTAAAATATACATAAATTGATCTCTTTTACATTGAAAAACTTTATGTAATAAAAAAAGCATCTTCCTTTTTTATAAAACTAAAAATTGTTATATTTTAACATCGTTATAGGCACTACATTATTTTAAATACAAATAATTCTAGAGCAATAGTTACAGATTTCCTTATTAAGTTTTTATTAGCACTATCAATAGATCTTAATATGAAATGCTTTACTTGAGAAATTTTTCTATTTTGCAATCTCTATAAATTTCTATATAAATTGTACTACAGAAAATTTTTCATACTAATCTCAATAGATTTCTATGTATTTTTTTTTTTTTTCAAATATATACATATACATAAATAACTATAGATTTCTAAAGAAAATTTGCATATAACGCAAATTTCATGGCCAACGAAAACTATAAAAATGGGCGGTGCTTCAGAACTTTACATTCACTTTGGTCAAGATTACAATCTTCGTCAGATATGCTAAATATCGACAGATATCTTGAAATGTCTACAAAAAGATATTGTTTTTACGAATGTCGACAATAATCTCTGAATGTTGGAATACTAATATCATTTTTACGACATTGGCCAATGTAAAAAAAATATCAAAAATAAGGCATTAAAAATACAAGTTTTCTAAAAATAGTAAAATCGTTAAACTTTATTATTTAGAATACTATTTGCGTATTATGTTATAAGTAATGCAAAAAGTTATTTTGGATGCTTTCTTTTAAAAAATAATTTTAAGTTACATCTGTGAATATCGGCAAATATTGTAAATTTGACGTCTGACATTCAGTGACTTTTGAGATATCGGCCAATATTGATCGGGACATTGGCTGATATCTGTATGCTACCTGGGTTATGGAGTAAAAAAAAAGAGCTATTTTGATTTCAACAATACACAAATTCTGTAAAAGTCTAATAAACTTCTAATGATAGCATATTACAAAGCACAATCTGTTTAATTAATATCCAAAATTTCATGTTTATACATAAAAGGGTTTTGAAGATAGACTAATTCAAACTTTGAAGTTTTTCGTTAAATTTCGACGAGTTTAAAAGGTACAGGACCCCTTAATAATAAAAAAAAAATTACAAAAATAAAAATAATATCTTATGGTTATACGAAAATTACCATTTTCTTGTCAAAAATTCCTCATATGTGCACGTATATTATATATAAATGCCAAAAGTGTGCATTGGGGCATAACATATAAATATGTGTAAAATACATAAAATTCATTTAAAAGCGTTATTTGGGGTGGAGCTACTGAAATTCAACATCCCATACATTCGAAATTATTTTTTATTCTTGTTTGATTAATACTAGTACTAGTATGTACTACTGTAATTATGGATATATTACTCAGGGCTCCCACTCGGTCCGTTTTTTTGAACACCACTTTTTTTCTAAGAAAAAACTTCTTTATAAATTTCGTAGAAACTTTCACAGAACGACGTTTTTCTTTCTATTGTTGTAGATACGTACCACAAATTTTTCTCTGAAATAATACTGGTTTTCATAAAACGGACCAGTGGGAGCCCTGATTACTGAGTTAAAACATTGAAAATTGATTTTCACTACATTTTTATGTTTTATAGGAACAATAAATACTTTTGCTAAATATTCATGGTTTTCTCCTTCGATTCTTCTTATGCACAATGCTCGTTGAAATATCATAAATTATACAAGTGTTGTGATGTTAGGGAATGTAAATTAGGAGTCTTTAAATATCTGAAAAAACTTTTTGTTGTTCAAAGCTGTCTTAACACTTTTTTTAATGGTTTATTTTATAAGATATTTATAATATGGTGCAAAGTAACCCTATATGGCTGGATAACTTTGAACCAGGCTAAAAATTCATTTTTTATTATTTATATCATTATTATTCCTTAATTTCCGATAGCCATACAATAATTTAGGAGCATTTCTTCTCTTTTATGCCACTAGTTGCAACAATATTCTTAAAATAAGAGTGAGGTATCAGAAAATAGAGAAAATGCGGATCAAAGTTATCCTGAATGACTGTAATCTGATTTATTTTTGTTCTATATAAAAAAATTATGTATAAAAAAAAATATCTTTCGTTTTTTATAAAACTAACAATTGTTATAGTTAAACATCGTTAAAGGCTCTACATTATTTTGTTAAACAAATAAGTGTAGAGTAATAATTTCAGATTTCCTTATTAAGTTTTTATTTATCACTATCTATAGATTTTTAATATAAAACGCTTTTCTTGGAAAATTTTTCTATTGCAATCTCTATAAATTTCTACAAAAATTGTACTAAAGAAAATTTTCCATAGTAATCTCAATAGATTTTTATGTAACATTTTTCAAATGCTTTCTTTTTATATATTTAAATAACTATAGTAGATTTCCAAAGAAAGTTTGTATATAATGCAAATTTCATGGGAGGCTTCAACATAAAATACTCCTCGACAAAAACTATAGAAATGGGAAATAATGAATAAATAATATAGAAATGGGAAATAATTAGAAAAAGCTTCCTGAAGACGGAGGGGGGGGGGGGGGGAATATCTATTCTATTCTGTAATTTCTTGTAAAAAACAAAAATGACAGTTTCTGTGTTGCCTATAGAAAACAGCTTAATATTTTAAGACTCATACATGTTTTTTATTCATTCATTTCTTTTTGAAGTAAAATCTGCAATCCTGAACAAAAGGTGTAGAAAGAGAAAATAGCATGTGGAATTTTCAATAAATGTAAAATAAGACTATTTATCAAAGTTCAAAGAAAATAAAAAATATGTAGTAACTCTGTTTAAAAATTAAATTACAATTTTAATTTATAATGTTAATTTAAATTTGAACAACACCAAGTCTAAAATTTTCATTCGGAGAGTTACATAGACATAACAACAATATTCACCGATTTCTGGCTCAATGTCAATCCCGAATGACAGGTACCAAGTAAATACTTATTAAAAGCAAACAACAACAGCAACAACAAAAATGCTCTTTCCGCCTGTTAATCAAATACTATGTAAAAATTTTTGTGAATCCCCAACCCCCATTCTTCACCAATTTTCTTTCGGTTTCACCGCTCTTCGAAACTTCTTCAGAGTATACTGCAATCCGACTTAACACACTGACGCAAAAATTTATTTGTTTGTTATGAAATAGTTTTCATTGCCTGAAATTGAGGCAAATGTGACAAAAGTTAGGAATCACTTCTAATCCGAAATAGGAGGTATTGTAACAAATTGTCACCGTTCATGGTCAAGCGAGGTGCATCTTGTGTAAATAAAAAATGAAAATAACATCTTTCTCTTTAATTTAAAAAAAAAGGCAGTAAATATGAAACAAAACAATTTAGTTTTATTAAAGAACTCACACCATAAATTTTAAAACGTATTCTTTTTTGTTAATAAAACCATGTTCATCTTTAGCATTCTGCCGGAACTGTCTTGAAGCTATTCTAGACAACGGGTGAGCAGCTACAAGCTAACGCTCCCCGTATACATTACCCAAATGAAGAGTAATTCCATCCCTCTATCGTAGCATGGGATAATTTTACAGTATATTTTAAAATTACGATGTGTTTGCAAGGCAGAAAACACATAATAGCAAAATTAATGATTACTCAGATTCTTAGATGTTCCAGTATTAAAAGAAAAATTCATTAACACTAGAACGCCCGAAAATTTTATTCAAGTTTCACAAAAATATTTCACTCCAGAATTTTTATTTAAAATTATTCAACTGATTTATTTAACGTTTTTCTGCGTTGTTTTAATTTAACTTATTTTATGGAAAAAATTCTGGCTTCAATTGGCATTTGGTCGGAGTCGATTCGACTCCTTCCGGGCGTTCTAGCGTTAAAAAATTAATGTAGTTTTGAATAAAAGAAAAAAAAAAGAGGGTTAAAAAGATTAACTTTTGAAGCTGTATAATAAAAAGTAGATTTATAAAAGTATTTCAAAGGGGGCATTTGCCCCGGGCACCAGAACGAAAGGCGAAGGAGGGGGGGGGGGGGGTTGAATATTTTATTTGTCGTTTCACCGAAAAATGTTTACATGCATACATGAAATACAGAGGAACTTGTAAGCTAATGTTAAACCTATGGGAGTGTTAAATCTTTTCAAATTTGTAAGAGTAAAGTTTTCAAGTTTTAAGGGTTTTTTGCATAGGGTATCTGCGGTTGAAAACTTTTATTGCGCGTAAGGACGGGGGGTTAGAGGTCTGCACGGGCCGACATTTCCAGACCCGAGCTCGGCCCGACTCATAGAAAAAAAATCGGCCCGGCCCGTAGAAAAAATAATATTGGCCCGGCCCGATAAAAAAATTAAAAGTTCGGCCCGAGCCCGGCCCGTCCCGGAAAAAAGTTAAAATCTCGGGCCGGGCCCGGCCCGAGTGAACTTCCACAAAACATTGATTTTTACATTGAATTGGTTAAAAATTTGTCTCATACGAGGAGTTCTGACCAAAAATATTTATCTTTTTTTTCATGTTTATAATCTTTATTTTTATAGACGTGCAGCAGGCTGCGATATTTATTTTTTTAATGAATCTCTGTTTCTTGTATGTAAATGTTTCAGTTATCATTAATATTGTTAATTCATATTCCATGTATAGAAGTGTTAAAAATCGGAAAAATGCTATACATTAAGATCTTCTAAGATGGAATTGCATAGAAAAGAAAAAAAAAATGCGTTATAGACGAGTTCTCTTCTTAGCAAGTGTAAATGTATTATATATTCTTTTCTTACTTATTAGTATATTAATTTTGCATGGATCAACACGTTTTTCAGTTTAAAACTAGGTTCCGTCATAGGCAGGTTCCTTTTCACACATTTTACTGTATTTTAATTTACTTATATTTTCATATGCGTAGAAATCTACTATTCTTTAAAAATAATAAATTTTAATGCTAGTTTAATGCTATAAATGTATGTTATATTATAATGTAATAAAGTTTAATGTAGAATAATGGCGATTCAAAAATGTATGCATTTTTTGCAAAAACTTTTGGGCCACGCTTAATTTAACTGACCTTTAAATGGACCAGGCCACGCTGAGACAATGATTTTCATACGGGCTGGCTCAAAACTAGGACTGAAAATTTTGGGCCATGAAGACTAGGAATGAAACCAGGCCCGGCTCTGTACAGAAAAATTAACTTAGTCCCGGCCCGGCCCGAGTGCCGTGAATGAAAATCGGCCCGAGCCCGGCCACAGGCCGGCCCCTGCAGATCTCTACGGGAGGTGGCGCAAAAACTCATGTTTCCCCCGGTATAAAAAAAGGCTAGTTTTGGCCCTGGGTACACACTTCATTTTCAGTTCTGAATATGCTACAGTAAACTTTAATAGCGTTTGTAAGTTGCATGACAATCTGACTATATTTACGCAAGTTAGATCACGCAAAGACGAGCAGAAAGACAGACAAAGCGAGTTCATAAACACTTTTAAATTATATAGGAAAGTGTTAAAAAAAACTCTATTTTTTTAATATGACAAAGAAATATTACAGAAAAGGCCAAAAGTATGCAGAAAGTATATCTAAAAACTATATTATTTAGTGTTCATATTTAGCATAGTATTTTTTTAATTTAATTTATTTTTTTAAGTGTACGCCGTAGTATTCAAAACGTTAAGCAACCAGAACCAGTGACTCTTTCTACTCTTGAAATCCAAATCTCCCAATGAGAGAAGAAAGGTTTTGGAATTATATTATTTAAATTTCATGTTATTTCAAGGAGATCTTGAATGGATCTAAGCACATGCTTTTACATGTAAATAACAATTTTCCTGTTATAGCTTCTTAAAATTTTATTTATTTTCCGTGTATAAGCTTTCATATATTTTTTATGCGAAATCCGTCAATACGCTTGAGCACTTTATCAATTATTTCTATGTAAATTTATTCTTAAATAAAATGGAAGAAAAGCAGTCAATTTAACCTCACACACACACACCAAAAGAAAACTTTAAAATGTGAACTTAAATGATCTAAATGAAAGCAAAATAATTATTATTTTGCAACGAGAAAAATAATTTTGAATTGTGCGGAAAGATGCGGGGCTGAACCTTAACAGAACGCGCGCCCTGAGCAATCGCCCCGTACCCGCCTGCGCGATAGCTGCGCCAGTCCTGTGGTTACAAGCCCCTCACAACCATCCAAACACGTACTATGCTATGCCTCCCTAGCATACAAAATTTTAAAATTCTTATTAAGAAAAAAAAAAGAAAAAAAATCTGCATTTTTTATTTCGCAATAAAAAATAAATAACTAAACATTCCTTTTAAACTCGCTACGTCACAGCACACAGGGAATCTTAAAAATGCTTTTATTTTTTTAAACTATTATTTTTATTATTTATTTGTTTATTATTAGCATTTCTTTTTTTTTGGGGGGGGGGGGGGTAAATTGCCCTATTTATTACTCTGTCGGAATAATAAATAAACGATCAAATTACAACTTCGTGTGAAACCAAAGGTTGTCGAAAAAGATAAGTTTTCTTTTTCATTAGATATATTAATAATAATACGCATTTTGTTTTTTTGTAAATGTGATTTTTCAGAAGAATAATAGCAAGCAAAAATATGCATTATAATTTGCAGCTTTTGTACATAATTTTTTAAAAAAATTACTATAATTCCTCACTGAGGTTTTCCATTTCTAAAGTCCTGCTTCTTGTTCAGTATATGCTGAACAATTCAATTTTACATTCTTTGTAATCCAATTATTTTCAAAAGTACTTTAAATTCTTTACAAGTACAATGATTTATTTCTACAGATTACTATTACTGGGGGAAAAAAAAGTACTTTTGATAATCAGGTAAACAGCCCGTTACTTCATTCATTCACTGTCCAGTTCTACTAATTCTATTTATGTTTGCGAAAAACTATATACTTCTATTTATCAACCTGACAGTAACACTAAAGTACCCACTCCCCTAACGTCTGACTTCACATTGTCAGGACAGTGGGGAAGCGGAAAGCCAGTACTTCCATCTCAGCTCAATTGTAGTTCCTGCGTTTTAACTTCTCACTACCTCATTCAATTGAGGCATGACATTGTCATGACAAAAATGTTTCAGAGGTACCTCATACAAACGTCCGAAATTTCTCGTGTCCTACCCAAGACGAAAAAGACGAAAAAGTAGACTTTAGAAGTAGAAAAGTTTTTTTAAGACGAAAAAAATTATTTTATAGCCATATTCACATTTGTATAAAAGCCATCATGCGAGAATTATGCGTCTTAACCTCTTAAGCTCCGCCTCCGATAAATGTAGGCTACTTTTTTTTATTATTCAGCTTGTTTGATTCTCACCACCGTAGTTTACGGCAGATAAAATGATGCGAAAATAAAGCCATTTACACTATTTAAAAAAAAAACTGGTGGGAGTCAAACAATTTGAATTAAAAGATAGTAGCCTACATTTATCGGGGGCGGAGCTTAAGAGGTTAAGACACATAATTCTCGCATGATGGCTTTTATACAAATATGAATATGGCTATAAAATATTGTTTTTTCGCCTTAAAAATAAACTAATTGCATATTTTATTTAGAAACCTTATAATTATTCAATTTCTGTAATAAAAAAATAGGTACACTTTTGATGGTTTTTTCAAATATTAAGCGACCGTGAAGGGGCTAATATTCCAGTTATCATCTGAAAGGCTTGATTCATCAGAATCCACATCAAAATGACAAAAATATTACAAATCTATGACAAATTATAGATCGTACAAATCAAACCAGAGTGCTAATATTCAAAGACTTCAAATGGAAATTCCAGTTCAATTTTTCTGGATTCAGAAGTTTTTTCCAGCAATTAAATCTCCAGCCCGAGAATATGACGGGCACGAGAAATAACGAACGACACCTCAGCCCGAGATATTGACGGGAGCGAGAATTAAGGGGTTAAAAATATGTTTCACTCTGAAAGGAAAATACCCTGAACGTTAACAAAAGGATTAAGAACTCTAATATTATAACAAGTTTCACACCAGATAAAATATATTGCTTTCCTTTAAATATAATAAGTTGAAGCTAAGTGTGTCATGCCCGTAAATATTATCGATATATATTGAAAGAGTCTCTTTCATTCGAAAAGCGATGAACGGAAATGTTAGAAAACGACTTTTTCCAACTGTATGGCCATCGGCCATCCATAATTGGCGTAAAGCTGGATAAGCGAAGACGCGCCCATATTAAAAGATGCCGCAAAGTAACGCCTCTAGTTGCCGCGATGAGAACTAAATTGTTCGGTAGCGGGTGGGGGGTCCTACGATTAGCTATTGGTCTTCCCTTCATCACCTGGAATTTTCGTTCATTTCGCAGGAATATAACAGAAATGAAAATCAGAAGTTTTCAATCCTGTTCCTTATTCAAAAAATCCCTATTCCTTACAAATTCATAGGGTGATGAAATATTTAAATTTTTGAGAAAAGTAATATCATTATGTTCTTTTTTTTCTGTTTACTTCTATAATTTGTAATGGTGCGAAGAATACTACCAATATTCTAAAAGAGATTAATTTCTGAAACAGTGGATACATACACATATATTTAAAGGTAGAATTTAATGTGTTCAATAATTTGTTTTAATGGAATATTTAATATATGGGATTAATATTTACCACAAATATTTTCTTGTAAAAACAATATTTTTCACGCCCTTATAAATTATAAAAAGTAAACAGAAAATAAATAAGATTAAATATTAAAAAATATATATAATCCAATTACTTTTATTAGTAATTAAAATATTTCATCGCTCTACGAGTGTGTTTAATGGCAGAATTGAAAACTTCTGATTGTCGTTTCGTTACTGTTATACTGTCGCGAAATAAACGAGAAGTCCAACGATTAGTGTTCATTAAAAATTAAATTCCTTACTGCAAGTGTATGAAATGTTTGTTTTATAAGGGTACATAACACGTTTTATAAGCAGGAAGCATTTGGAAAAAAAAATCAACCATATATTATATTTTAAGTAAATACTAACTTAGGAGGTGTTTTTTTCTTTAAAAAATACCTTTTTGAATTTTTGCACACAACTATTATCAAGATTTAAAAAAAAAAATTGCTCTGAAGAAAATTGGCCTTTTTTCAGTAATACGTATAACTTTAAAAAAAATTAAATTGAATAAATGAAATTTTTTTTTCGTTACTTAATGTTTAATTATTAATAAATTAAAAGTTTCAACTATTATTTTATACCGAAAATAAATATACAGTTTAAATTAGTTAAAATGTATTCTGTATCCTTTTTATGAACCCATGAAATATTGTTTGTGATGTTTTATTTATCTTTTTTTAAATGTCTTTAACATGCTGATAAGTCTGGTAAGTTATGCTCAGTTACTTTAGCTTTATTAAACCCAATGAAATCTTAAGTTAAATAATTTTGCATAATTTAATTTCTTAAAGATTTTTCTCTGTTTAAGAACTACATAAAAACAAATATAGTTTATATAATTTCTTGGCAAAATCAGAAAAATACATTTTCGTAACTTTATTTTGAAATATTTTCATTTATACAGAAAAACAATTTATTTTCCAGAATCATTTGTATCTTACGTTACATCCAACTTGAACTTGATGCTCCATAATTTAATTTTTATTTAAATAAAGTAACATTATTACCTTTTTTCTGTTAAATTTTGCTTTTTCAAATACACATTTTCAAAATCTCTCATGTCTATTATTGCATACATTGAAAATATCAAATATTTAAATTGATTTAATCAAAATTAATTTACTTTAAATTTCACCGAATTTAAAAGCATTAAATACGTTTAACCCCTTAATTTTCGCCCCCATCAATATCACGGGCTGAGGTGTCGTTCGTTATATCTCGTGCCCGTCATATTTCCGTGCTGGAGATTTATTGTTGGGAAAAACTTCTGAAACCAGAAAAATTTAACTGGCATTTCTGTGTGAAGTCTTCGAATATTAGCGCTAGAGTTTGGTTTTTTGTGCGCTGATTGTGATGTTGGACTTTGTACTGCACGTTTCGAAATATATCACACTGAAAAAAATTATTAATAATCAAAATTTAGTGTATTATATTATTTCAAATATTATTTGTAAAATTTTGTTTGATGATAATAAATAAAGATCTAACATGTGAAAAATAAGGGTGTTGTTCGCATTAATTTGTATGGTGTAAAACAAACATTAAAACACAGAATTCTCGCATGATGGCTTTTCCACAAATGTGAATTTGTTCTATAACATCTTTTTTAACTAATTGCATATTTTATATAGAAACCTTATAATTATTCAATTTCTCTAATAAGAAAATGGGTACTTTTTTGATGGTTTTTCCAAATATTAAGCGACCGTTAAGGGGTTAAATGAATGTTTTTTTCACCAGTTTTAATGAAAAGTAATTATCGTTAGTAGCATGGGCGTACCCAAGGGGGGGGGGGCTGATGGGGCTACAGCCCCCCCCCCCCCCCCCGAAATTTTCGAAAGTGATATGAAAAAGTGCTGCTCTTTCGTCATTTTTTTTTTTTTTTGGAAAATTTTTAATTTTTTTTCAATCATACAGCGGATTAGCCATTTTCATAAGTCCCATATTAGTCCACATTGACAACAAAGAAGAGAAAGGGGCAGACGGGGTTACAGCCCCCCTCCTCCTCCCGAAATAATCGAAAAATGAAATGAAAAAATAATTTTTTTCTTACTTTTTTAAGGTAAATCTGTAATTTTTTCTTCTGTCATATATAGCAAAATAGACATTCTCGTTAACACCATATCAGTCCACATTGACATCACAGCATACCCAAAGATGGGGAAGGGGCTGATGGAATTTCATCCCCCTGCTCTCGAAATGGTCGAAAATGAAATGATAAAATAGTGCTGAATTTTTTCTGCCTGTTTAAGATAAATTTGCATTTTTTTCACTATCGTTCAACAGACTATGCGCTTCCTTCGCATAGTTCCATAGTAGTTCATATTGACACCAAAGAAGAGAAAGGGGTCTGACGGGGTTACAGCCCCCCCCCCCCCCCAAACCAGAAATAGTCGAAAAATTAAATGAAAAAAATGTTTTTTCCTTACTTTTTAAGATAAATCTGTAATTTTTTCTTCTGTCATACAGCAAAATAGCCATTCTCGTCAACTCCATATTAGTCCACATTGGTATCACAGCACACCCAAAGATGGGGAGGGGGCTGTTGGAATTACAGCCCTCCTCCTCTCGAAATAGTAGAAAATGAAATGAAAAAATAGTGCTGAATTTTTTTTCTGTCTGTTTGAGATACGTTTTCCTTTTCTCCCCTATCATTCAACAGACTAGCCGCTCCCTTCACTGTAGTTCCATATTAGTGTACAGTGACACCACATTATACCCAAAAAGGTAGAAGGGGGCTAATGGGGTTACAGCCCTATCCCCAAAAAGTCGAACATGAAATGAAAAAGTGCTGATATTTTTCTTTTTGTTTGAGATAAATTTGTATTTTCCCCCTTTCATTCAACAGACTGGCCGCTTTCTTCTCTTTAGTTCCATACCTGTGCACAGTGGGCCCACATTATACCCAAAGAGGTGAAAGGGGCTAATGGGGTGCCCCCTTCCTTAATAGTCGAAAATGAAATGAAGAAAAGGCTGATTTTTTTTCTTGTTTCAGATAAATTTGTAATTTTTCTTCTGCCATACAGCGAAATAGCCATTCTCGTTAAATCCATATTAGTCCACATTGACATGACAGCATACTGAAAGAAGGGGAGGCGGCTGATGAGCTTACAGCCCCCTCCTCCCGAAATAGTCGATAACAATATTGCTTTTTTTCTTTCTGTTTGAGATAAATTTACATTTTTTTTTCTCCTATTATTCAACAGACTTGCCACACTCTTCTGTTTAGTTCCATATTAGTGCACAGTGACACCACATTATACCCAAAGAAGTAGAAAGGGGATGATGGGCTTAAATAAAATGAAAAAGTGATTTTTTTTTAGATAAATTTGTACTGCAATTGTTTTCTGCAATACAACGAACTAGACTTTCTGGCTAGTGTCATACCAGCGCACAGTTACACCACTGTATACCCAATGAGGGGAAGGAGGCTGATGGGTTTATAGGGCCCCCTTTCGGAGTAATCAAAAATGAAAAAAAAACTCTTTTTTTCTTTCTTTTGAGATAACTTTAAATATTTTTTTATGCGACGCAGCTATTCTGGTTGGTCCCATATACTAGTGCACAGTGATGCTCCAGCATACACCCAAAGAAGTCAATGGCGACGGGGGTTATGAGGTTACAGCTCCATTCCACCTCCGAAGAGATCGCAGTGAAATGAAAAAAGGGCTGATATTCCTTCTTTTTCAGATAAATTTGTTTTATTTTCTGGCATGCCACGAAATTGTTTTTCGTGTTAATCCAAAATCCTCCTCAGTCCTGCGACCAAATTTACTTGAAACCTCAAAATCAATTTTCAAATGACTGAAAAAAAGCTCCATGCCTGTTTTACGGGATAAATGAAAACTTATATGGTTAGTTCAAGAGACCTACAAGTAAATTCGACAAATTTAAAAGTAGTTTAATTTAAGGAGATTTTTAATGTCTCTCATATTCGGCGGGCACCAAGATTGTCAATGCGGAAGTATGTTAATGCACAGTAACACTACAGCTAATCACAAATCGATTTCGGGTAAATCGGAAAATCGGAGGTGCAGAAGAGTGACTGTAAAAGTAGTTTATTAACTTTCATTTTTCTGTCGCATCTCCATGCCAAAAATTTGTGTTTTTTCCACGGTTTTATGACAAAATTTGCATTTCCTCAATAGTCCTCCTCAATAGTCTTTTTAAACAGTCCTTTTGTCCTCTCAAAAGTCCCTCGCTTTTTCTGCGGCTTTTTGCCGAAATTCGCGGGTTTTTTGCACACTCCTTCGTCGAAATTTGCGTTTCCACGGATCTGTGACGAAATTTGCGTTTTTTTTTTCGTGATCATGTCGAAATTTGTGTTTCCGCGTTTTTCGTCGGGTTTTTGATGAAATTAAAGTTTTTTTCGCAGATTTTTGCCGAAATTCGCGTTTTTTTTTTTTTTTTTTTTTACGAAATCCTTCGTCGAAATTTGTTTTTTCCGTGGCTTTTTTGACGAAATTTGCGTTTTTTCTCGTCATTTTGATGAAATTCGCTTTTTTTCTGCGGCTGTTTGACGAAATTCGCTTTTTTCCCGACGTCTTTTAACGAAATTCACGTTTTTCTGTGGCCCTTCTTTGTGAGCCAGCTTTTCTTTTTTGCGATCCTTTGACGAAATTGGCATTTTTTCCGTTTCCCTTTGACGGAATGCGAGTTTTTTTAGCGATGCTTTGCCGAAATTTGCGCCTTTTCTGCGGCCATTTGACGAAATTCGCGTTTTTTCCGAGGTCATTTGCCGAAATACGAGGTTTTTTTTTATGCAATCCTTCGTCGAAATTTGCTGTTTTTTTTTCTCGTCTTTTTGATGAAATTCACGTTTTTTTGCGATCCTTTACTAAATTAGCATTTTTTTCACAGCCCTTTGACGGAATGCGTGCTTTAAGCGATCTTTTTTTCGAAATTCTTGTTTTTTCTGCGACCTTTTTGATGAAATTCGCGTTTTTTTCTGCTTCCCTTTGACGGAATGCGTGTTTTTTTTTATAGCGATCATTTGTCGAAATTTGCGTTTTTTCTGGGTCTCTTTGACGAAATTCGCGTTTTTTCTGTGGTCATTTGCTGAAATTAGCGTTTTTTTATGCAATCCTTCGTCGAAATTTGCATTTTGTCCGCGGCTTTTTGACGAAATTTGCACTTTTTTCTCGTCTTTTTGATGAAATTTGCGTTTTTCTCTGTCCCTTTGACGAAATTCGCGCTTTTTCAGCTTTCTTTTGAAGGAATGCGTGTTATTTTAGTGATTCTTTGTCCAAATTTGCATTTTTTCGGCAGCCCTCTGACGAAATTTGCATTTTTTTCGGAGGTCATTTGCTGAAATTCGCGTTTTTTCTACACAATTCTTCGTCGAAATTTGCGGATTTTTGACGAAATTAGCTTTTTTTCGCAGCCCTTTGACGGAATGCATGTTTTAAGAGATCTTTTTTTGAAATTAGCGTTTTTCCCACGACTTTTTGATAAAATTCGCGTTTTTTCTGTGGCCCTTTGACGAAATTCGTGTTTTTTCTGTGGTCATTTGCCGAAATTCCCTATTTTTAGGCAGTCCTTTGTCGAAATTTACGTTTTTTCCGCGGCTTTTTGACGAAATTTGCTTTTTTTCTCGTCTTTTTGATGAAATTTGCGTTTTTCTGCGGCCTTTTGACGAAATTCACGATTTTTCTGTGTCCCTTTGACTAAATTCGCATTTTCTCTGCTTCCCTTCGACAGAATGCGTATTTTTTAGCGATCCTTTGTCGAAATTTGCGTTTTTTCTGCTGCTCTTTGACAAAATTCGCGATTTTTTTCTGTGGTCATTTGACGAAATTCGCGCTTTTTCGGTGGTCATTTGACGAAATTCGCGCTTTTTCGGTGGCCATTTGACGAAATTAGCGCTTTTTCCCGCGGCTTTTTGACAAAATTTGCGCTTTTCTGCGCCCTTTTGACGAAATTTACTTTTTCCCTTGTCCCTTTGACGAAATAAGCTTTTTTGCGATCCCTTACGAAATAAAGCTTTTTTTTCGAGCCTTTTGATGGAATGAGTGTTTTTAGCGATCTTTTTTTGAAATTCGCATTTTCTCCGGAAACTTTTGATGAAATTCGCGTTTTTTCTGCGGCTTTATGATGAAATTCGAGTTTTTTCTGTACTCATTTGACGAAATGAGCGTTTCCCCCGCGAGCATTTGACATAATTTGCGTTTTCTCCCTGATCATTTGACGAAATTTGACTTTTTTTTTCGCAATCCTTTGACAAACTTCGCCTTTTATCCGTGGCCCTATGACAAAATTTCGTTTTTTTCCTTTTCGGATCCTTTAAAAAAATTGGAGATTTTTTTTCTGCGAACGATTTATGAAATCATTTTTCTTCGTCGACCATGTCAAAAATCGCGATATTTTTTAAGTCCGAATTTTCGGAATATTGGGAACAAAGTCACCCCTGTCCCTCGCCCTTTCCCCCGCCCCCTGGCTACGGCCTTACTGGCAAAAATGATTTCTGTTTATAACATAATTCAACGTGTTTCGTAAGACTGAGAACATTATGAAAATTTAAGTCAGCCCCCCCCCCCCCGAAATAAAATCCTGGGTACGCCACTGGTTAGTAGTTTCAACCTTTTTAAACTAGCAATTTGCTTTGGTAACCGTCATGTTAAATACTTGTTTCTGACCAATGTAATGAATCCATTAGCACATTGTCAGCTGATTTTTATAGTAAGGCCTGAAGCACTGAATCCGGCTATGTACTTATCTGTATGTTCATAAATATATTTGTAAAAAAAAAATAGCAATGGCTTTACAACACATTTGAATCTCCTGATATTTGTTTCGCTCTTTTTTAGACTAATATTTATTTATTTTTAAAACATTATCTCATTAAAAATTAAACGACTCAAAATTAATTATATATATTTTTAAATACAAAGCATCATCCAGTGTTGTTGGCTTTGGCTTATTCTGCTTTTTTACTCAAATTATGTGCCAATTTTTCCCTAATATTTATCTTCGCAATAGTTACAGAAACCTGCCTTCAAATGAAGCAAAAATTGAGAGTAGTATATATCTTGAACAAAAAATTGTCTATTACTACCCAAACCTGGCAACATCTCGGAAATAAATGAGCGCAATTGGCTCAAACTCTAGCTCTATAACATCTTTATTTGATTACGGTGATTCGCGCTTAAAAATGACGAAACTACTTATTTTTATTACTCTTCGATAAAAGTGGTGATAAAAATGTTTAAATAAAAGTCATCACAGTAACTGTAGTTACATTTCGGTATCGAAGAATGTTGTTGTTTTCCAAGCAAAAATATTAGGTAGCTTTCTTTACAAAAAGCTACCTATTGCAGCCGTTCGGAGGAAAGCGATTTCAAAAAATTTTGGTATATTTTCATCGATCATGACCCCCAGACCCCGAAACCACCCTCCGTTCAAAATTGATATATATATATATATATATATATATATATATATATATATATATATATATATATATATATATATATATATCTGACCTATGTCACACTGTAACTCTCGTATTTATGAACCGATTTGGATGTAATTCGGTGTGTACATAGTACATACCAATGTCTCGACAGAGTTCGTTGGCCAGCTTCATCCGCCATTTTGTTTCAAAATGGCGGCCTTTTAAAAAATTTAAAATTTGAAATGTGGTACCAAAAAATTGAAAATGGAAAAATATTTTTTTCTTATGTATTTGACATTTAAACAAAGACTCCGTAGCTGTTTTTGTTTCGTCTAAATCTTAAAAAATGGCTTGAGTTATAGCATTTTGAATTTCTAGCGAAGCTGACATTTTGAAACGTGCTGAATGTTGCCACGCAATAAAAGGCGTATTTATGAACCGATTTGTATGCAACTTCGTTTATACATAGTACAGACCAATGTCTCGAACGGGTTCGTTGGCCAGCTTCATCCACCATCTTGTTTAAAAATGGCGGTCATTTAAAATTTTAAGAAAAATTTAAATTTGAAATGTGGTAGCAAAAAATTGAAAATTGAAAAAATATTTTTTTCTTATGTGTTTGCCCTTGATAAAAAGATTCGGGAGCAGTTTTTGTTTCGTCTATATCTTAAAAAATGGCTGAGTTATAGCATTTTGAATTTCTAGCGTGGCTGACATTTTGAAACGTCCTGATTTTTGCCACGTGATAACAGACGTATTTATGAACCGATTTGGATGTACCTTGATGTGTACATAGTACATACAAATAACTCAACCGAGTTCGTTGACCAGCTTCATTCGCCATCTTGTTTCAAAATGGTGGCCATTTAAAAAAATTAAAAAAAAAATTAAAATGAGATACCAAAAAATTGGAAAATGAAAAAGATTTTTTTTGTATGTGTTTGACCTTAATACAAAGATTCCGGAACAGGTTTTGTTTCGTCTACATCTAAAAAAATGGCTGAGTTATAACATTTTGAATTTCTATTGTGGCTGACATTTTAAAACGATCTGATTTTTGTCACGCGATAACAGGCGTATTTATGAACCGATTTGAATGTAACTTTGTCTGTACATAGTACATACCAATGTCTCGACCAAGTTCGTTGGCCATTTTCATTCGCCATCTTGTTTCAAAAGGGTTGCCATTTTTTTTTTAAAAATGTAATTTAAAATTTAAAATGAGGTATTAAAAAATTGGAAAATGAAAAAGATTTTTTTTATGTGTTTGGCCTTGATACAAAGATTCTGGAGCAGTTTTTGTTTCTGAAAATTTGTTCTTTTGTTTATATCTTAAAAAAGTGGTTGAATTATAGCACTTTGAATTTCTATCATGGCTAACACTTTGAAACGATCTTGTATTTGTCACACGATACCACACGTATTCGCCTATTTCGATGGAAGAAGGCATGTGGATAGTATACATCAATATCTCGAACAAGTTCGCTGGCCAGCTTCATCAGCCATCTTGTTTCAAAATGGCGGCCATTAAATTAAAAAAATATATATTTAAAGTGAGGTGCAAAAAAATTAGAAATTGAAAAAGGTTTCTTTCTTAAGTATTTGACCTTGATATAAGGATTCAGGAGCATTTTTTGTTTGTCTTTATCTTAAAAAATGGCTCAGATATAGCAGTTTTAATTTCTAAAGTGGGTGACATTTTGAAAAATCTAATTTTTTATCTGCGACAGCACTCGTATATATCAACCGATTCCGATATGAGTGAGTATGTGCACAGCAATTACTAAGGTCTCGACCAAGTTCACTGGTTAGCCTCATCTACCATGTTGTCTTAAAATGGCAGGCACTTTAAGAAATCGCCGAATTTGGCAGCCAAATATAAGTGACTTTAAATAAAAGCAGCTTGGATAAAGCTGACTAATTTCGCGAAATTCTCATTCATAATGATTTAGTATTGATAAAAATTAGTATTGAATCTCCTGCATTCGGTTTCTACTTAATTGAGCTTCGTGTGTTTGAATAATATAAGTTGGCTTTTTAAAAATAAGGAATATGAAAGCTACCTCTTCCTCCCGGCACTGGCCGGAAGGACTTTTTTTCTCTTTTGTCTCCAATACAAAACTTTAGTTTTCCATATCAAATCAGTATCGACAGTGTTGAAAAAGGTGGCCTATATGCTTATTGAAATCTAAAATACAGCAGTTGACAACAGTGTCGCACCCAGAATTTGGCTCTGGAAGGGGGGGGAGGGGTTGTTGATAATGGTTGTCACCGGTTAATTGAATCACTGGCTAATAGAATGTCTATTTAATGTGTGAAACCATAACGCTTTTTTTTCTCGGATATTGAAATCAGCAGTTACGCTGGTTATGATTCATGTAAACAGCGTTTACAATATTAGAGTATCAAAACTTAAAATGCATCAATGAAATAACACAAAACTGTTATATTTATATAATATGTTTAAAAAATTCATCATAGGCAAATTTTAAAAGATGCAAGAGCACAGTACAAAAAACATTTTTTGTATCGAAAATCAGGGTTGCAATCCAATTTTTCAGCCGAAGATAGTTTTTTCCTCCAAGACAATCCCGAATCTTGTTCCTAACTTTAATAATGAAGCAATTATATATAAAAAAAAAAAATTCAAGAGACTTACCTTGCTTTGTGCCAATGTAATAGTATTGCGAGAATTGATGGCATTTATAATTATCCACACTCAAACAGTGCTGAATAAGGTATTCTATATTTCGGAATGTAGCATTAAACACGGTATAGTTGACTGAATTTCTGTGCACTACCAGCACTTTAAGTGACATCGAATTTCGCATAAATTTCGCATCGGAAAGCAATGTAAATTGGTTGAACATTTTGTTAAAATATCTTCATTATCGTTAAAAGTTCTCAAAAAATATCTGCGTTTGACTTGAAGTCTTATCTATACTAATATTATAAAGAAACAACGTTTGTTTGTTAGTTTGTAGGCGGTATCTGCAACTACGGAACCGATTTCAAAAGTAATGGAAGCAAATTGATGGTGACAGTCCCTGTTTTAACATTAGACTATATATTATGTCGGTGGCACTATTCCCAAGGAGGTGCAGCAGCGAAAAACGTTCTAAAAATGCATTTTTTGTGTTACTGAAGGGCCTAGAAACTTGGAAATTGGTACGGTAGTTACTTTAAGATATAAATGCTCTCTAAGGACAGTTTCTAAAAATATTGAAATTTAAAAGAAAGAAAATGCGCGAAAAGCGTTCTAAATTACGACTTCTATGTAATATAAGGAAATACCAAACCGATATCAAGAATATTTTATGTCAGTGCCACTACCACCAGGGGGTTGCAGAAACAAAAAACGTTCTAAAATTGCGATTTTTGTGATACTGAAGGGGCTAGAAACTATAAATTTGGAAAGGTAGTTACTTATAAGGCGCAAGGCTCTCTAAGAACATTTTAAAAAAAATCCCAAATTTAAAAGTGTGAAATGACCGAAAAGCGTTGTAAAAAAGATTTAAATTACAATTTACATGGAATCTCAGAAAATACCGAACCGATTTCAAAAGTAATGGTAGTAAATTGATGGTGACATTCTTTGCTCCAACATAGGCTTATATTTTATATCTGTGCCACTACCACCAGTGAGTTGAAGGAGCAAAAAAGTTCTAAAATTGCGATTTTTGTGATACTGAAAGGCCTAGGAACTTGAAATTTGGTATGGTAGTTACATATAAGATGTAAATGCTCTCTAAGAACAGTTTATAAAAAAATCGAAATCTAATTGTGGTGAAAATATGCGAAAAGAGTTCTAAAAACTTTCTAAATTAAGATTTCGATGGAATTTTTAAACATAGAAACTTAAAACTTGGCGTGGTACTTATAAGATGTAAATGATCTTTAAGACTAGTTTTTAAAAAATTCCAAATTTAAAAGGATGAAATGAGCGAAAAGCGCTCTAAAAAGGTTCTAAATTACGATTCCCATGGAACCTCAGGAAATACCAAACAGATTTCAAAAGTAACGGTGGCAAATTGATGGTGTCAGTCCCTGTTCCAACATAAGCTATATTTTATGTTGGTGTCACTACCACCAAGGGGATGGTAGACCGTTAGACAGGAAACTTGGAATATACCATGATGATTACTTTTAAGAAGTAAATGGAAATGGTTTCTAAAAAATTCAAAACTTCAAATGAAAACTGAAATGAGCGCAAAAGCTTCAAACACATTCTAAATTATCATTTATTTAGAATTAGTTTTAGTTCTTTTCCTTAAATTAAGTCTTATTTTCGCCTAATGCAGTGTAATAATGAAGTTTAGTCAAACTGTGGCTTAGTTACTAAATTCTGAATTATCCATAGCACAGTGTTTCCCAACCTTTTATTTGCTACGCCCCACCAAATCATCTGTAAACTCACTAAGCCTCCCCCCCCCCCTCATAATCTGTAAATTATGTCTCTTATTATTTAAAAAGTGAACTCTAATCTCACGGTGGAAGTGTAATAGGGCTTTAATAATTATTAATTTCACATGTTTTTAATTATCAAAGAGGTCAATCTTCTGTCACAAATGTGTTTTTAACATGTTTTTGTAAATGCAATGAGATTATACATCTTCGCCTTTGTGGCAAAATGAGTTTCGTTGTATTTTTCCAACTTGCCTCAACGCTAAAGAAAAGTGTTATACGGTCTGCATTCTTATCTTCACAAAATATCTTGAAGAGAGACTTACATTTAACGTTAAAATTCATAACATTCACACATTTTATAATTTATTTTTCTAACTTATTAAGAGTTGGGGAAAAGCTTTGGACACGAAATTTTCTTTGTATGGGGTATTTCCACGAGCACTTGTCGTGTAACTCGCATACTACGCTTGTTGGCCACCATTATTTTATAAAATTTCGCTTCGCCTTTTTCAATTAATGAGATACCTCCCATAAAATAAGTCGCATTTTTCCGCTCTAAAATACTGGTAGTCAAAAATCATAGTATGTGACTTACACGACAAGTGCTCGTGGCCCTATGAATAACATAATACGCAAGAAGCATTTCAAGATTCTCATCTTTATTTAAGTAGCCATTATTCTCCATCACAACACATTTTTCTGATTTTTCTTTCCCAATATGATTAGTTGTCTTCCATGCTTATTATCTGATTTCAAAATTTAAATGTATATGTCATCATGTAAATTTATTTACTGTGCAGGATGCCTGCACTACAGCCAGAGATATTTACTATCCACCCATTTCCTTTTGTAATGCTATTTGAGATTGAAATTTATAAGTTTTATAAAGTAGGCAGTACCTTGTTCAGATATTTCATATATTTTTTTTAGGTTAGATATGTTCAAGACAGTCAAATGTATATATACGTGGGTGGTTCAATAATTATTGTCCCTAATGTATGTAAAATATTTGTACTGCGACGGCTGATGTGGAATATCGAAGACTAATGTCTTAAATGCCTATATGCTCATTTTCATCATTCTCTGTGCCCAGGAAGAAAAGTCCAAGAAAACTTTAGAATTATGGACTGAGAAGGGGAGAAAATTAGCGGATGAAAAATTCTTGGCGCTCAAAAAGTTCAAGGGACCCTGGACCGGGCCCTGCGGTTCCCTATGTGGCCCCAGGGTCTTAACTGGAATGTAGAAACGTTTTTATCGAGTAGTTTAACTGATATAACTGGTGCATACTGCACTATAATAAGGTGAAAATATCAGAATTCACATTATTATGGTGTAACGTTACAGCAGTTATAACGGTTAAGTTACTCCATAAAATTAGAGGCAGCAATGCTGCCACCAATGTTATGGAGTAACGTTATACCAATTTTTCACAGTGAAAGGCACTGAGTGAAAAAATCTCTTGCGAATACGTGAAACGACTTCAAGAAAATAATTACTTTGAAATAGAATATATCCAAATTTTTTTAAATCAAATATATCGTTAGAACCATAAACATAAAGTGGGTATTTTTCTTATATACTATATTTTTTCATCTGCAAAAAGGAGATGGCATTTTAAAACTGGTGTAAAAACGGAAATGTTAAAAGCGAACCGAATTGATATTCGCAAAGTATTTTTTTAAACAGAAAATATTAATATTTTTTTTAATCGAAGATACTGCCAGAACCGGAAAAAGTAAAATAGGTATTTTTTATATATTTCCGTCCGGGAAGCAGATGAAGCAGATGAAGCAGTTTTAAAAAGTGCAAAAACAGAAAACTTAGAAGGAATCTGAAAACACGAAAGTTAACTCGTCGAATAAGTGGGTATTTTTTCTTTCTTTTTTATTTTCGTCCGAAAAGCGGTTGCGACACTTCAATTTGGAGGTAAACTGAAAACTTGAAAAATGACGTGAATATAGGTGCAATAAAAACGTTTTTTGAAATAGTAAATATTAATATTGTTTAAACGAAATTTACCATTGGAACTGGTAAAGTTTTTGTTTTTATTTTCTAACTTTGCGTGCGATTTGGCGATCGCAATTTCAGAATGCAGAAAAAAAAGAAGCCTTCGCTTCATCTGCGTGAAAACCCAAGGAAACCCGTAAAGGCGCAGGCACAATCGGCGGAATGATGGAAACTCTCCATTTTTCGATGTTCATTAAGATTTTCAATTAATATCTCGGCTGCACTGTGAAATATTTTGTGGTGATTTGAATTTTTGGGGCTGCAGTAGCTGCAACCATAAGATGGTGAAACATCGTTCCTGCATTTGGAGCTGTGGTTGACCCATATCTCCAAATGTTAGAACGAAATTTCACCTTCTTACAGCTACTGCAGTAACAAAACGTAAAACATCTATAGATGATGATTGTCAGTAGTGCGCTTTTAGATATGTTATACGTTTTACAGCTGAATTCAAAGTGTGCATCCTGCATGCATAAAAACCTATAAATCATATACAGGACTGCATAAAACCGTACAAATACATTACGGATTTACACTTACGGTAGATTTGGAGGTTCACTGGTTAAGTATAAAGGGGGAAACGGGGGCTAATTCCCCTCCACTTATTATTTTGGGGGGATTATTCTTTTAAAATAAGAGTATAATATACAATTAATGTGAATAGCCTGTGAGCTCAATGCCATCAGTTTAGCTGGGCACTTTTCTTTTTTATTTACTAAATATGACTTAATTTACCTGTAGAAACCTTAAAACCATGCTTTTTTTACTGATCAAATAAGATTCTCTTCAGAAAGCACAAATACAGCTTTCGATCCATGGTTTATTTTCTAGCGTCATTTTACAGCAAAGAATATTTTTAATGATGCAGGCGATAAACGCTATTCCGAATTGAAGCAATATAGGTTTTTGGTTTAAATTGAAATTTGAGAGATAATCGAAATTGTTAGAAAAATGTGTGAACAATCCTTTGTACATAAACTGACTCTCAATAAGTAAATAAAAATAGTCGTATGTACCAATACCAAAGCCTTTCTTCTTTATCATACATGTTAATATTTCAAGAAGTTTTTACACGTTATTAGTTCAATACTGCCCCAACTTTGATTATCATCTTAAGTTTCTGCTTCATTTTACTAATCGGAGTAAAAACGAGTTAATCTCAATCCTAATATTTAATAAAATCGATATTTTTCGTTATTCTGTTGTACATCAGTTGCTTGAGATTCGCCGCGTTAGCTGACTGCGAATTGCCCGTCACTGCATGAACAGCCGATGTACAACAGAACTATGAAATAAGAAAAATCACTATTACAGCGCCCTCTTCCGGTGGAATATTCCCAAATTCAAGGAGGACCTGATAACCATATCCCAAAGCATACACAACCAATTTTCTTTCAATTCTATGTATAACTTCATACACTTTTTGACGGTACAATAATGAAAATGACACAAAAACCGCCATTACAGCGCCACCTTCCGGCAGGTTATTTCTAAGTTAAAGGGAAACCTGTTGCCCATTGCCAAAAATATGTACATTTTTTGCTTCAATTCTAGGCAAAACTTCATTTGCCTAGAATTGGCAGACATCCATTTTGTACAAACATGTTTTTCTGGATTTCTTACTCATAAAACGTGTAAAGCGGTCAAAGACCGGAAGTCTAAATAAAAAAATCTCGATTACAATACTTTCTTCTTTAGAAAAAAAAAAACCAAAAAAAGGTAATGTCAATAACAAAAGTTTTTGCGCAAGTGCAAGCAACTCATCTCGCTTAAAAAAACTAACTCTGACGCCGCAGTAAATGATTGTTTTGTGACCGGGGATTTTTCTTCGCTAGTATTAAGACTAATATTAACTACTGCATATTGAGTAATATTGACTTCGCTAATATATTAACTACTGCATACCAAAATATGTCAATTGGCAGTATTATAGTGAAACGTTTGATAAACACGCTGAAGCAGACAGTTTTTAAATCGAACTACTTTAAGCGATATTTAATGTTAATGTTGGTCAAAATCGCTCCATTAAAGTTTTTTATAGGAGCAAAAACTATACATAAGAATTTAATTATCCCCCGGTATGCTATTTCTTTCTCCCAGGTCATAGCGTGTCGTCTCCAAAAAATATTGTTACGTTGTATAAGCCTGCCGCAAAACAAAGCAGGTATATCCATTGTTCTGTTGAATTCTATACTGCAATTTTTAAACTTCTAAGCATCGTACATTTTCGATTTTTATACCGTCGTATTGGAAAACAAAGATGCGTTAAGCATAGATTATGAAACTTTCCAACACATCCTGAAGGCATTAACAAAACTTCGTTAATTAGGGAAATAAGGTAATATAAGATAACTAAGTAAACATTTTAGAAAACGTATAAAATATTTGAAAAACTGATTTCAGCAGTTACCGTCCATAGCCAAATATGTATTTCAATTCTTTTGAACAGCCTTGTATTTGATCTGTAGGTTTATATATATACTATATAATGGGCAATTTAATTTAGCAAGAAAACGCATAATAGGTTGAAATTTCTCTTTCAGCAATTTATACTAATAGATGGAAACATACTTGAATAATTTTGTAAAACCCTGTAGTTAACCTAGTACCTGTATTACACGCCACTATTTAGCTAAAATTTAGTTCAAACTAAAACACTCATTAAAAAAAAAAAAATCTCATTTCCAGAAATGATCATTTATAGGTCATGTATCCAATTCGTTGCGTGACCCTGTATATCATTTTATTTATATTCTACAGACATTTCTTAGTAAACTAAGTGCAGTTCAGTGTAAAAATGCGTAACTCATTTAAAAACCACCTTTAAGCAATTTGCACTCATACCCAGTAACCATTACGAATTATTTTGTGTAGCCCTGTATATAAATAAAAGCATTTATACACACCATATAGTACGTATAAATATAGTGAAACATAAAAGCGCATATCCTAATTAAAAATGCATTTCCAGCCCTCATCGCTAATGTACAGTACTTCGGATACAATATACAGCTCATATTCAAAATATTAGAATAATTGGGAAAAAGTAATAAGAAAAATTATTTATTTTTGATACCAAGTAAATGCAATTAAATTTCTGATCAATTAAATCTGGAATGTTTAGATAGGATTTAAATATTTACAAAATATAAAATACAGTACAATAAATTGGGTATGCAGCTTTCTGAAACACATCAAAATATTAGAATAAAATTTAGATTGGTTCAAAATATTAGAATATTTAATTTTATGCAACAATATTACCTTTATGAATATGAAGTAAAAGGTAGTTATATTTTGTAGCATCCCCTTTAGCTTTCATAACAGCGTACAATCGATCTTGCATACTATATACAAGACGTTTGCAAACATTTCTATCAATATTAGCCCAAATAGACTTTATACATGCCACTAACTCAGATTTACTTGAAGGAGGATTTTCTTAGAATTTTTTCTTTATTATACACCATAAATTTTCGATGGGATTAAGGTCTGGCGAGTCTGGTGGCCAAGGAAGTACCTTAATCTTGCGTTGGCGGAAACATTTCTTACAAGGAAGGTCTCCTTACTGGGCATACTCAGAATATTTTGAAAAAAATACCAATTAAACTACTTATGTATGTAATAAAGGATCAGTCAAATTTAGCGGCGAAATTACAGTAGATAGACTGTAAAAAAAAAAAAAAAAAAAAAAAATACTTTCGGGTATTTGGCGTGAAAAGACGAAAACGTCACACGATTTGGCGAGCAGTACTTTTTTTCGCCAAAAGCAAACGATTTTAATGCACCTGAAAATTGTTTTTTTAATTGATTTTTAGAATGCGTGTAAAAAGTATTGAATGAATTTAAACATAAACAATGCGAGTTTAATAAATACATTTTTTCGTATCACATATTTGGGTCATTTTCAATAAATGCATACAATTCAGAAAAACATTTAAAAAAATTACTTTTAAATTTCACATTAAAAATGAAATAAGTGATAATGTATAAGTTAGATGTGTCTGTAAATATAATTAATTAAGCACTTTAGCTTTTGGTATAATTTTTATACACTATTTTACTATATTTTATACACTATTTACCAGTAACATGGTAACAGACTTGACATTAACAGCAAAATATCTTCCAAAACCTACATGCTAATTATTAACACTAAGAAACAAAACAAAATCTTTTATATATTAACTAGATAATAATATTCAAGCAAAAGAAAGTACTAAACTTATATTTTTAACATAAAAAAATTAGGTAACAGACTTGACATTGAATAAAAATACTCACCTTTCTAAAAAATTCTTTACTCCACCACACTGTTGTTTTTCAACTGCAAAAGAAAATGGCTACAAGTAAATATTTAACTAGTATAAGTGTTTTTATTGCAAGTGTGCTGCTATCTCTTGGTGAAATTGTCAACCTTTATTTCATGAAATTGTAGCTTGGTAACAGACTTGACAAAATATCAGGGAAAAAATGTTTTGTAGATTTTCTTAAAAATTTTTTTTTTTTTTTTTTTTTTGCTGGAATAATGTCAAATTTAAAATAATGGTGATTTATCTCATTAAATGTCCCAATTACTTTACTTTTAAAGTGAAAAATGAAGTGAAAAAGTATTACAGAATTATAAAATACAGAAGAGGGACAGCTATTTTTTTCTTCTACTAGATGCAAAAATCTGCATCTTTAGGGAAAAAAAATTATGAAAGTGATTATTTTTATGTTTTAGAAATATGTTGTGTAGTGTAATTAAATAAATATAATATTTATAGTCAGTTTTAAATAATATATTATGAGTACAATTTTTTTTTTTTTTTACTGTGGGACAGCATATGTATGCATATTTTGAAAATGACCCATTTATGTTGCTTGTTATTTAATTTTATTATTTTAAACAATTTCATTTATAAAAAATATTTTCATATTTAAGCGTATTCCAAAATAAAGGCAAGATTCATTTACCAGTTATCCATTTCAATATCAAAGAATTCGTCATTTCCATAGCAACAGAATTGAATCGACTCGACAGTACTCAATTGGACTTAATTTTGAGATATTGAAACAATTTTAATGTATTTTAATTTTCTTTTAATTCATAAAATTTAATATTTAACTCTCATTATAAAAATCTATATATACAAGACAAAACTATAGTTAAATCAAACTAAAACTGACAAAACTAAAGTTATTTAGATTAAATTTATTTAAACAAGTTCAATATGAAACATTTTTATCTTAAAGAGTATTCGACATAAAGCATTTTTCGAAATTTCAGTTCATCGCCAAGCGATGATAAATCGCCAAATAAACGAAATTTTCATTTTTTACGAACGTTCTATCGAGGTTCCGCCAAAAAAAATTATAAACATATATATCCACATGAGAAGAACACTCTGTAATTTTTTTCAGATTTTTCCGAATATGCCCGTATGGAGACCTTCCTTGTTAGTTGACACAGAGGTATGCTGTGACGCTAAATCTTCTTGAAAGGTAAAATCATCTGCAAATAAATCTTTTGCTGATGGAGGTACTCGAGATTCAAACTTACATTTACAGAGACGTCTTAATGTTGTCGATGTAGAAACTTCAACTTATTCTTTCCATTTTCGGTGCAAGAATTGCACACTTCTAAAACGGTTGTTCTGAACTATGCGCTTCAGTTTGCTGTCATATCTAGCAGATGTTTTTGGTTTTCGGGCGCCATTTCGGCGATTATTTTGAAATTTTCAGTTTTTTTAATATTGTTAGTATTTTACTAACGCTTTATGGCGAACAATGTAAATAATTCGCTATATAACATTGATTTTTACCGTGCCGATACAAATCAACCATACGCAGTTTAATAGATTCAGGAATATCCCTCACACGACCCGTTTTAAGACGAAAAAGCAAACAATCTGCAAACAGAATACTGATTTTAAATAAAATCGTCTAAATTTAATCAATGCCACCAGCTATGAATTGGTGATAATTAAAGGAGAAATAATGTGAAATATTCTAATATTTTGAACCACTTGGAGAAATATTCTAATATTTGTTCTTTTCAAAATAATTTTTTTTCAATTAATCTTTTCAAAAATGATATTAATTTTAAAATAATAAATAAGTTTAATCAACAATAAGCTCTTGATAAAGATATCGTTTGCATATTTGAATTAAAAGACACTAAATTACCGAACGATATTTTCAACTTGGGGGTGAAAAAAGTCATTTCGAATAGAAGCTGTAGTATCTGAAATCTTTTGTGTTCCTGTAAATGCTATGCCCTTTGTATTATACATGAAGTAAGTTATAGTAAACCTCAGCAACGTATAACAATTTCATTATACATGAAATAATTTAACATAATTAAAATACGCCGCAAGCAATTCCCTCCACCCCTATATCATTATGTAACGGAATTCTTTTGTATAGCCCTGTAAATGAATAACTATTCTTTGCACCACATATTCTGCAGAGTGCACTTCATTAATGCATATCAATTTTATTATTTTTGAAAGCGTGTAACACCATTAAAAATCATTTTAAACGATTTTTTTCCATAGGCCGTAATGTAACTAAAAACTTTTAACTGTCCCTGTAAATGAACTAAACATGTTATAAACTTCATTTGAAATAGGGAACGTGCTATAGTAAACGTCAATAACATCCAAAAATTTCAGGGCAATCAGAGTATATTTACGGGAGTTAGAGCACGGACAGACAAACCGAAGTCATAAACACTTTTCAACTTTGTTGGAAAGTGTTAAAAAAATGTTTTTTAATGCAATTTGTTTTAAAACTGCATCCCAATTTATTTTTGAGATTTTTTTGTAGTTTAGCGCAATTTCTTTAATTTTGGCAACATAAGTGTACTCCATTTCTGTAGAAAGTGTAGAAAAAATATTTGGAAAATAGTAATTATATCTTGTTGCCATTTCCCTTAACTACTGAAAAAAACAATTAAAATAAGTGCTATTTTGAAGAAATATAAATGATTTCTTATAAAACATGGAGCTATTACAAACTATATTTAATTATCTATATTACAAATGAAGGCATATTGATCATTAGATAATCTTTTTTTTTTCTTTTTGTAGAGTTTTTGAGTTTCATCTGTTGTTTTTGGATTTGTGTATTCAGTGATATCGACGTCATATGAATATGAGGAATTCTTCAGAGGATGCGAATGACGTCATTTTATATAAAATAAAAGCGTGTGTTTTAAGTCTTGAAATATTTTTCATATTATCTATATTTGTATACATATATATTTTTTGTTTTGCGGTGGGTTCAAATTTTCAACATTTCGAGAGATATTACGTATTTATTTCTATATTTTATATTATATATCTTGATATTGTTTTACATTTTTAGGAAAGGTTATTTTAAATTGTTGCCCATTTGTGAAAACGGGGCAAGTAATATTTCTTTTTAATTAAATTTATTTACACGTGACTATTATAAAAAGGAAAAACACTCAAATTAGAATTTAAGGATTACGTGTTAAAAGAAGGAAAATATTGAAAATTACATCATAAAAATTGTATTTACTCGTGAATATTAAAGAACGAAAAATCATGAACGGAAATGTACTTGAATAAACGGAAATGTACTTGAGAACTTTTGTGCAGCCCTGTATATGCTCTATAGAATTTATCCACATAAACTAATATTTAAAAAATAAATCAGTTTGGAAACGCATACTTACAACTGAAAATGCACTTCCAGCAATTGTTGTTCATAGGCTTCAATAGTTCTATTTCTTCTGAAGGCAAATTCTTTAAATGAACGATCTCTGTAAATGAACGATATCGCTCACCCGCAAGAAAAGTGACACATCTCGACAAAAGTAAATTTCACAGGAGAGGCAAAAGAAAATGTGCTTGATTTTACTGTAACATGAAATTATAGCACTTAAGTGTGCATGCAGGAATAAAAACGAGCATAAAACCATTAAGAATGAAGACGTTAGACGAGGTTTGGAGAGTTGGGTAATTTTAGTCCTCGCATAATCCACCCCTTTTCTGTGGTCTCCAATGGACATATAGTGTAATAAAGTGATTTTCCGTATAGCTACAGTTATAGTAACTTTGATGGAAAGTGTTAAAAAGAAAACTTTAATGAATTCATTAATATGTATTAAAAGCAGTAAATGGGGGAAATAGCGTCATATTTAAAATGTCCAAATAATATTTCCAAGCAGTTTAAATTAAAAAATATATTTACACGAGACATTTATTTCATATTTCGTGATGATCTTTTTAACTATTGTTGCCAATTCTAAGGCAGCGTAAATTTTTCTTTTCTAGCATTAAAAATATTTTCACGTGAATATATTTAAAAAGTGAAAGTAAACTTTGCTGAGGATTACGTCAGATTTAAAATGATACATTTAAAATGTGTTATTTAAAAAAAAATTTCTTATAGCGTTGTTGAAAAAAAAACCGAGAGGCAAAACCTCTGACTTAGTTCATTTTATATTAGCTGATTTTCAAATGTTTAATTAATCTTATTTAATCAAATGCGAAAACAGCGATTAACGGCAGCTGATTTGGTCTTTGAATTATAATTTAAAAAAAAACAGTGGCGATCTCCCTGTAAACGGGTTTCTATTCTTTTCCTTGTTACCGTAAGATTTCAAGTCAAATATCTATTTCACTTTCCTTTATACAGGGCTGCCACAGGCAACTATTTTTATATTCTGTTTGCACCACTATTTATATATATATATATACTGTAGTATATTTCTCTTGAAAGTTTTGTCAATGTGTGTGCAAAAGATTTTTGTTTTGAAAAAGTTTAGCGAAATAGAATAAAAAATAAACAAATTTAAAAAATCAGAAAACCCCGACTGCATAAAAAGCGAACTAATTATTTCTCATCAATGTGAAACTATTTTTTTTTTTCAATTCCTACTATTAGCTCACACTCTCGCTATGTATATCTTGTTCAAATTTTCAATCGTTAATAAAATACTTATTAGTCGTCCAATCAAGCTGAAATAAATTTTTTTAAACTTGTAGTGGATGACACTTGACGTTAATACAGTTTTTTTCAAATATTACTTCATTAATTAAATTAAATTAATTTTCAATAATCGAGAGAGCCCTCTGATTGATCAAAGTATTTTAAGACCGAGAGAGCCCTATTCTTGATCATGGCATTTTAAGCGCCACTCAAGAGGAAAGAAGAATGGGAAGAAAAAAAATTATCTTATTCACCTAAGTAGGAATTGACTTAATATTTTTTCTATATTACTTGTTTATATTACTTACCTATTTTTTTATTTACTTGTATTGATGACTTTTAAGTTGTGTTCAATTGTTACTTCCTCTCTATAAACACTGTTTGAGGTCTATAGATGTCTATGATAGTTAGAGTTGCAGTAAAGCTAGAGATCCTACATACACAACTTCCAGGTTGTATAATATTTTAACGGAGCTTCTGACTGTAAAATAGTCAATGAAACATCGTCTTCATTTTGAAAGACTTATCCAATGATATACCACTCAATAGGGTGCGTAAATTTTTCTTTTTCATCTCTACCACAATTTTGTATATTACGGACGCCATTTTGAATTTATAAAAACAAAACCTAGCCTATAACCATCGGGCCGTTAAGACGAATTGATAGACCTCATTCATTAAAATCCATCCAGCCGTTGGGATGTTTCGAGGGTATAAAGAAATCCACATACACAGATACGCGTGAAACACATAACCCTTCTTTTCAGTCGGGTAAATAATCGCCTGTGGCAGCCCTGTTTGTACTACATACTATTACTTACCTGGGCACTGAACTAGGAGTTTTACAATATCTTCAAAATTATCTGAAATATTTCAAAAAATACATATTTTTTGAAAAATTACTATTTTTTATATTAGTGATACAAAAATAATTACAATGACTTGCATTCTAGTTTAACTCTTCGCTGCACGAATGTTTCTATTTTTAAGATTTTTTTTTCTTTTTAAAATCTACTTATCAGTGTAATAATGGGGAAAAATAGTAAAAAAAAAAAAAAACAAAATTTCAGCTAAAATTTGATATTTTATGGTGTTTTCCATATGTATATATTTAGGGTTTTAAAATATTGTATTGCTATATTTTGCAACTAAATGAGCTTAAATTAATTTTATCTGTTTAACACTCTGCAACTATTATTATATTAATATTTTTAAGTATTCAATAAAAATAAGGAAAATAAATCTTAACTTAATAGCTTGATTGAATTGTTTTTTTTTTTTTTGTTTGTTTCCGAAGAACAAATTATAATTTTTTGTATAATGCAGCCATCTGACATGGGGAAAATAAGTGTTATTACGTGCTTTGGATTGTTCTTGAAAAGTTAGTGATCGTATTAGCCAAATTCATGGCACATAATGAAAATTATAAGGTTTTTATGCATGTGCCAGATATGGCAAGTCGTGCAGTGAAAGGTTAACCCATATTGGACCGCTGTTTTATAAATAGGACAGCTAATAAAACATTATTTTAATAAAATTGGTAAGGATTTTCTGGATGCATTTTGTTATGACGTCTTTAAAATACATAAAAGTATAACATATAAACAAAAAAACAAGTATCCAATTAAAATTTAATTGAAAAAAATCTATCTAAAAAATCCTTTAAAAATTGTGATCTTATGATCTAGAATTTTAGTTATCTTTTTATTTGAGAAATCATAGAGTATTTTTGTACAACATAATCAGTATTTTTAAAGTAAAATAAAACATTTGCTCATAAAATTAGTTTATGTATGCATTTTATGTCCTTACTATGTGTCCTACTAATATGTCCTGTTTATAGGACAGCTAGTTACTTTAAAAAAAACTTTTTTTTCAAAATTTTGCTATTATCTACTTAATTACACCATATTAATGATATAATCGAAGTTTTAAAATTTTTCAAAAATAGTTAATCGGTGTGGTCCAATATGGGTTAAAATATTAGTAATATGGAAAGCATTCTGACAATTTCACTAAAATGTTTAAAAAACTTTTATACAATGGTGTTTATCGCACATGGAATTAACGTAAAAATTGGTTTTCCAGAAATCTCATTTAAAGATTTCTTTTATATATTTCACATACATACAGAATTAATCTAGAAGTGTCAATTAAGATATATTAGGTTTTTATCTAAAAACCTAAAACAACCATGCGTAGATATATTATTTACATTTCTCCTGAAATCCTTGAGCCCACTTCCGGTTTTTGACTCATCTCTTCCTGTTTATTAAATTGGCCATAATTCCTTTTCTAGCAAATTGTAGGAATAAAATTAAAACAGATTTAGGAATCTTAAACGATTGGCTCTTTCAAATAAAACAATTTCGGTTTTTTTTCCCAAAACAGCGGTTATAATGTAGGCAGGATACCTTAACCCTTTCAAAATACAGTGTACTCTCGATTATCTGTGCGCGGATTATCCGATTTGCGGATTATCCGTGCTCATTCCGGACTCACAAAAAAAATTAAGGACAAACATTTTCACGCTTATCATGTATTTAAAATCGATGTCGATGTGAATTAAAATCTTTTCCGGTTTAGCTGATAGTATTCAGAAGTACGTAGAGGTAAAATCGAACGCTGTGGAACCCATTTGACAGGTAGGGTTAAAGGGGATGGGAGGGCATGTGAGCCTGGCATCCAGTATTTTACAGATGAAGACATCGTTTCTAACTGTGTTGTTAAATCTAATAGTATAAATTTTATAAGTAATGTTAAATCTGATAGTACTGATGCAGAAGATGTACTAAATGAGGGAAATAAAATTTCTCATTCTACTGCTCTACAATTTGTAGGAAGTTTGTTAGACTATATGGCAGAAAGAGAATTTGATTACGGTGACATTACTGAGGTTTGTAAAGCATGTATTGATATAAGAAAAGAGATGAACAAACAGCAGAAGCAAAGATGCATTAGATTTTTTTAAGCAGTAAATATTAAAGCGAAAATTCCTAGTTTGATGTTATACAGCGTGCAAATGTAAGTAATTTTTATGTCTGTACTGATGTTGATTTTTTCTTTAATAAAAAGGACTTTTCGGATTATCCATGTTTTTCGATTGTTCGTGCGACCTCTCCCGGTGATTAACCCGGATAATCGGGAGTGCACTCTAATTAGTTTCGTACTGTCACTTTCGGAACCTCTGCCGTATTTGTTTTTTGGCATTCATTAAAATCATGCATCAGCTTGGGAAATAAAATGAAAAAACAAAACATACACGCTTATTAAGCATACATTTACCTTTTAAAAAGTCGTCTTTTAGTTAAAATAAAAATGAATATTAACCATTGATAGAGTTATCGGGTACCATATCGTATAATTGTATAAATTTCTATACAGAATTCAAGGCATTTCGTCCAGTTCTTCAGTGAGGTGATTAAATAACAAAACTTTTTCTCAGAATCGCAACAAAATAGAATAAACAATTAAATTTAAAAAAAATCAAAAAACCAGACTGCGTAAAAAGCGAACTATTTTTTTCTCATCAATGTGAAACTATTTTTTCAATTCCTACTATTAGCTCGCACTCTCGGTATATATATCTTGTTCAAATTTTCAATCGTTAATAAAATACTTATTATTCATCCAATCAAGCTCAAAAAATTTTTTTTAACTTGTAGTGGATGACACTTGATGTTAATCCAGTTTTTTTTTTCAAATATTAATTCATTAATTAAATTAATTTTCAATAATCGAGAGAGCCATCTTCTTGATCAAGGTTGTTTAAGACCGAGAGAGCCCTCTTCTTGATCAAGCGTTTTAAGCGCCACTCAACAGAAAAGAAGAATGGGAGAAAAAAAATTCTCTTGACCTAAGTAGGAATTGACTTAATATATTTTTTTATATTACTTGTTTGTATTACTTAGCTATGTTTTTTTAATTATTATTTACTTGTATTGATGACTTTTAAGTTGTATTTAATTGTTAATTCCTATCTATAAACGCTGTTTTGATGAGGTCTATAGATGTCTATGATGGTTAGAGTTGTAGTAAAGCTAGAGATTTTACATACACAACTTCCAGGTTGCATAATATTTTAACGGAGCTTCTGGCTGTAAAATAGTCAATGAAACATAGTCCTCATTTTGAAAGACCTATCCAATGATAGGCCACTCAATAGGGTGCGTAACTTTTTTTTTCGTCTCTACCGCCATTTTGTATTTTACGGCCGCCATTTTGAATTTATAAAAACAAAACCTAGCCTATAACCATCGGGCCGTTAAGACGAATTGATAAACCTCATTCATTAAAATCCATCCAGCCGTTGAGATGTTTCGAGGCTATAAAGAAATCCGCATACACAGATACGCGTGAAACACACAACCCTTCTTTTCAGTTGGGTAACAATTAAAATTTATGTTGCAAAGTTAACATTACAGATTGTTTCTCCACTTAATTTGACTGGATTTCGTTGGAATTCAAAATATTCTACTTAACTCTTTATGTCCCAAATTATGAATTCATGAAAATTTCATCTTCTAAAGCCTTTTTCGTGAATTTTTCAAACTCCATTAGAAGATTTACAGTCATTTAATACATTTTAGAAGGATTTTGTCACTTAAATTTGAATTTATCGGGATTTAGTGCAATATTTATAACTCGACTCAAATCTTTTATTTAAAATATTTTTTTAGTATTTTGTAGAATTAGGAAATGTACAAATATAATGTTCTTACAATAAAAATAGAGAAATACTTCCGAACTGAACCCCCCCCCCCACACACACACACACACACCTTCAAATCTTTCAATGTCAAGAAAGCTGAAAAATGCAAAGGCAAAATAAATCATCCGTTTAAAAAATCTTTGTTTTGTGCAGCCAATAATTCTTTTGGAACGAGATAGTGTCTATAAATCATTCTAAACTGTATCACTACTAATCGATGTATTAAATTAATTTTATAACAAGTCATTTTAATGGTATAAGTACCGTCGGGCATAAAGACTTGAGATATGCAAGGAAATATAAAATGGCTCATTTAGTGGCAGATTTTTCAAATTCGTAAATACTTACAATCAAAACTACTGATACATATTTCCTGAAATACAGTCCATCATTAAGCACTAAAAAATATTACCACAAAATATTTGTTTTCTGTGAATCGTTTTGAACAATGTAGATCAATAATTTTTAAATATTCCACGTCACGATGGTATTAAAATAAACTGTAATGCATTTACTTTTCAAGGTGAAGGGGAAATAAACATATTTGAAGGATATTGAGATGCAATTGTAAGTTGTGAGTATGAAGAGGAATAATAATTCAAAGTTAGTTCAAGATATTCAAATTATGTTCACGATTATAATAGTTCAGGGAGATCAAAATAGTCAAGATATCAAGATTCAGCATTTGTCACGAATTAAGGGGGTCCGGGACAAATTTTTAAATAATTTTTATTTATTGAGTTAAAATTTCGAAAATTTTTGTGTTGGTTAACCATCATTTGTAAATAAAAATCACATAATAAAACTTCTCAAAAAAAATTTGAAAAATTTTTAATTTAAATTTTATTAAAGTGGGGTAGTTTAAAATCGTTACAACTTGAAATATTATTAATAGAACTTTAATTTTTTTGCATTTAAATAAACAGAAATATGTTTTAATTTAGATTCAGCGTTTAAAAAAATATTAATTTAAATAAAAATTTAAAGTAAAAATTGAAAAAAAAAGTAACGTAACTTTAAAAAAAAAAAAAAAAATCATATTTTCAAATGTAAATATTTTTTTCAACTTTGCTGAATCAAAATTAAAGTAAAATAATTGAAAAAGTCATGTTCCAAGTTTGAACCATTTATCTTTAACGGTTCTTGACTTATAGCAATTTAAAAACGTGAAATGGTGAAAAACCCTTCATGAAGAAAAACTCATTTTCGCAAAAAGTAGTTTTCATGACAACCATTGCTTGAAAGTTAGATTTTGAAAACAAACCAAAACTTAAAAATGAATATTTTCTGTTTCAGTTAAGATAGAAACATGATTTAAACTTCATTTTAAGCAGAAAAAGAGAGAAATTTTTAATGGAATAAAAAATTTTAAAATTTTTGTGTCCCGGACCCCCTTTAAAAGCAGCATACTTTCACATTATGTTCTGAAGCACAATAAAATCGGAATTATTTATTTTTGTGTTTGTAAATTAAAAATAATCACCAGCAAGAGAACATTTTGTAGGTCATTATCACACTCTGACTATATACATAATTTACATTATTTAAAGACATAGATAAATTAATTTTAGTTGCTTTGTTCTTTCTTTAGAACTCACTCAAATATTTATTTCTTCCTCCTTTTTTTTTTTTTTTTTTTTTTTTAGATCAAGAAAACTGCTTCTTGCTAGCTAGCACCGTTCAAATTTTACATCTACATAAAGAACTAAACGAACAAATGTTTCATTTCACCACTAGATGACACGTGATCACAGCACCTCATACACGACTTGGAAAGGCCCGCTTAGGGATGAGATTTGTGAAATAGTCCTCAGAGTAAAACCTTTAACATTTATTTTCAGTTTTTGGCCAACCTTTTTGGAAATCTCGCCCCTGTGCATACATTGTCACAGAAAGCCAGTGTGCGTAGTCAGAAGTAGTTTTAGAATCCATCGCAAAATTGTAGACAGTTCTTTTTCAGACTCTATTTTAGATAATGTTTCTATGCTTTTAACCCTTTCAGGGGAAAATACTTCTGTTGCTAAAATGTTATAAGGGGCTGTCCATATGTAACGTTATTTTCGGTGGATGGGGGGGGGGGGGGTTGGTCTTATCGTTATCATTTTTGATCGAACCAAAATTTCCTTTTTATTTGTATTTTGTCTTTACATCAAAATACTGCGTTTTTTAGTCTTGAATATCTTAATGAAAATGCAAATATATTATTAAATCATTAAATGATTATAAAATTTAATTCCAAAATATGGACTACTCCAACGCTTGTCATTCCAATTCTTCTGTCATGTGTGTACGCATATCTAATACGCTTTTCGAGAAATCATATGCGAAGTATGTTTGAAATAATACTTGTTTACTAGTAAAGAAATGAGAAAGGATGTTGCCCATCTGTTTTGTTGATTAGACGTTCTTGTCTGCCCCCCCCCCCCTTCCCCCGTGCAGTTGCAAGTGCAAAAAGACATTATTACTGTTGAATGCATAATGCAACAAAAATATATTAAATTATTTTAAATAGTAACTGTTTCTTTTAAGTGTTATTTGATATAAAGCTATTTCGTATATAAAGTGAAATTTTATTGCCTTCACTTTAAGCAATAAGGTATGCGAAAAATAAATATAATCATATTTATATATCACTCCAAGCAAAAGGAAAAAAATCAAATTTTTTAGGCATTGATAACGATATCATTACGGGAGAGGTTGGGGGTATTCGAAGAATATCTAAAGGTGGGGAAGGGGTCCAAAATTACCAAAAAGTTGATAAAGTTATATAAGTATAGCCCCTAATGACTGAATGGCACCGGGATTTACGAACACATTTATATGAAAGTAAATAAAAGCTTTTCCTGACGCGTACATTATAAAAACCAAGGCATAATTCCAAAATTAGAGTGTCAGTGTGGAATTTGGGAATAAAAATTACGTGGTATATGCAATATACCGCCGCCTTTCAAAGGGTTAAAGTTAGTTGAATTCTGTTTTGATCTTAGAATTTAAATTTAGTTTCGCAAAATGTTTGCATTACTTTAAAATTTCATATTTTAGTGCCATTCATCTTTAGAATGCAGGTGATTTCGACTTCATAGAAACTACAAATTCTGAACATAAAGATCTGATTCATAAAGTTAGAAAGAAAAGCATATTTCATTTGGACCCATTGGGAACCCTGTATTAGCTAGTTCGCATACCTAAACGCACGCTTTTGTTCATTTAATAGTCCAAGAGCCGTCAGAACAAAAACCTATGTAAGTACAAGAAATAAACCTTCATTTTATGGAAGAGTAACAGTAGGGGAATATAATGATCCGTGTCTGCCGGAAGTGAATTGGTGCATAAGCCAAAAATTAATACCACTTATTGGTTGACTCGTAGGTTTATCATTGTGTTTGTCCTACAAACAAAGATATGAAAACATGGAGGACTGGAAGCAGGAAAACACAATGATAAACCTACGAGTCAACCACTGGTGGTATTAATTTTTGGTTTATGCACCACTTCAGTTCCGGCAGACATGGATCATTAGATTCCCCTACCTCTACTCTCCCATAAAATAAAGGTTTTTTTCTTGTACTTGATAACATAGGTTTTTGTGCTGCCGGTTCATGGACTATAAGCAGTCTGTTTTGAAAAATATGTGCGTCTGTGGACAAATTGTGCAAGACAGCATTTTCCACCGAAAGAGTGCATATTAATAATTGGCAATTATTGATGTTAACAAACATTGTGTAAATGTTCTCGAAAATTGTTTAGGGGAAGATCCTCCGGGTAAGGTTTGATTTTTGGGACATTTTCGAGAAATTTTTGTTTTTAAATAATACACATAGAAAAAGTAGTTTTAAGCATAGAATTTAATGTACTTTAGTCTAACGTTCTGAATATCGTATCTATCTATATTAGAAAGGACAAACGTGTCGATGCGTAACGCTGACGTCATTTTGCGAATGGCAACATTTGACGATGAAATTTCGGTTTTGCCATTTTAGGTAGATCTCGTAATAAATACTACCTATTACATTCTCCCTTATGTTGGAATTTCTGAAACGATTTTGGGAGATCTACGTCGATCATGACCCCTACAACACAAAACCACCCACCAGTTCAAATCTTTATATATCCATCTATATCGCTTTTTTATGGAAGTGATAACTTCCATTCTGCACAAATCTCTTCTAAACTGATGCATAAAATCAAGGGGCAGGAAATCTCGGTCAAGTTATTTAATGGGCAAAATCGGACTAAGGGGTCGAAATGGGGAGGGGTTTTGTGAAAACAGGAAAAACCCTATAACTTCTTAATTATGATACATATCGAATAAGTTTAAAGTTATTACTTCTAGGAAAAGTGCCAAAAATTTATATCATAGATATTATTTGATGTAATTAAAAAGGCCCTCAAGGGCCGAAAGAAGTAGTTTTAAGAAGAAAAAAAATCCATTACTTCGCCAATTCAAATCAGATTAAATTTATTATAAAACTTCTTAATATTATCTACAAACTTTTATATTGACACGTTTTTGGTAGGGCCAACTCTTACAGGGGGAAAAAAAAAATAGTGGTCGTAGAAGGAAAAAAATGACATTTCCGTTAATCCGCTGCTCAGGCAGTATTATTGGCGTGATGAAAATTTTTGACAACCCTCAGAGATGTTGTATATAGGGTTGCATTTTTGAACGCGCTTGTGTCGAAATAAAAAGAACGTCATAATTTATAGAGTGTGGTTTATTTAATGAAACAATCGCCGTATTGTTTAAATTTATTACAGAAATCTTCCTAATACAGCGTCCGTACGCATCAAGCAATTCAAGTAATTTTAAGTGTTTTAGTATCAAATTTCGTAAAGTACTGGTCGCTATATCTGAAGATAGATTTCTTTTTCATTAAATAAGGTAAATATTACGTTACAAAAATTCTGGTGAAAGGTGCCTGAAAGTCCTTGAAGCGTACGAACCCTGTAATATTATCTATAACTTTTGTAGTAACAAGTTTTTGATAAGATGAACTCTACTAATGGATAATATTACTAAAAATATTCTAAAGGAATGAAGAAAATACGGGTTGAAGTAAAAATTATCGTATTAACTTGATTCTGGTACAACCAACTCTTACAGGAAAATGAAATTAAAAACTCATCAAAAGCAGCCAGATAAAATTGTTCAACTGGGTTAATCTCCAACCTTGATTTAGTTTAAGCTGGTGAAATTAGTACTAAACTTCGAAATCTACCTGTGCCTGTAGGCCGAGCCGGTCGCGATTTTTTTTTTTTTTTCTAAACCTGGTACATTTCAATTTTTACACGGTCATATAGAAAAAAAAATGTACATTCAAATGCAATTTTATTGAAAAATTTATCTTAATTGACTTATTTATTTTGGCTTTTAAAATAATTTTCAAGCATGAATTTTTTAATCTCTCCTCATCGCGTGCAAGCTCCATTACGAATTAACCCATTTGCACTTAAAACAATGAATTGTTCAGCATTTGTCTCTAGCTAATTTTTCATAACGAAATTAAAACTTCATCAATCTATTATGTTAATAAAAATATTTAAAAAATCAAAAAAAACCTGACTGTGTAAAAAGCGAACTATTTATCAACTATGTGAAACTATTTTTTATATTACTTACCTATTCATTTTATTTACTTGTATTGATGAATTTTAAGTTGTGTTTAATTGTTAGTTCCTATCTATACATGGACGTAATCTGGCGGGGGCAAGGGAGGGCATATGCCCCCGCAGTTTTCTAGGAGCAGGGGCAAGACTTACCTTTTGCCCCTCCAGTTTTTTGTATTGTTTAATGGCTAAGGTTCAGTTTTGTATTTTAATTTTATCTTCATTTATCTTCATTTTTCAACTGTTAACTGCGAACTAGAATAAATACTGGATAGTTCAAAATAACCCAGTCAAGTTCAAGTAAAAATATTTTCCCTGCTCTTTATTTTCAGAAAAGCGGAACCTATTTTTCGCTTTCGCATTATTAGAGCTGTTTATCTGCATGTGTGAAATAAATCGCTTGACTTTGACCATTGTAATTTTCATTAGGATAAAGTAATTTTGGGATAATATGAGTACGACTCCCTAATCCTCCCGGCTATATTGCCCCCTATTTCATGGTACAAGTCAAACACACTACTAATTCACGGTAACCAATAAAACAATAAACGTGTTTCACTGGAGAATTTATCGAAAACAGAAATGTAAAGTACACGTTCCGCTTATAGAACAGATCCTTGTTTAATGAAAAGGTGCGTTTGTATGTTTTTTTTCAAAAATCCCCGATGATAGTCGTAAATCACTCCCCCAGCCTTTCTTTTCCAAACGTTATGTGATCATCAACAAAAAAAATGGGAATCTCAACAACAGACATAGTCAGGAATAAACATGTGAACAGCATCCACCGCCGACATCTAACCTCTAGACTCCCGACAGAAGTCATAAAACATGAAAGGGAAGCACCTTACTATATCGAACGTTGCGACGAAAAGAAACATACTCTATTCGATGCTTTAGTTTTTTATATATTGAGCAAGAAAATTGCAATCAGGTAATCATAGAGCAGTTAGTTTCAAAGGAATAGACAAATCTGCCATCTTATTCAGTTTTTCCGTATTCGCTTGTTTTTGTGAAATTTCAAAATTCGTAAACGTAAAAACATTTTTATAAATTTACTTCCCATTTTAACTTAGGTACAATTGAAAAATATGGGAAAAGGGAAATATGCTTTACAGAAATCTAGACAGAAGCACCAGAAACTTTTTTCTTTATTCTTTCAGCAAAATACTATAAATTCTATTAAAAAAAAGTATTTAATATTTTAAAAGTAAAAACATCAAATAAAACTGAAGATTTTTTGTGTGTGGTCTTTAAGGGGAGTCCACTTTAAAAAGGTGTAAAATTAAATTCATTTCTATATTTAAAAAAAGCACGAAATATCCTACGTACAGCATAGATTATGAAACACTTTCAATCACATTCAGAATACTATATCAAAACTTCTCAGCTTACTAATGTGAAAGACGTCTAAATGAACAATATGGAAAACGCATAATGCATTTGAAAACCCAATTTCTGCTATTACCATGAATAGTTCGGAAAATATACAATCTTTTTGTACAGACTTGTATATTATTTATTGATATGTAGGTATAGTATATGATATGCTAAAAGTTCATTCAATTAAAAGCATAGCACAGTTGAAAATTTCCATTCAGTAATTTCCGCCCATAAACGGATGTTGTTGAAAACTTTTGTGCAGCCCTGTATATGATCTACAGAATTTGTACACACCAAGTAATATTTTAAAAATAATTAAATTTACAAACGCATATCACAACTGAAAAAGTACTTCCAACAATTATTTTTCATGGACTTTAATAGTTCAATTATTGCTCATTTTCTTCTGCAAGCCAAATTCTTTTAAAGGGGTGCCTGTAAATGAACGATAAGTTCTATGCACACCATGCTTTATAGTAAAAACTTTGTAGTACACTTCAGTGATAAATATTAATTTCAACATCTTTAAAATAGTGTAATATTATTAAAATACATCGCAAACGATTTTTCCCCAAATACCGTAATGTAACGAAAATTTTTTCAGTGCCCCTGTAAATGAAACGTAAATGCTACACACTTCCTTTTCAATACTAAACATGCCATAGTCATACCCAATAACATAAAATAATGTCATGGCAATCGGACTCTATTTACGCGAGTTAGAACACGGACAGACAAACCGATTTCATAAACACTTTTCAACTATGTTGGAAAGCATTAAAAAGAAGTTCAAATCAGTGTTTGATATAAATTTTTTTATTGATAAATTATCTGGATTCATCTTAAAACAGCATGCGTGGTATTTAAATCGGTTAAAATTCTCAATTAAACGTTATTAGTTTTTACATAGGTCTAAAATCTTATCAGTGATTAAAGTGTTAGATACGAATTATCTTTCCTTCAAGCTCTTTTAAATTTCTCAAGTATGTTAACTTAAAAATAGGTAAATAAATAGGTATCCGCATGAAAAATAGTGAATAATTATCAAATTGTCCATTATCAGATGCGGTATTAAGGGGAAATGTCAGGAAAGCTCGCCTAATTTGAGGAAAATATCTATAATTTTAAGTAGTAGTTGTTAGTTGATCTATACAACGAATACATATCGCTCAACCGCAAGAAAAGTGACACATCTCGCAAAAATTCATTTTGCGTTTTATTCAACTAATAGGCCTGTCATAGGTGTGTCTTGCTACGCAAAAAGTTTCATGTGTAGTTATACGGAAAATCACTTTATTACGCTATGTGTCCATTTGTGATCTCAGAAGAGGGGTGGATTGTGTTGGGAGGTAAAATTACCCAACCCTCCAAACTTCATCTTACGTCTTCATTCTAAAGGGTTTTACGCTTTTAAGCACAGTTTTATATCTGCATGCAGGGATGAGTGCTACAATTTCATGTTATAGTAAAATCATGCAAATTATCTTTTGCCTCTGCTGTGAAATTTACTTTTGTCGAGATGTGTCGCTTTTCTTGCAGGTAAGCGATATGTACTTTTAAGAGAGTGGATTTTAATATGGCTCAAATCCAAATTAACTTTTTGGGGTAGCATTTTTTAATTTATGTTCGTTTGCAAACGTATCAAACTGACAGGCGCTTTTATTAAGAAACTATTGAACTGGGTTTTTTTTTTGTTTTTTTTGTGCGTGCGTGTGCGGGGGGAGGTGTGTAAAAGATTTTTCAAATAATGTAGTCAAGTAAGGGTTTTAAACCGAATTTCGGAACGAAACACGCCAGAAAGAAAAAACTGCCGTCTTGAAACAATAAGCGTTTATAACTTTATATTTAATTCACTTATCAGAAAATCAAAAATCTGTTTCGTTACAAATCAGCCCCACCAGTGGCTGAGAGGTTCTGCTCTCGAAACTGATAGACGGAGGTGCTGGGTTCGAACCCAATCGCTCCCGTCGGCCTAATTGTTCGGAGTTTTAGTGGTTTTCTTCGAGCCGTGGATTTCCATGCGTTAATACGGATTAGGTTCCCTTAGAAAGACCTCCACGGAAGGCACTTCCCCTAGAGCCCATATCCCTCGTGTAGATAATTGGCCGTCAAAAATCAACCCAACTCAACCCAACTCGTTACAAATCAGTTTAATATTCATGTCTGCAAGTATCGTGCTTTTATATTAAAAAATGAGACAGAAATTTTCGCGTTGTTGAGAGGGGAAAATATTTTTTTGAAAACCGCCTTGAAATAATCCTTGATTTTGAACCATTTAGAAATTACATGGAACATTTGTAATAATTACTTTCTTTAATATTATGCTTATGAAATACGATTTCTTTTACTCCAGAAAATTTTTGTGCTTCATTTCAAAATAATCTATGCACACTAGAATTGTTTTATGCCACTCATAGATTAAAGAATTTGAAAATCAAAAAAGAAAAATATTTTCAACATCCACCATCCCTTAAAAATAATTTATTAAGATTTTTTTTTCCTTTTCTTTTATTGAAATGTAATTTAACTTGTCAAAGCAAGAAAAGTCCCTGTATTTCAAGTTCTTTTTTTATGTTTGCTTACCAAAGCAAAAAAGTTTTGAAACTGTGTTTAAAGTTAAATCTTACGATGCAACTTATTTTTAACCAATTTAAACTAATTTATTGAAAAAAAAATTAACTAATCTTGTTTTTTTTTTTTTTATAAAACTTATAATACTTTTTTTCAACAGCCATTAGGTGATGTTTGATAATATAAAGTTTAAAAAAGAAGTATAATCCACAATTTTTAACCCTTTCCAACATAGTCAGAAAGTATGACTTATCCGACCGTCTTTTTGGCCGTTTATCTGCGTTCTCATTCTCGTAAATATACTTGGATTTCCACGACATAGGAATATACTATTAAGGCAGAATATAACAGTTTAATATGCATGTTAGTGATCTTATAATATACATCAAACATGATTAAATTGATATGCGTCAGTGAGATGGTCACATGCTTTCTATAGAGTATGAAGTAAGTAGCATATACACATATATATATATGTGTGTATAAACTTGACTATAAAGCATGATTGCTAAAAGCGCGTTTTCAGCTGCAGTATGTGTTTTTAAACTTAACTAAATTTTAGTGCATTACGTGATGAGTATAAATTCTATAGATCGTATACAGAGCTGCACGAAAGAAATCCTGAACATTTCAGCTTATGGTTGTGGATTCCTAAAGAGTGCTTTTAACTGTGTTAGGCATTTTTCAGCTGCACTGTATTTTATTATACTAAAACTTGCCTGTAGGATATAAATAAATTCATATGGCTGCCCAAAAGAAATAAGATATATTGCCGCCTATGGATGGTAATTGCTATAAGTACCATTTTAGTTGTGGTGGAAGCGTTTCCTGAAAATGCACTTTCAACTGTTTTTCAGCTCAACCAAAATGTGGTATGTCTAAAGTTCTATAGATCATAGACAGGATTGCACAAACAACTTCGCATACATTATCTGCTATGGACAGCAACTTTTGAAAAGGGATAACTATGTTCTGCATTTTTTAATTTGTTCATTTCCATATCTTATTTGACTGTATGAAAAAAATGAAATTTTTTTCAAATAATGTTGGAAAATGTTTCATAATCTATAACCGATGTACGTGTTTACATTCTTGTTTGTCTTCACTTGAAGCGTTGTGAAAAGTTAGAGTTCGAAATTTAAGAACAATATAAATTTTTAAATTATTAAGCTAAAATTATTCCGTATACCCTAAAAGGCATCACAAAATTTCTGAGTCATTCCAATCAGAACGATAGCTAAGAGTTTTTTTTTTTTTAATAAACTTCTGTCATTCGTTGACGCTCTATAGGAAGGCTTTAAACATATTTATCTCGAAACAACCTCCCTAAAAATCACAATTATTTAAAAAAAAATTCGAAAGCCCAAGATTTTAACAAATTTTTTATTACATTTGTTTGAATTTTTTTTTCGATTTCAACTTTAAATACATAAAATGTGCAATTTATGTTCTTTTTCTATGTTTTCTTTTGTGGATGAAGATTAAATTTTTGTTTAAATATTAAAACTTTTAAGTATTTAATTTAAGTGTGTTTGATGGATAAGGGGGTGGGAAGGAGAGTATATATTTGTACAAAAGGCCTTCGAGACTTTGCCTCCCTAGTTTTAGAGCCCAAGTTACGCCTATGTATCTATAAGCACTGTTTTGATGAGGCCTGTAGATGTCTATGAAAGTTAGAGTTGCAGTAAAGCTAGAGATCCTACCTGCACAACTTCCAGGTTGTGCTTTTATTGCTTTTTATTTAAATGGAGCTTTTGACTGTAAAATAGTCAATGAAACATAGTCTTCATTTTGAGACCTATCCAATGATATGCCACTCAATAGGGTGCTTAAATTTGTTTTTTTGTCTCTACCGCCATTTTGTATTTTACGGCCGCCATTTTGAATTTATAAAAACAAAACCTAGCCTATAACCATCGGACAGTTAAGACGAATCGATAGACCTCATTCATTAAAATCCATCCAACCGTTGGGATGTTTCGAGGGTATAAAGAAATCCACATACCCAGATACGCGTGAAACACATAACCCTTCTTGGCAGTCAGGTAAAAAGTGACTGTCCGTGCTTTTTTCGCAGCTACTTCTCCTAGAATAAGGAACGTTGGGAGATCAATCTAACGACAAGTATCCGCATGTACCGAGGATGTTAAAAGTGGTCTTGGAATTTAAAAAATTTGAAATAGTTTGAGATATCAATTTTTTCACAATTTTTAATTACATTTCTGTAATCATGCCAACTAAATTGCTTCATTTTTGTGGAGAAAAGGAAAAACAATAGGGATTATATTTCTTTGTTTGACATTATTTTCAAATTGAAATTAGCATTTATTTGAATAGACAGTGAAAATATTGTGATTGAAAGGTATTTTTCAAGAAAATTTCAATAAATACAAACTTATTTTCGCATATTCAAGCTTCCGGAATCAGTTTTTTTAGAAAACAAAAATCGTCTGTCTCCTGGAACAGTGAGAGAAACTCCATTGGCGTAAAAAAATATATATATATAAATAAATAAAATCCATCGTAGCTTTTTTTAATTTAAAGCAGAAAAACAGATTTTCAACTATGTCCTTAAGATGAAGATTGAAACTTTTCACAGGGATGTTAAAGCGAGGGTTAGCGAGAAAAATTATATTTTGCTAATCCTTTAATTCAAAAATATAAAATACTTTTGAATAAATTCGCCAAAAGAGCCATTTCTGTATAAGTTCACGTAAATGACGTCATTTCTACCAATTCCGAAATTAGAAGCCAAATCTTGGAAGAACGGAATGCTTTTGGCAAATAGTTGTAAAATAGGAGAGACTGAGGATATGCTTGATCCCCACTTTGTTTTTGTTTTTTTGTTGTTGTTTTTTTTTTTCTCAGTTGTCATTTGACATTTTTAAGAATTTTTTACCAAAATAATCTTATTTCAATTTCTTATACAATACAATTTTTTTCTTGGTATAAAAAAACTAATTTCAGAAAATTGCATTTTTCAGTTTTTCAAAAGGGGATCATGTATACCCACTTAAAGGGATACTTGATCCTTTCGTCCGGGGTACTTGATCCCTGTCAAAAATCAAGCTAATATTGTTTCATTATGTATACGTTGCAGTGTTATAAGTTAGTAATAAACATTTAACTTTTATTTCTTTCATTTATGACTACAAGATGAATATTTAAACACTTTGCTGATGACTTGACGTGTAGATATTTATAAAAACTATAAACGCAATTTGATTTAAAAAAAAAAAAAAAAAAGCTAATCTGAAAACTTTAAAAACAAAAGCTAGAAAGAAATCAACAAATAATTAAACTTTATTTTAATAAATAATATAAGTATACAATAAGTAAAAGTAATGAATAAAGCTTTCAAAAAATGACACAGCCTCGTTATCAGCAGGTATTTTGAAACTTTGAAAAGTCATAGTTGTAGCAGTTCTTAAGGTTCCTCCTACCATAAGTGGATTAGGCAACTTAACAATGCGATCTGACTCGACTATGGTTTTATCAACTTTTTCCGGGAAATAGAATTCATTAAGCGTGCTTTTTCTTCGCAAAAAATTGATCTAATATTTCAAAAAGTCCCAATTGCTAATTGAATATTTCTTGCGATCTGGGTAATAAAAATAAATAAAATTTAAGTATCACTAACACCTTTTGCTAAATTGATGCTAATGTTCTGTATTTAGTAACAAAACTGAAGTATTTCTGTTTGTATTAAAAGTTTAGCTATTTGAAGATACATGATCCCTAGGATCAAGTAAGCCTAGAAAAAGGGGATCAAGTATCCCCATTTTGTGTTTAGAACATAAATATATAATTTAGGAGGTAAATAAACAAAACTAATTTGCTAAAGAAGTTATTTGAGAATAGTAAAGTTTATACTTTGATAAACTGAATTTTATATCATTTTAAATTTCCAACAATAGAAAATAAAAACAACTTTAAAAACATTTAACAAAGTTGAATTTGCAACAATTAAATATTTCCTTTTCTTGCTGAGACAAAATGGCTGTAAATGATTTTGTGTTGCCAGATTATCTGAAATAATGCATCTTAAAATGGGTTGCTAGATTTGAAAACTCTACATATTGATTTTAGTATACTTTTTGATCAGGGATCAAGTATCCTCAGTCTCCCCTATGTGCATTTGAACTGGGGAAGCTTTTGACTAAAATTGTAAATACAATGTATTATTTAAAAAATTCTATTTAAAAAAATTAATACTATAACTGCCTTTTTAAATTTACAATAAAGTTAGATTCAATTCTTTTCCAAAATAATTGAACGATCTCATTCAATTTAAAAGCCACACATCGGGTTGCCACTCAACTAGTTCTAATAAAACGATGTTTGTGTCTATCTGAAATGGCTAGGAAAATCAACCGCGCGTAGAGGTCTAAAAACTTGGATGAGAGTAGTTCGAGGCATGTCATAAGTGAAACCGAGAATTGGCTAATTATCAAAAAATGAAAATTCTGAGATATTAATAAAAACCCGGGCTTAAAAAGCATCTGCCGGAAAAATGACGAGGCGTTTCGGGCCAGAACTTGATTCTGAAGTACGGAAGCGGCGTATATCCGAAAGTGTGAAAGCGGCTTTTTTTTTTACTGTATCTTTCCAAACGCGCATCGGCCACATCGTTCGAAATACGGAATATTGGCAGTTCTCTTTTTTTATGCGATGTTTAACATTCTGTATCGGCTTTGTAAATCAAAATACGAAAAAAGAAAACAGAAGATACTAAACTACAATTCTGCTTATTATCCTCTCGAATTCTGTCATCTGTTTTTTAAAATATCAACTTTCCAGAACCGCTTCCGTAAGTCTCTTTCGCTATTTGCAATTTTTTTTTCCCAAGATGTTTAAAAATCGGCATCAGATTGGGAAATAAAAATACCGCAAAATGAAACCTCCCTGACCCCAAATACGTTTATTTTTCTTTCGAAAGCCGCAATCTGTTTTTTAAAAAATATGAACTTTTTTTAAATATAATTTCCGAAACTCACGCTTGCGATTTTCCTCCTTTTTCCGCAATGTTTATGTTCTGCACCCGTAATTTTTAATTAAAAAATAAAAACCGTTCATTTTAAGAAGAGCATACATTCAACTGTAAAAAAAAAAGCCTTCGGTTTTAAAATATATACCCTTTTAAAAAACTTGTTTCTTGAAATCACTTTAGGTTAGCCTGGTTAAATCGCGAATACATTCGTGGCTTTTGCTTTCGATATGCAAGTCCTTTATCACTAAATATCAATTTTAAAGTTTAAATGTATTATATTGCGCTTGATTAAAAAAAAAATCTTTTGTAAGCCCTTTTTACTTAGATTTTTGTTTTTAAACTATAAAAGCATTCAACACTTATTGTAGGTATATTTAACGCTATTATCACGGGTCAAGGTAACGCCGGGCGGGCCTGGTAGTTTTAAATAATGCCGGCTCGGCCTACAGGCGCAGGTAGATTTCGAAGTTAAGTGCTAAATTCAACAACAAAAAGTAAATCATGATTAGAGATAAACCCACTTTAACAATTTTATTTGGCCACTTTTGACCGTTTTTATTTCATTTTTATATAAGAGTTTGTTTTATCATAACCATGTTAAGGCGGTATTAAAAAAAAAATCCATGCTCATCAACTCGAACTTTTTTGGCACATTTTCAGATCCATTTAAAAAAATAAAAATGAAACTTGCTGACGTGATTTTTGAAAAGATTTATAAGCGGCATGTGTTTTTATTTTTTGTTCAATTAAAACTTGATTTATAAACAACTATTTTCTCAGTAGGACAATGTTTTTAATTTCCAACGCAATCGCTTCGGGAAATTCTGTTGAAATTGCCCACTTTGACATCATTTTTTGAAATATATTTTACCTCTATCAAAACGTCGGCCATTACGTTACATTATACAGTTTTTGAATAAGAGAATCTACCAATTGGATGCGTTTGAGAGCAAAATTTAATTTAAAAATGAGTCGGAAAATAAGCAGTTTGGATTTGAATACACCCTTAATAATGATTTTTTCTTCAACCGCTATGTATTTTTAATTTGTTTTTGCTATAAGAATTGGTCCTATCTAAAACTTGTCTATATAAATGTTGTAGACAATATTAAGAAGATATGATAAATCCATGGGGATTTTATATCTTGTGAATTGACGGAGTTATGAATTTTTTTCTTCAACTTCCCTATTTTATTTTCGTTTTTATTTTTTTGCGGTACGAATTGGTCCTATCAAAAACTTGGGAATATAAAAGTTGTAGATTATATTAAGGAGACTTATAATAAAATTAATTGGATTTGATATCTTGAGAATTGACGAAGTTATGAATTTTTTTCTCCCAAAAATCCTATTTTTTGTGCCCCTTGAGCCCATTTTTAATTTTATCAAAAATCTGTGATACTCAAATTTGTGGCCCATTTTTTAGAAGCAATAAAAACTTTAAACTGATTTGATATGTACAAAAATTAAGAAATTATGGTGTTTTTTCGGTTTTCACAAAACCTCTCCCTATTTCCATCCCTTGGTCCGATTTTGCCCATTAACGAACTTGACCGAAATTTTATGCCCCTTGATTTTATGGATCACTTTGGAAGAGATTTGTACAGAATTACGGAAGTTATCATGTCCATAAAAAAGTGATATATAAAAAGTTTTTTACTGAGAGTGGTTTTGGGTTCTACGGGTCGTGATCGGTGTAGATCTGCAAAAAATTTTCAGAAATTCCAACATAGGGGAGAATGTAATAAGTAGTATTTTATACGAAATCTACCTAATAATTATCTGAAACAAGTCTTGCAGATTCTTAAAATATGTAGAATTCGGATTCCAATCTCAGATTGATAAGATAGCGGCTGTTTTTGTAATATGTGATATATTTAGGCACCAATTTTTCAATTTCAAAACTGTTTAAAATTCTAAAGTATTAAAACTTATAGGTGTTTGAAGGTTATCTTTCAATTAAGTCTTCAGGCCAGATTTCTGTAGCTTAAACGGTTTTTGCCCGAGAGCCATACACCAATTCATAAAAACGTGTTTGAAGAAAAATATTAAGTTTAGGTCAGTCCTTTTGTAAGCCATGATACCAGTCCATTAAACTGCTTGTGCACGTTGAGTATTGTGTCAAACAAAAATCGGTATTCAGACAATATTGTAGTCCCGTTTTAAAGTTCAATAAGAATAATACTGATTTTTTTAAAGTTTGGTCGGAGAACTTTCCATTTAAAAAAAACAGCATCTGGTGAAAAGTTAAATCCTTCCAAATTCATCTATGCTTAAAAAAAAAAAAAAAAAAAAAAAAAGGTTAAATAAGCCGATTGAAGAAAATAAAAAAAATCACATTTTGGTTCTGAAATACCGAAGGAAAATAATAAAATTGGATGTATCGGAATAAAATTAAGTGTGTTAAGACATATTTAAAAATTAATAGGGCATAGTTCGTGCATATCTTGTGAAACGTTTTATTATACTAAGAATAAAGTGCTTTAGTGCCTTTTCCTGTACTTGTTAATTTTGTTTTTTTGTAATCCCTTGCATGTGAAAATGTCGGCGTGTTCATAACACTGACCCTCACTGTATATGTTAAAAGCATTCCAATAAATAACTTTGTTGCAAAATGATTAAAAGATAGGAATTCATATTTCTGGTGCTTATCTTTTGAATAAAAGAAAAATTCAAACTCTCTTCAAAAAGGCTCATGACAAAGAAGTGTTACGCATTTAGTTGTAGATTTAAATATTTCATCTTCAAGTGATGTTCATCACTGCCAAAATCTTCCAATTTTTTTCAAGTCACCTAAATGTATTTTGAATCGGATTTAAATAAATATCGCATTAAAACAACACGCATTTAAATTTTCTCATTTAAAACATGTATATTGACGGAGGAAAATTGAAAGGTTTGGCACCCATGAATGGTTTTCCCCTCTTCATCTCGATGCGAAATTTTAATTGAAAGGTCTTGGTAACTTCAAAGTTCGAAATAGGTTTATTTGTAGACTATAGATTTTGATATGCGTTGTACAGGTTTGTTTTATATGTCGACATGACGTAAGGACGTTATCTATCGTGATCTCCACGGGTGTCTTAAGAAAGTTGAAACGCTTTAACTTTTTCCGTTGAGAGTAGTAGGTAATATAAATTGTAAAAGTGTTCAAATGTGGAAAAATAGGGGAGAGGGGGGGCACATGTGAACATGGGGCAGATGTGAACAATACATATTTCATTTCGTAATTTTTTGAAATTTATTTCAAATTAACTAATAGATGGTAGTACTGGTACATCTTTTGGCTGAATTTTCAGAACAATAAGCCATTTTGATTTCTGGCAGTTGTAATTTGTTTTAGAAGGCGTGAAGTAAAAAAGTCTTCTAAGTTACTGAAATAAAAATTCATTCAAGACATTTTTTAAAGTAGAATATCAGCATTGCATTCTATAGTGGCATTAATTAGGTAAGTCTACAAAAAGTTTTGTTTCCTTATTTCAATTAAAAATATTTTTTTTTTTTAAATTAGGCTGAAGTTGGTAGATGGGGCACTTGTGAACAGAACATATGGGGGCAGATGTGAACAGTTCACAAGTGTATTTTTTAAGTCTGCGAATGAATTTTTTTTTTTTTTTTTTTTTAGTTTAAAATTTAATTATCCTTGTCAAACATTGATCTATAAAATCAATGTTTTTAGAATTGCTTCACAGTTTTAATTTACTGGAAGTTAGATAACAATTAAAAGTGACTCAAAAGGAGTAGGTATGTTAGTGTACAATTTTACGAATAATTTCTCGTATCTGTGTTGAAACATTTATTGATTTATTCACACAACTAGAAAGATGGCATCTAATTAGTTTTTAACAGTTTTTATTCACAAAAAATTCTTTGTCTTATTTATGCATGTGTTCACATGTGCCCCAGGTATGTTCACAACTACCCCTCCACCGGGGCACATGTGGACAATTTTTAGAATGATGATATAAGTTAGAAATTCTTGATAAATGAATCCAAAATTTTCACCAAAAGAACAAACAAATTGTAAATATTCATATAAATCAATTTTTGGTTCAATAGCTCATAACAATTTTAAGAAATAGTCAAAAATGTAAAAATTGTTCACATGTGCCCCCCTCTCCCCTATATATTAATGAATTAGGTCTTTCTTTAAAAAGTTACTTACATTTTTATGATTCCTGTAGATGAAATTGGTCAACTTTTGTGCCCATTCGTGGCAACAAGATTATTTTAAAAAATCCACTTGACTTTCTAAAAATTTGTGAGTGTACAGAAATTAAATTAAAAAATATACATAAAATTTTGACCCATTGTAATCGGTTGTGTTCGAACGGTGGAACACCCCCTTTTTAAACTAGAGAACCCCACATTTGCTAATGTTTGATTACATCGCCGCAATATTTATTAGTTTTACTGTCGTACTTTAATGAGATTTTTCCTAAAAAAATTCATTTCATAATGGATTGAAAATGATTTAAGCAGGGCTGCCACAGGCTATTTATTTTTCATTCTATTTCGCACTAGTTTTCCCAAGCATAAATCTATTACATACTCTTTGACAACATTTGGAAGAGAAGTATGCTGCAAAATGTATTCTTTAAAAATAGTGGTGCGAACAGAGTACAAAAAAGGTGGCCTGTGGCAGCCCTGTTTAAGGTATCTGCCTGCGCTCGGAGCGCTTAAAAAATTCTATAATAAGGAAAGAAGTGTGTGTGTGTGGGGGGGGGGGGGGGGGGTGTCTGAACAGACCGCTGCACGTACAGGTACAAAATTTCGGAGGAAGATACCTGTATATATGTAGTTTTGCCTTTAAAGCACGATTTTGGATTTTTTTTTATGCGATTTTTAGCACTTTTACACGTTTTGAGTTTGTTTTTCTACATTAATAAATATTATCTGGTTTAAATTTTTTAGTCCAATATAGTAAAATTTTCCCTCCTTTTTCAATAATGTTTATTTAGTTAAAATCAACCCGTAATTAATCCAGATATTAACTAAAAACTCGTTAAAAAAACTCGTCAAAAGAGCATTTTTTTACCGAAACGGCACAAAATAATAATCTACTGGTTTGATTTTAAAATGAAAATGAAAGATAATGATAATTTTCAGTAAATAACTAAAATTAAGAATACTAATCTAGATATCGATTTGAAAATTCCAGAGCAAATGGGGATTTTTTTTTTTAACATCTGAATAACCGTTCTTTTTAAATCTAACTTTTCATAATTTTTGCAAAAAGTTGACAGCGACGGAACAAAATTTCCGAGAAAGAACCAGACAGGGAATTAAACGTTGTCAAATACTAGAAACATAATTTAAAATGATTTTATCAACTTAATCAAAGATTATTAGTGTGTTCTCTAGCAAGAGTCCATTGATGTAAGTAAAGAGTTTGTCTATAGGGTTTCTCCTCCATTATATAAATTAAAAAATATTTTCCTAAATATAGACTTCAGTTACGACCATTTGTAAACATTAATAGCACATTCTTTTCTCTGATTCTATGGATCCGATTTCATCGGAAATTTATTCAAACATTAGAAGTAGCGTTACATTCAATGAGTGAAAAATGCTGTAATGAATTGAAATATCACGAAACCGCTTTAGGACAACACTTGAGGGGTGAAAAAAATGCAAAATAAAAAAGCGATAATTTTGACCCAAAGAAATAGAATCTTCCCTTAACTCCTTGACTACAAGGCTTAATTTCGCCAGTGATGGGCTATATACCAGGCTATGCGGTGTAAAATGTCTGTCATATACATAACACCTTCGACCAGTGCCCTGTTATGTCAGTTGCATATCACAGACCAATCCGATTCAAATATGCAACGGGATGTACATCTTGGTCGTTGATTACTGAAATAAGAAGTACGCAGCGTACGTCATGGAGGTCAATGGGTTTTAATATTGTTATCAAGGCTAACGAAAAAGACAGGCTACTGCGGTGCATTCCTCATCTTTTTTTACAGACTGCTAGAGAGACGTCATGCTCTTTTCATACACTTTCATTCGAGCATCACGGGACTCCAACGGTCTGTAAAAAAGACACGCGTAAAGCTCCGCGGTAGCCTATTGTTATAACATGACGTCTTGAAAAAATTTTCCTCAGTCTATTGTCATATTAACGGTACGCAAAATAACTACATTTGTTAAATTTCAGTAAATGGCATGTTCGTCCAATTTCAGTAAATGGCGTATTCATTTAATTTCGGTAAACCTTAACGTTTGGGATTTGAATAGCTACTTTTTAAACCTAGAAGTATTTTCTTTTCCAAAAAAAGTCTCGAATGGTCTGAAGAGTAAAACATTAATTCGAGCAGCGTAACAATCTTTCAAAAGATCCTCTTTTCTTACAACTTTTATATAGACGTATTTTTCATTATTTAAAAAAATTTAACATTTTTAGCAAATTAATTTAAGAGACATGCTTTGCATTAAAATCATTCTTTTGGTAAAAATTTTCATACTCTTTACATACTTAAACGTTTGAAACCACTCAAACTTATTTTAGAAGTCTTTGCTCATTTTAGAAAACTTTAGAAGCCTCTTATTTCTATTCATTGCATTTCACATCTGATATAATTATTGTAAGAAAGAATTTCGATTGTATTTAGCCTTTGTTGCGTTTAAAGAAAGTGTCATGCCTTTTGAAAACTATTTTTACTTAAAATTTATAAAGTACATTAATTCATTTAATGTAATTTTTAAATAATTTGCTTCCGAGTAATCGAAACTTTCAAGATTTTTCAGCTTTTGTGAAAAATGTTACATATTGAAAAACAGAGAGATCAATTAAATGATATTGAAAAATTTTCTATGAATTAAAATATTTTTACTTTCATGAACTGAAACGAATATATTTACCAGAATTAATTTGTGAATTTACATTTATTTCTCTTTGTAATTCAGTACAACCTTTATTCATCGTATAAAAGCACTAAACTATGAATGAACAATAGTTAATAGAACTTGGATTTCTTTCTCAAAATGTGTAGCACTAATAAGATTCAAATACAAAGGTAGGAACAAAGTTTGGATGCTGGCTTTCTTATTATATATTATATACTGATACCATGTGTTACACACAATCACCTTCAAACTACTCCACTGATGCAGATATGAACTTCTGCAAGCATGAATAGTGTTGATGAAAACATTCCTGGAAGCCTTTGTACTAAACAGTCTTCAGCGGTTCTGTCGCAGTTTCCGAAACCTTCCGCACGAAATTCCTGTTTTTTTCTTCTATAACTTTCACAGTTTGATGTCAGGCAGATTTTGTAATTCCTGTTTCATACCGTATGTTGTACTCGGATTTCTATTGATGGCTACTGAATCCGCGGTTTGTTTTGTATGAATTCACGGCTGTTCTTCAATAGAGGTGCCATGAAAACACTTTCACACAAGAAATTGCTTCCTCGTCGTACACCTGGAGCAATATGCACAATTTTTCTGTCAGTGATTTCTGCAAACTCTGGCACAATTTGATATTCGTACGGTATCCTTCAGCGCCATTTCAGCTTTCGATGAACGCGAACAACTACAGTTTACGGACTGGCCATAAAGAAGAGATAGGGTTGGACCATAGACTTCTAATATAATTATATCTTGAAGCACATCATATGCTTCCCACCATCACGTGATGGTGGGAGGATTGCGCGCCAAACAGGTTTTTCCCCAAAAAAACTATCGTTGGAATTGCCTCTTCCACCAAGACCGGTATGTCATCTGCGTGCAACCGGAGCTTGGCAGCAGAAACATAAATTTGCCAACAATGGGATCACCGCCAAAAAACGACATCCTTTTGGTGACAAAATCTGACATGTATGCTTCAGTTTGGCGGATAGAACAAAGGGGTTCGTTCTCTACTGAATTTCTCCTCTAAGGGTTGGACAGAGCCTTGATAACTATAACGTGGAGTCCATATAATAGTCACGTGATGTTCTTTTTTTATTATTATTTCCTTTGGCGATTTCAAATTATGAAATTTGGAATCTGATTTTGTCAAGGGCTACCATATGCTTGTGAAAGGAAAATAAGCGAATTACAGTATCGTTAAATTAAAGTGAGGATTCTTTTACTACAGGTTGTGCCAAAAGCCCCTAACACATTTTGAAATTCAGTATAAAATAAAGTAATTGTCATACAGAAGTGCGGTTTGGACTAAAACGCTTCTTACTATGAAGTTTTCTTCAAGCGAATAAACAAATTTGTTCCAAACTTCGATCATAGATGTCGCCACTTGCATGTTTGTTTGTAACAAACATGGATTTTTTCTGATTTTCAGATTAGTTTCGATTTGGTTTCGAAATGCCAACCTACGCAACTAGCTTTTCGTTGGGAGTCGTCATTTCTGTGTCAGAGCGTCAAAACTAATCTGAAAATCGGAAAAAATGCATGTTTGAAACCAAACATACGGACAAGTGACGCCATCTAAGATCGAAGTTTGGAGCAAATTATTTTGATTCGCTTGAAGAAAACTTTTCATCCTGAGAAGCATTTTAGTACAAACCGCACTCCTCTACGACAATGACTTGATTTTATATTGAATTTTAAAATGCGTCAGGGACTTTAGAGACACCCTGTATTTTAAAACATATTTTAAGTTGCTTTGTTTTCCTTCGTTTATATTTATTCACTAGTTTACTCCATAGTTTCAGTTGGAATATATTTAATTTATAATTAAATATTCATCTATTACAGCTAGTGCAGTCATTAACTTGCTAATATAACTTGGAAAACAATATCGTGAAAAATGATTAAAATTTTGAATCTAACAGTTGCTTAATTGATTAAAAATTTAATTAATGTCGAACACTGACTAGAAAAAAATTGTATTTATATAGCTCGCGTATTTAAATAAGGTTTATATTGACAGGAATGTGTATTAACACGTTAAGCGCCACGTCAGTCACTGGTGACTGACACTGGAATTTTTCGTTTAAAACGCGTCATTCACCGATAATTGACGGCCTAAAATATGATATAAAACTAAAATATATTGTTTTAAGTAATTATCGAAAATTTATTTAAAATTTACTTACCTTTTTATTTATTACAGGGTTATACTTTCTTAAAAATTACTTAAAACATTGTAAATTTTTCCGCTTCAGTGTCAGTCACCGTGGCACTCAACGTGTTAATAAATAATGGAAAAAATAAACAGCAATTTGTTAGATCATTTTTGTAATTTTTTTTGCACTTCACATGCATAATCATGGATATTGACTATTTTTATAAGTTTCATGAAAGGCAAAATTTTTAAAAATTGCCAAGTGAGCGATAATGTGCCAAATCTGGAGACCTTTACACGAGGAAGGCCGCACAAAGTAATTGACCCAAAAACCTGGCCAAAAATTAAAAGTTCGTCAACAATTGTAAAAATCATATTTTTTTGATAGCTAACTAATTGGTGCGTCAATCTACGTCTATTTTGGGAACCTAAATTATATCCGGTGGTTCCTGGCATTAGTTGAAGAGGAAGTTTCTTTGTGAGAAGACGTGGTTTTTTGTTGCTTTTTAACAGACTTCAAAAAGGAGGTTATCAATTCGACCTGTATGTATGTTTTGGCCATGTTCATAACTCTTTTAAATATGAACCGATTTTGATATATTTTTTTTGTTTGAAAGTGTAAGTCACCCATTTGGTCCCATTCCAATTTCATAAAAATCTGATGATTAGAACATTTTTTAAAAAATAAACTTTAAAATTCAAATCCTTTTTGAAGCAGTCGCCCATTATAAGCACTCATCTTTCATACTGTTACTCTTACAGAGATACGAGAACTTTCAAAGTGCGAAAACTTAGCTAGACAAGGGCCGAGATCCAGATAGATTTTTCGCTGGTAGTGAAACGAGATTGACCAATCAGAAGCCTGCAGTTTTGCGAACTTTTCGTTGTTTGCAAAAATGCAGCCTTCTGATTGGTCGATCTCGTTTCGCTAAGTGCGAAAAATCTATCTGGATTCCGGCCATTCTGTCATCCACCAAACCGGAAAAGACACACAAAGACACAAACCGATATCGGAAGTCTGTGTTGAAAAGTTGAAAATCAACCGTTAAAGTTTTTCATGTATCAGAGCACAAGTACAACGCCTAGAATAAATACTGTGGAAATCTGCTATCCGAACAGCACTAAACAAATATATCCCTTTTAATGTGCAATGATGCTGTAATCCAATGAGCCGATCGCAGTTACATCTGCATTACATTTTCAAATTTCAGTGTAAACATTGTATTATAACAGCGTCTAGACCAATTGGTCTTGGAGTTTTAGAAAATACCCTCTGATTTCGCTCTGATCGAATCTTTGGATTTCAGCATCGTTTTACATTTAAGGGATACAATATTTTAGTACTTTCTAAGTACTACTGCTACAGAGTCTAGAATATATAGTGTGGAAATCGGCTGTCCCAGTAATACTTAAAAAAGGTGCTAAAATATTGCATCTCTTAAATGTCAAACGATTCTGAAATCCAATGAGTCGATCACAGCGACATCTTCAGGATATTTTCTAACTCCACGACGATTTGGTCCAGACATTGTAATAATACGATGATGTTTGCTTTGAAATTTGAAAATATATCGCAGATGTCACTGCGATCGGCTCCCTGGATTTCAGCATCGTTCCACATTTAAGGGATACAAGTTTTAGCGATGTTTGAATAGCATATTTCCACACTATATATTCTAGACGCTGTACTACTTGATAGTCAGTCAATATGTTCTGGATATCTGAATCTGGGGAGCCAATGATAAAGGTTCAGGATCGGAACCCAGCAGGTATTGTGAACATGCTTACAGCATCTAGAGCTGGACCAAATTACAGCGTCTAGAATACATAGCGTGGAAATCTGCTATCCAAACAGCGCTAAAAAGTTGTTTTTCTTAAATGTTCAATGACGCTGAAATCAAGGGTGCCGATCGCAGTGACATCTGCGATATATTTTCAGGCTTCTAAGTACAGTCGTATTATTACAGTGTCTAGACCAAATCGTCTTGGAGTTTTAGAAAATATCTTACAGATGTCGCTGTCATCGGCTCATTAGATTTCAGCATCGTTTGACATTTAAGGGATCCAATATTTCAGCACTTTTTTAAGTATTACGGGGACAGCCGGTTTCCACACTATATATTCTAGACGCTGTAACTACAACGTCTAGAATACTTAGTGTAGAAATATGCTATCCAAACAGTGCTAAAAATTTGTATCCCTTAAATGCGCGACGTTACTGCTAAATTTCCAAGTGCCGATCGCAGCGACATCTGCGGGATTTTCGTATTACTAGTATTGCATTGTATAGACTAGCAATATCTTGCAGTTGTAGAAAATATCCTGCAGATGTCGCGGCGATCTGCATATTGCAGCGGCATCATTGCACATTTAAGGGATACAATATTTTAGCGGTTTTTTTTTTTTTTTTTTAGTATTACAGGGATAGCCGATTTCCACACTGTGTATTCTAGTCGCTATACTGTAACCAAATCGTCTTGTAGTTTCAAAAATATCCTGCAGATGTCGCTGTGATCGACTCATTCGATTTCAGCATCGTTTGACATTTAAGGGATCCAATATTTTAGCACTTTAAGTATTACTGGGATAGCCGATTTCCACACTATATATTCTAGAAGCTGTAGTTATGTAATAGAAAATGCCTAGGTTTGCTATAGTTTGGACATAAGTTTCTCTTAAAGCACTTTGCCGCGCTCTGATGTGTAAACTTTATTGATGGATTGTCAGCTTTTCCACACCCAATTTCGATGTCCGTAGGTATCGATATGGACCTTAGGCGCGCCACACATCAGAGAGACATGCGACAATAATCGTGAGACATGAGGCAAATTCTGCTGTTCAAACCGGTTTTTTCTTTGTTAAAAGGGTGAAATTGTCGCATGCCTCACGCTTTTCTGCCGCATGTCTCCCTGGTGTGTGGCGTCCCTTATAGTTTACTGGATGCGGTAACTTTCCAAAGTGCGAGATCTTGCCTAGAAAAGATGCCGCATTCAGAAAAACCCAAATATCTAAAACGATGCTAATCGACATCGGAAGTGGGTATCAAAAAGCTTACAATTAAATACCAAAGTGGCCTTATACATCAGATTTCATCAAAGTGTCTCCATTAGTCGGTGCATCCATATACAGTACACATAAAAGTGCCTTCTTATGTGTAGCAGCACTGTCTTCGGTTATCAGATTCAGACTAAACACCTAATCATTGACGCTCATTTCTGATGTCTTTACTTCCTAAGGATGGGGGCCCCACCAGTGGCTGAGAGGTTCTGCTCTCGAAGCTGGTAGACGGGAGGTGCTGGATTCGATCCCAATCGCGCCCGTCGGCCTAATCGTTCTGAGTTTTCGTGGTTTTCTTCGAACCTTGGATTTCCAAGCGTTAATACGGGTTAGGTTCCCTTAGAAAGACCCCCACGAAGGACACGCCCCCCTGGGCCTATATCCCTCGAGCAGATAATTGGCCGTCATAAATACAACCAACCAACCTAAGGATGGGGAGTATTGGTATGAGAATATTGACATACGGAAAAAAAATATTGATTGATAGATTCTGGACAAAAGCTATCGCCATGAATCTTGAAGAGCTTGCCATTGTTGCCAAACTAATGCTTGTTAAATTGTCCGCCACTCGTAGAATAAAACTTGTCCAAGCGAGTATCGCCAAGTTCTGGAATAGAAAATGTCTAGTTTTGCTGTAGCGTAGGAAAACACATATGTATAAACAGTCTGAGCATTATATGTCACCACTCTCGAATAGAGGCACCTTACACGAGGAAACAATTGATGAAGATTATTGGAAAAGAATAATGTAGAATTACGGACCACATGATTGGGTTATTGAATACATATATCTGACCTGTGTGCTTGGCGTCAAGCGCCCGCTTATAAGTCATCGTCAATATACAGGAAGGAGATACAAGGAAATTTACAGCACCACAGAATTACATCCGGGAGCTCCACAAAGAGTGCAACGGAGCCAGCGAGATTCGAACCTACGCTCTCAAGCGTGATGCCTTGACCACTCAGCCACGGTGGGCCCTGGGCCACATTTTAAACCTGACAAGTCTACAGCTTTTTGGATGCCAGTATTTTACTACAGAAAATTTTATTTTATTTGATAGAATTTTTGAAATTTAAAAGGACAAACTCTATAAAAATTACATGTTCGCAAAAAGGCAGGCTTCTGATTGGTCAATCTCATTTCGCTAACAGCAAAAATATATCTGGGTCCTGGTCAATATACTTGAAGAGTCAATACAAATATTGCAACATAGTCTGCATTTTGCTTCTTGACAACGGAGTCTTACAAAAAATAATTCTTGAATGTAGACCGTGGCTGAATGGTTGAGGCACCACACCACTAATCTGTTGAGAGCGTAGTTAGGCTGCGGGTTCAACTCCCGCTGGCTCCGTTGCACACTCTTTGTGGAGCTCCCAGATGCAATTCCCTGGTGTTGTAAATTTCCTTGTGATATCTAGAACACCCCCCCCCCCCTTAAAAACTCAAAGTCCTTGTGCTATTTCGTCCATGTATATTAACGATGAATTATAAGAGGGCCCCTTATAACACAAGTGCACACATGTCGGGTGTGTGTGATCAATAAATAAATGAATGTAGACGGTTGTGAATACAATGTACTTGTTTTAAAAAAATATAAGTATTAAATGTTAATAAAATCAATACTTCTAATGAAATTTTAAAGAATTTATTAAAAGCTATTTGTTTAATAAATAAATTTTTGTAAATTATAATTTATTTGACAAATAATTTACTTATTCAGCAGATGTTGAAATCCAGATAATGTGTTACGGTATGAATAACTAAAGAGTGGGAAATAAAATAATCTTTTAAAAAAAATATATTAACCAACTTCAAAAAAGCACTAAAAAGAATTAAATGATTCTTTAAACTTCTCTAATGACGAAACGTTGTCCATTAACTGCACATTGGACATCATGTATCGGCATAAAAACGTTAAATTTAATATATAGAATTTAATATCTACCAAACATGGATTTTCTAGAGAATATTTTTTACAAAAGATTAATTTACATATTTATGATTTAATTTACGAATATATACATATAAAAAGTAATCAATTACTTTTTGAAGTTGGTGACAAACATTCACAATCGATAATGATTAAACAAATAATTTGCTGAAGAAATTTTGTATAATATTTTCCATCATCACTTTATTCATGGTAATAGCTACAATATATTCACAATTTTATTATACTTAAGATAGGTTGGCATCAACATCAAAAAGTAATTGATTATTTTTTATATGTATATATTCGTAAATTAAATCATAAATATGTAAATTAATCTTTTGTAAAAAATATTTTCTAGAGAATCCATGTTTGGTAGATATTAAATTCTATATATTAAATTTAACGTTTTTATGCCGATACATGATGTCCAATGTGCAGTTAATGGTCAACTTTTCTTCATTAGAGAAGTTTAAAGAATTATTTAATTCTTTTTAGTGCTTTTTTGAAGTCGGTTATTATTTTTTTTGAAAAGATTATTTTATTGGCATTGTAATGTTTAAATATAATTTTTTTGTGGCTCAATGAATTGTTGAATTGAAACTAAACAGGGCCTACGTGTTTAACAAAGGTCAGAGCTTAGTGTTAAACTATGTGTTAATTTAAATAGTTTCGTTTTTAATGCAATAAAAAAAACATTAAATGTGTAAAAGGGTTATTTTTAAAGCGTATTTAGCTCTAATTTAAACATATCGAAAGCTTTTTAAATATGTGCCGGGCTTTGCCAGACCATGTTTGAATTATAATCGTATTAGTTAGTCTTGAGTGCCAATTTCTGCAAAAAAAATCTTCCGCATATTGTTGCCATTTTTTATATAATTTTTTTTCGGGGGGACTACTTAAATCCCATTTTTTGCGGCAACCGAATTGAAGAGATAAAAACTATATTTTTACTCTCGTATTGCAGATTTTTAGCTTACAGGATATTGCCCGAGAGCTTTTGCCCTACAGATTCTGTATGTATGCATGTACGTACGTATGTAAGTACGTACAATACGTACGCAATTCGATACATCTTGATAGAAATATCAGATCGGCTTCAAATTGTAAATACTTATTTACTGAAAAAAGTTTCTCCATTTAGTTTTGGGTGCTCATTGGTAGAAAATAAGGGGAGAAAGAAGGGAATTAAAGAAGTCTGGAGTAGACTCAGAAATGATTAAAAGGTTATAAGTAATATTGGAAGTCATAACAAGGGGGCATCGCATTGACCGAAAAAATGTTCAAAACATCTGCTGATGAAACAGCAAGACTGTATGTGAACCTTTACAATTGGTACCCCATGATTCCAACAATGCACAAGGTTTTCATTCATGGTGGCGTTGTAGTTAAGAAAGCAGTCCATATCCGTTGGCCAACGATCAGAAGAAGCTGCCGAAGCCAGAAAGAAGCACTTTAGACAGTACCGTACAAAGTACTCAAAGTGCAATAGAGAAGTTCGTAACAGAGAAGTTTGCAATAGAGATGCTCCAAATTGGCTTATTTTAGGCAGTGATACTCTTTATAAATTGGCTTGCTCTTTTCCCTTGGTCTTTGTCTAGAGCATACAGTAGCGAGACCCTACAACTTCTTCCAGCTAGGTCTGATGGTAGTCCTGATAAAAGCCAAGAAGAGTGAGATGAAGATGATGAAAAACAGTTCTGAAGAATCAGATTGGAACTGTTAATCTAATATTAAATACTGAAAAACCAGCATCTCTATACTATAGAGACTGCACTTTATTAAATGTATTATTAAATATAACTTTATCAAATGTAAATAATCTTTATTAAATGTAAATTAAATGTAATTATTATTAAGTAAATTAAACGTAAATAATAAATTTTATCGACAGTACAATTAAATACATTTAATTAAACATTACTAGTAAATAAAAGAATCTATCAACAATTATTTTCTCTTATAAACAGTAAATATTTAAGGCTGCTAGTCACTAAACTTCCAAACTCCCTTCGGTAATGTTAAGTCTATGGGCATGTGATGTATTCGTATTTTTTAAATATCTACATAGTAAATTAATATTTTAACTTATTTTGTCTTTGTGCTCTTCTTAAATATCTTTTTTTTTTTCTTAGTGTCAAAATATTTATAAAATGTATACTTATTATGTGAAGTGTTATATCTTACTTACACTTCGTCAGCTTTTAAGATATAAAATGTTAAACTAAGCTATAGATTTGTATGTATACTACATAGTATGCTAAAAGTTAGTTCAGTGAAATGCATATCACAGTTAGAGTTCTATTCAGCCACTTCAGTGAATAAACGGAAATATACTTGAACTTTTTTGCAGTCCTGTATATTATCTATAGAATGTATCCACACCAAGAATTATTTAAAAAAAAAAACATTTTCAATTTAAAAACGCATATCGAAATTACAAACGCACTTCCAGCAATTATTGGTCATAGACTTCAATAGTTAAATCTATTCTTTAGCCAAATTCTTTTGTGTGTCCCTGTAAATGAAAGATATATTCTATGCACACCCTATTCTACAATAAGTGCCTTAATACACCTCAGTGATGTATATAGATTTCAGTACGTTTAAAATAGTGTGATATCATTAAAATACAGAGCAAACTATTTTTCCCGTATGGGTATCTCTGTAAATGAATCATAAATGCTATATGCTTCATTTACAATACCAAACATGCCATAGTGATACCCAATAACATCTAACAATTTCAAGGCAATCGGGCTATATTTACATAGAAAAATATTTTTGGCCAGGATTTCGGGTCAAATACTCCACTGTGGGCTGGTCAGGTTGGTGTCACTTTTCAAGGGAAAGAGTAACGGGAAAGCGCACTCCCCAGACTTCGAGTAATCGTAGTCGATTATAATCGATTACAAATACTGTGTAATCGCACTGTAATCGTAATCATTTTTATTTTCGAAATAATCGCATTATAATCATAATCAACAGATTTTATTCCGATTATAATCATAATCTAATCATAATCGCAAAGTAATGTAATCCCAATGTAATCTGTATCGAAAAGCTCTGTAATCGTAATCTCGCATAAATATACGATTACGTTCTATGATTACATATTTATTTCTTCCTTGCGTTTCCAAACCAAAATACAGTATTTGGTCGGTTTGAAAAATTGTAACAGGAAAGTAACCTTTAATGGGGTAAAAGTGAAACAGAATCTCATAGAGCATATATTGTATCTTTATTCTGCGAACAGAATGTATGCCATGCACGGTATATACAAGTATAAGGACATGGAAATAGTATTATTTGATTTGACTTTGTTAAAGATATGAGAATTGGGAAAATAAAATCGGCATGTGATCAATCCAGGGGTCATGGGTCATTGAGTAGGAGGGATGATGGATAAAAAAGAAGGAAGAAAAGAAAAATACTGTATTCATGGTTTTATTATGGGAACGCACTTATATATCTGCTATATGCTGTCCTACCAGAAGAGTTTTTATTTTTATTTTACTGTTCATGTGTTTCAAATTTATTTTAAAATTTATTACATTTAAAATTATGAAAATCAACATACTTTTTTAGATTGTATTTTTCCATTTTTTGTCCGATAACAATAATGCTATGCACTGCATATTTATAGACACACTCAGACAGGGAATTATGTTCTACTATGATAATTGACAAATAGAAATTCATGATTATAATCATGAATGAGAAGGTAAAAATAAAACCTCAGAACTCTTTACTGAGGCATTTTCTCAATATCGAATATTAACATGTATATGAAAAAAATGTGTGTTTTGTTGAATTTTTCTTGGTTCATAAGAATTTATAAAGGTAAATGATCAAAACTCAATAGAACAAGGGAGATTTGAATTGGGGAGATTTTTTCAAACAAGCTTAATTGCTTTAGAACTGTGAGCATACTTACATATAAATACTAACGCAGTTCTTCATTCCTTAAAAATTATAAAATGTGAATATTACATATAGATAGTTAAGAAATGGATTTGAAGCGAGGTGTTTATAATAGAATCTTACACAACTCAGGTTATACATAATCCGAAACATAAAATTTTAAGTCAACCCGAAACCGAACTCTAACCCAACATACTTCAAACCGAAACAGATTCGAACTAGTAATGTATGAAAATTAATCCTTAATATAATGCAATTATAGAATATTAACATATAATTATACATCTAATATATATATTTTTTTTTTGTAAAAAAGAACACACGCACACGTGTGTGTGTTATATATATACACATAAATATTAAAGTATGCAATTTTTTCGCCTGACAAAATGTTTAGGGCTTTTTTTGTAAAAAATTGGGCAAATCCGAACCCAACTCGCAAATGCCAAAACACAATTCGAAACATTTAATGTTAACATGACCTACAGCCACAAAAAAAAGTCAACCCATCCCAAACAGCAGCGAAGAAAAATAGCTCCAACCTCCAACACTACCCGAACTTAATGAGTCCGGTTTGAGTAAAATCAAGTTACCCGACACTATGCAGGACTCTAGTTTATAACAAGCAGATTACGAAATCAGTGTAATCAAACTGTAATCGTAATAAACTAGTTCGGTAATCGTAATGCAATAAAAAAATATTAATCATAATCTAATCGTAATCTAGAATTTAAAAAATAATCAAATGTAATAGTAATCTAATTTATATAAATAGACATAATCGTAATCGGTTCTTGGAAATTGAAATTAATCGTATTCGACGAGTCCTTTTGTAATCGACTCGAAGTCTGCACTCCACCCTTATCTCTTCTCTATTTTTTCTACTAGTATATTTATGTGTAGCAGTTTTAAAACCTTTCTTTTTTATTGCCATGTTTAATTTTCTTCATGAATATTTATTTACAAATGTATTTAAATTATTTTGCATACACCTCCTTAAATTTAAAAGAACAAAAAATTCGAACAGTAATCTTCACAACCAGCTCTCGCGTCAGCTGTGTCTCAACGCCACGGTGAAATAGTTACGCTCTCGGAGAGGGCGATATCAGCACAGTCTCCGAAATATTTTATCTTACAAATGTATTTGTGTAGCGGTTTAAAAATCTTTCTTTTTTTGTCATCGTGTTCAATTTTCTTCATGGATAGGGGAGACCGGGGCTAGTAGGCGCAGTTTTTAGTTATTGATTTTTATTATTTTTTTGTTTAAGTTTTTCATGAAATTTTAACTGTACTTTTAAAGAACAGGCATTGGGCTATAAATACCCGGAGCTTTGAATTTGTAGCTTTTGTAGTTTGTTTAGCGGAAGGAAAATTTTATAATTGTAAAGGAATATATTGTAAAGGAAAATTGTGCGCCAACCTACCCCGTCACGGGGCAAGTTGCCTATACCTATGCGGTAAGTTGGCACACGCTTTATAAAAATATAAATGGAACTCAAATAAGACAAGCAGTTAAGAGAAATCAATTTCATTATTATCAGTAAGTTTAATCAAAGGCGTTATCGCCTTACAATGTAAATTCTAAATTATACAGACATAAAAATAATGAATAAAATATTAATATTGAATAACTTCTATCCTACTCGATAGCATCATCAGAGTTACAGTTGTCACAAATAAAAAATCGAGTGTCTCCGTTTGGGCAAGACTCGTGTAGCCAAAATCTTGCATTGAAACTACTTTCCTCGGTGTTCGCTGTTTTTCAAGCTACCAGCATACACCAGACACCGAGCCAACTTGTCCCGTGTTCAATGCGCCTACTAGCCCCATAATAAATTTCTTCACAAAAGGGACACGTAATCATGTAAGGATAAATAATCCAAGTAAATCACATATGGGGTAGGTATAGTTAATCATACACTAAGAAAAACTGTACAAGTTAAATCGCAATTATTAAGATAAGTATTAGAAATTAGAAAAAGAATGAAGTAACAAAAAATTACTTATGAGTGCAAAAAATAGAAAAATCGTAATAAATGTCCACTGCACGTAGGTAACGCTGCAAAACTACAATGGGGATTTTAAAAAGCAAGAAGAAAGGTTCTCTGTGACTGGTAGCGCAATCTATTCACAAACAGGCGATTTATGAGGACAGCGCCTACTTACCCCTGTAGCCAACTAGCCCCGGTCTCCCCTACTCTTTATAAGTCTCTTTAACATATTGTGCGTGCAATCCTTAAATTTCCAAGGAATAAAGGGACAATAGTTTCGACCAATAATCTTCACCTTAATTAAAAGCATAATTTGCAACAACTTTCTTCTTTTCAGTAAGAAGAACGTTACTATTCTGAAATTGTGGTATTATAATCCTTGATAATATAGAGTGTACGCGCTATAATGGGAAAAATTGCATCCCTAGAAACTATAGTTTCAGATTGCAACGTTGTTTGTTGAAATGTGATCTACCGCCTCTTACGATTTGTTCCACATATATAAAACAAGTGGGTAAGTGTGATCACAGATCGCACGGAGGGTTTCGTTTAAGTGCCCTTCAAAACACTTTATCCTTTTGAAAAATCTGTTAGTTGCACAAACCGCAACCAGGGGCGCACTCTATTTTAAACAAACCTCTATCCGAACGAAACTCAGTTTTACATACTGTCCGTATATATATTAGTCGAAGGGATTGGGCCCATAGCAACAGAGATAAGTAGGCGCCCCTAGTGATAAAAAGTGGAACTAAAATATGTAAGGCTATGGTTCATCGTATGAAAGCATGTTCAAAGGGGTGTCGGCAAAAGTTGGAAAAGTGCTCTCCGGGTGAAAAGGGCGGAGGTTAGAAAAATTGCTTAAAATATACAAGTTAGAGCCCGGAGGAGTAAATAATGACTTTTTGAAAATTTTATGATTTGTCGTGTGGTCTGAGGTATTAAGCTATACGTATGCAAAAATTCATGTCTCCAACTTAATTAGGGGCTCTCTTTGAAAGAATTGCTTAAAATACATATGTGTTAGCTCAAAGGGTTAAACGTAAGACTTTTTAAAGATTTTATGATGTGTCGCCTGGCCTCAGGTGTTCTACTATAAGTATGCAAAATTTCAAATCTCCAATTTAATGGGTGCTGAAATGAAAGACTCTCTAGCGAAAGCCAGATTGAAAAAAAAAAAAAAAAAAAAAAAAAATCAAAAATTGAAACCGGACACATTTAAAAGGGAAATTACACAAATTAAAGACACCGAAAAGTGGGAAGGGAGGGCTCGGGGCGATGAAGCTACCGAACGACTCCGAGCTACTTCTAGCTTATTATTAGTCTCGGCGGTGGTTGGGGGTGGGCGGGGAGGTCAACCGCCGCGGCGAGCGGCCCATCTTCGTCCGCAACCCTTTATTCTTCTACTCTACTCCGACTCTTTTGCGGAAGCAAGGACGTGGCTGGGCACCTGGGAATCTTGCTTCCGCAAAAGAGTCTGAGTAGAGTAGAAGAATAAAGGGTACTCAGTTAGAAAGAATTGCCTAAAATACGCATGTGGGAGCCCAAAGGGTTAAATGTACGACTTTTTCAAATTTTTATGATTTGTCGCATGATGGTGTTCAGCTATAAGTATGCAAAATTTCACGCCTCCAACCTAATTAGGGGCTCACTTAGAAAGAATTGTTTAAAATACACATGTGGGAGCCCAAAGGGTTAAATGTACGACTTTTTCAAAATTTTATGGTTTGTAGTTTGATGTGAGGTATTCAGCTATAAGTATGCAAAATTTCACGCCACCAACCTAATTAGGGGCTCACATAGAAAGAATTGTTTAAAATACACATGTGGGAGCCCAAAGGGTTAAATGTACGACTTTTTCAAAATTTTATGATTTGTCCTATGATGTGTGGTGTTCATCTATAAGTATGCAAAATTTCAAGTCTCCAACATGTATAGTTTCTGAGAATGGGCTCTGTGACGGACAGACAGAGGAGCGAGACGAATAGGGTTTCGTCAGATAACGAAACCCTAAAAAACCATCCTGTATACAGATATAGGATGGACTTGGACTGAATATAATTACTTTTTAGGTAGATTTCGTAAGAAATATTAAGTAGATTTCGTACGAAATACTACCTATGACATTCTCCCCTATTTTGTAATTTCTGAAAAACTTTTGCAGATCTGCGCCGATCATGACACCTAGAACCCAAAACAACACCCAGCTCAAAACTTTATCTATCTGATAACTTTCGAAATTCTGCACAAATCTCTTCCAAACTGATACAGAAAATCTCAGTCAAGTTTGTTAATGGGCAAAATAGGACCAAGGGGGTGGAAATAGGGAGGAGTTTTGTGAAAACGAAAAAATCCCATAACTTCTTAATTATAAGACATATCAAATCTGTTTAAAGTTTTTTTATTACTTCTAAGAAAAGGGCCAAAAATTTATGTATCGTAGATTTTGATAAAATTAACCCTTTTACCATCCGAGAGTTTTCCTGTGTGTTTTTATAAGAATGCTTGTAAATTCGAGGATATATATATCAATAGCAGTTTGATGCTATATCTTTAATATCACTTCTTTCTATATATGGTTCAAAATAAAATTCTGTTTAAAATATTTTTGTCTACAACCATTTCAACATGATTTCTAGAAACTGAAAAATCCGGGCTAGCCGGTTAAAGGGTTAAAAATGGGCTCAAGGGGCGAAAAAAATAGGTTTTTAGTGAGAAAAAAATTCATACATTTGTAAATTGACAAAATATCAAATCCGCTTGAATTTATTATAAATCTTAATATTATCTACAACTTTTATACGAAGTTTTTGACAGGACAAGGACTCTTACAGCAAAAACAGGTTAAACTAAAATAGGGGTTAAAGAAAAAATATCGTATAAACATGATTCTGATAAAACCAGATCTTACGGAAAAATTAAATTAAAAATTCATCAAAAGCGGCCAGATAAAATTGTTAAACTGGGTTTATCTCTAGTCTTGATTTAGTTTTTGTTGGTGAAATTAGTACTTAACTTCGAAATCTACCTTCACCTGTAGGCCGAGCTGGCAAGTAGGCAAGTATTTTTTGTTGTCTTTGAGCAACAGCTGAACAGATCAGATCGATGGTGCAAATGTAGAGAAAATGAAATACAGTCGAACTTGGATAATTCGAAGTGCAAGGGACCACTGCAAAACTTCGAATTATCCAAAAAAAATTATTTTTATGTTGTAAAATAATCCATCGCAACAACAAAAAAAAATGTTAATTTTAAATAAAAAAACTACAGCTTTTTAAAATATTGAGATATTTTCTTTAAAGAGCTTACTTGATTTTTTTAAACACAATTTTCAAGGATATCTACAGCTCGAAACACAGCTTCACTCACTTTAGATTGTCCTTGTACATAACGATGATATTCCGCTAGATGAAAGACCTTCTTCACTTGATGTTGGAATCGGCCTCTGTGCTTCTACCTCATCTTCAATATCTTCATTGTCTTCTGTTAGAATGTTCTTATTGTTTAGAACTTCGGATAGAATATCTGTTTCAGATAGCTCTCCACAAATGTCTATTTTTATCAGTCGACGTAATCATCAAATGGTATGCTGTCTTCCCATGCAACTGGGGGAGGTAAATTTTCTTCATCTAAAAGCTCGCTAGGGACAGTGTTTCTAATGAATCCTGCTTTCCGGAAACAATTTTCTATTATTTTTTGGCTAACTTTGGACCATGCATTTAAACATTTTTGATGCAATCATGGGTAATGGGAAACTTTTGGGGACATTCAGTAAGGAGGTGTTGAACGACTAGGCATCTGTAGAAATGCTTCAGATTTTTAATGATGCCCTGATCCACTGGTTGCACCACTGAGGTCATGTTTAGCGGAAAAAATTCAACCGTGACATTTTCCATAGCGGTTATCAATTTATGAGCGGTGCAGTTATCAATAAACAGGATAATTTTTTTATTTTTTCTTTGGTACGTGCGATTGAGATTTAGCAGCCATTCTTCAAAAAGATTCGCCGTCATCCATGCTTTCGTGTTAGAACGGTATTCTATAGGCTTTGTTTTGACATTATTTAAATACCTTGGATTTCTTGATTTTCCAATCATCAGTAAAGGTAACTTCACAGTGCCATCCATGTTTGTTCACACAAGTAGGGTTATTCGGTCTTTACTGTGTTTTCCTCCACTACATTTCTCACCTTTTTAAAATCCAAAGTCTTTGCAGGTGTACGTTTGAAAAAATGTCCAGTTTCGTCGAAATTAAAAATGTCTCTGCCCTGTGTTATGCTCAATGATTTGAACAAATTTTTCTTTCCACTCATTTCTGCATGTTGGTCCACACTTGAAGTTTCAACACACACGCAGACATAAAGGGAATTTCATTTCTTTCCTTAAATCCGTCTAACCATCCGGAGTTTGCTTTGAAGTTGTTGTCTCCTAAGCTGACAGCAAATTCTTCCGCTTTTGCACGAACAAGAGTTCTACTGAGAGGGATGTTTTTTGTCCCGCGCTTGCTTAAACCACTTCAAGACACACTCGTCCACATCAGGATTATCAGGTTCTCTAGATCGTTTGCGATTTGGATTAGATTTCAAAATGTTTTCTTTAGTTTTCAAAAAGGTCGAAAAGGTGTTGGGTGCAATTCCATACTCTTTTGTGGTGATGCATTTCTGCTTTACACCCTTTTCTACATCACGAATCACAGCAATTTTTTCATCGAAAAATAAGGTTTTATACGAGACACGGGGCTTACTCGGCGGCATGCTTGCACTGAACTCTCACTACCAAAACTAAAATCAAAATCAAGAAAATTCAAGTGACTACAGCCCTGGTTTTCGAAGGAATTGCAACGCGTGTCATTTATGATTTATCGCATTGGCGTCATTGGCGAGAATACCGTGTGTCCCTTACAAGGGAAAAGGTGGGGGCCACCCGCATCCAAGGGCAGGTACGGGTGATCCCCGCCTCTTCCCTAAACAATTTTACACAATAGCTGCAAATAACCGGGCCACTTTTCAAATAACTGCATTAAAACTAGATTTTGTTAGTTTTGAAAGGGTAAAAACTTCGAATTAAAGAAATTTGAAATTCCCACAATAACTGAAAATAACCCGGCCACTTTTCCAATAAACTGCATTGAAACTAAATTTTGTCATTTTTGAAAGAGTAAAAACTTCGAATTAAAGAAGTTGGACTTCGAATTAACCAAGATTTTTTAGCATTAACTGAATACAAGTTTCAAGGGACAGACAAAAAACTTCAAATTATCCACGAATTCAAATTCAAGACGTTCGAATTATCCAAGTTCGACTGTACAACTTGTTAATGGGAAAAAAAAGCCAAATTTTTTAAATATTGTAATGTAAATAACTCTTTCTATAATAATACCGATTTTGGAAACTTTAGGTCCTATAGTTTCCATTTGTTGTAATTGTAAAGCAGAGCTTAATTGTGATTACTTTACTTTGTATTTATGAAAGAATTACTTTAATGATGATTTGTAAAACGAAGTTTACGAACCAATTTCAGGAACAGAAAAACTTTCTTTGATAACAATTTTCTGTAGCAAAGCAATTTCGTGTTGAACAGCTAATTTTATTGAAGACTATTTGCGTGATTTTCGATAATAAATGAATGGATTGCTTTCTTACTCCACAAAATAAATACATGCAAAAAAAATTAATAAACAAATCATGTATTGAATAAGATACTCTACTATCTGGAACAGGTTTTTTCGTTTCAATAAATTTCTAAACTGAGAAAATTCAAGTATGGTAATAATAGGATTCTCTTGCATTTGCGTTTAAAGTATTTAAGGTGATAATTAAAAGTCTAGAACACAACATTCACGATATGTTTACTCCGTATGGGGGAAAAAGTTTTTTTTTTTTTTTTCATCCATAATTTTTAACGGAAGGCATTTTTATGTTATGTGTAAATATCACACTAATCCGGTGTACCGCCGTATAAGAACTCACTTAAGAAAGAATCTTAACTCGAAATTAAAAGAACTTGGCGTTCGTTTCTTTTTCAGAGTTTTTATTAGACGATACGGGACACACACATAACAAGCACACATTTATATTTACACGGCAAAAAGTTAATCTTTTCCGGAGCGAGACGCTCCTTTCGGCAGGACCGAGAACTTGACCGTCTGGGGTCGTGTCACAGCAAAGTCTCTTCTCTACGGGGCCTTGTTTTTCTGACCGTTCATCTCCTCGATATCCCACGTGAGGTCTTGACTCATCTTAGTCAACAAGTTCAGTTTATAACATTTCTACGCAGCACTTTTTCTCCAGATATTTACATGATTAAAACTGTTTACATGTTCCATCTGGTTTTTTGGTGAATCAGTGACATGTGAAGTTATAGCAGACATCTGGAGGTTCCAATTAACGATGTTTATTTCCTTAGGGCATCTGGTCTCTGAGTCCTCTCAGATAAAACGCCACAGTCCCTCCATGCCCCATATAAATTTTTCCTTAAGGGAAAAATTTCCACACTCGGGTGCACAATCATAGTGAAATTCGGAGTTAATGCTATCCCTAACAATGCTATCTACTCCAAAATTAATAAAATTTTAAATTTTAAAATCAAAACATTTATCAGAAGTACTTCGTTACCATGGAAGGGATTCAGCATAACACACAACAAACATAATGAATACAGTAACAATAAACACATTGCAATTGCACACCGTTATATAATAATACTAAGATTTATAATAAGCACTTCGACAATTTTATAATAAACCAGAACCTTCATTAATAATTTTCCATTAACATAATCAGAATAAAGTTTTTAAACATCACAGGTAATTACAATAAAGTTCCCTCTCTCGTGTTCACATGGATAACCAACAATAATAATATATATATATAGATAAATTTCTTAAGAATGAATTCTAATACACTAATAAAACCAAACACTTTTAAACCGTTTATATACAATTAGTTACTTAAAAGAATTTTAACACAATAACAAAACACACTCTTAATTAATTTTTTTCAATAAAATTTCTAGTCTTCAAACGCTACTCTGCTTAGACTATCAGCGTTTTGGTGTTTTTTTTCCTTCTCGATGTTCGATTGTAAAATCGTACGGTTGTAACGCGAGGCTCCAACGCATAAGCCTTGGGTTGGAACTCGCATGAGTTTGTAAGAAGCGCAGAGGATTATGATCCGTTATAATCCTAAATTTTCTTCCATCTAGATAGTAATCTTTTTACGGCGAAAACAATACTGGCGCACTCCCGCTCGGTGGTGCTATAGCGTTGTTCTACCGGAGAGAATTTCCGACTCAAATACAAAATCGGGTTATCCTCTCCCTTCTCATTTACCTGGCTCAACACAGCTCCGGCACCGCGTAACGATGCATCGACCTGAATAAGGAATTCACGATGAAAATTCGGCGCATGCAAGACCGGCCGTTCGGTTAGTTTCGCTTTCAGAGACCGAAAAGCGCTCTCGCACGTGGGAGTCCACTCGACTTTACCTCAACGGGTGTTCCCTTTTAGCGCGTCAGTCAAGGGGGCTGCTATTATGGAAAAATTCCTTATGTATCTCTGGTAGTATCCGGCCAGCCCTAGAAATGCACGAATCTGCGTTTTTGTTTCGGGAGTAGGGAATTTTTTTACGCATTCAATCTTGACTTCTGCTGGAGTGCGGGAACCATTTCCTACAATATGGCCTAAATATTTTATACTACTCTGGGCAAATTTACACTTAGAGGGCTTTATTTTAAGATTTGCCTTATGTATTTTATCTAGAACTAATGCGACATGTTTTAAGTGGTCTTCCCAGGTGTTCGAAAATACAGCGACGTCATCTAAATAAGGAACTGCAAATTCTTCCATCTGTCTTAATAGTTCTGCCATCATTTTGCTAAAGAAAAATGGCGCATTTTTTAATCCAAAAGCCATTTTCAAACACCTAAAAGTATCAAAAGTTGTACAGAATGCTGCATACCGTTGAGCTCTGGGGCTCAAGGGAATCTGCCAATAACCTTTCGCTAAATCTAGGACGGTTATGTATTTAGCAGATGAGACTGTCTCAACTCTTTCTTCGATATTGGGGATGGGGAAATACTCTGTCCTAATTATCTCATTGAGACGCCTGAAATCCACACATGGACGAGGATCCTTACCCGGAACCTCTACTAAAATTAAAGGCGACGTGTAATCCGACTCGCCAACTTCAATAACCCCCAATCTTAACATCTTTTGAATCTCCATTTTTACGATTTCAGTTTGTCTTTGCGACATCCGATAAGGTTTTGATCGTACGGGCTTATCGCTAATTAAAGTTATATCATGCTCCACCAAATCTGTTGTACCAGGGTCGTTTGAAAAGCACGCGGCATATTTATTTAAAAGCTCCCTTAATTGGCTAATTTGTGCTTCGTTTAGGTTTTTTTCTAACTCACTAAGCCGAACTATTTCCTGAAAGTCAAAAATCGTAGGATTATTCTCTAAATACGGAATATCTAAATCCTGATCTTCTATTAAATTTGAATTGTCTTTGGAGCGCAACAAATTTACATGTTCGGGTCGCGTATAATATGGTTTCAGCATATTAACATGATAAATTTGGGTTTTATTCCTACTTCCTGGCAGTTCTACCACATAATTAGTCTCAGATATTTTATTCTTGATTTTTCCCGGACCTATCCATTGCACGGACAGTTTATTTGGTCTCGTCATGGCTAAAACCAACACTAAATCTCCCTCCTTGAATTCTCGTTTTACCGAGTTTTTGTCATACCAAACCTTTCGTTTACCTTTCATTTCTTCCATGTGCGAAACAGCTACCTCGCGACATCGTTTCAACCGATTAATTAATTTAAAAACATATTCGGTCACTACATCATTTTCAGGTGGAGGGTCGGACCATCGTTCCATTATCAAGGTCTCGGGTGTTCGAAGATTTTTTTCCATACACCAACTCGGCTGGTGAGTAACCTGTGCTTTCATGAACTACGTTTCGAAAGAGCCAATAGAATCGCAGGCAAATGTTTATCCCAATCGGCGCCTAATTCAATACACAGAGTCCTCAAAAGTCGTTTTAAGGTCCTATTATACCGTTCCACGGGATTACTCTGGGGATGATAAACAGAACTATGAGTGATCTTAATGCCAAATTTATTAAGAAATTCGGTCGTTAAAGCTGAGGTAAAGGACTTTCCGTGATCGCATTGGAGTTGGCTGGGGAATCCGATGCGACTGAAAATATTCAGCAGCGCCTCAGTCACTCTAGTAGAGGAGAGGTCCACCAGCGGAACCGCCTCCGGGTATTTGGACGCCATGCATACTGCCGTTAAAATATACCGGTGTCCGTCAGTGGTAAGGGCTCACATGCGTCGATATTTATTTTACTGAAAACTTCCTGAATTATTGGGACAAGTTTTAACGGGGCTTTCTTTTTCTCGTTCGCTCGACCCGCTCTTTGACAAACATCGCAACTGTGCACATATTCATCCATTTCTTTATAACAGTTAGGCCAATAAAAATATCGAATTAATTTATCCTTTGACTTCGTCCCACCTAAATGTGCTGACGTGCCTTCATGACACAATGCTTTTATTTTCTGCCTTAACCCTTTTGGAATAACTAGCAATCTGGTAACGTTTCCAAAACGATCCTCGCGATTTCTAACTAGTAACCCGTTAACAACTGAATAAGTTTTCGTCGTACCTTCCGTTTAGTCCGCCCCCACTCGGCTAAACAATTCCTTTAACTCTGCACATTCGTGCTGCGCTTTTAAAAACCCTTCTTTATCGATTTTTAACAAGTCCAACTCCGGGGCTTCAACTTCTAACGCCGGAATTTCAATGGGGTCCTCACCTTCCGTTGAATCCCGCAGTCCCGATTCTTCCTGATTCGCTACGTTCGATTCCTTGGGTGTCTCCACATCTTGAGCTTACCCGTTCGAGCTCCCTTTTCTCTTCCTTTAAGCGTCTAGTAGTCGCACGCGTCTGGACTGCATTTACCTGTCCAGTTGGCAAAAATTCATATCCAGTTCTCTCTCTTATCATCGCGGCAGTTTTATTTCCTAAAATATATCGGTTTTGGTTTAAATGATTTCCGCAAACAGCGGCTTTCGTACAAATTTTCCCGAAATCTCCCTCTATCTCTACCCGCGCTAACGGTAAACAAACTAACTCCAAACTAAGTGGTTGTTGGATCCAGATTTTCTCTCCACAAAAATCCTGCGGATCTACAAATTTCCTACAAATTAAATCAAGCGTCGCTCCCGAATCTCTTAATATTCCTATCTTTCGGTTGTTAACATCCCCAGGAAATGTATAAGAGTCCAATAAATCGTCCTTTCGTACATCTTGCAAATTATTTACGGAGCCTGACGGAGGTTTTTTCTGCAACTTCGGTCACGATGAACGCAGGTGCGTTTCGGACCCGCAATAAAAACATTTCAAATTCGCTCTTTTTTCAAAAGCTCTATCTCGGTTTACTGGTCTGTGCACGGCATTTGCATTCGAAGAGGGGGAGAACCGTGGTCTAGTTTCTCGAGACCTTTCTTGAAAAAACGGCCGCGTTTTTTCCACCCTAACATCTCTGGTATCCTTGGCCTTCGGAGTAGAGGCCCTTATACTCTCATATCCATCCAATAATTCCACTATTGCTGCTTCAGTCTTAAGCTGTGGCCATTTGTCAATGAAGTGTTCACGCATTTCAAACGTCGCACGCCGTTTAATCTGATCGGTGACCAAAAGGTCTTTTAGTTCGTCTAAAGAAGTTATTCCTAAACCTGCTAACCATTCATTTAAATAATTTCGGATTTCGAAACCAAAATCCTGCCAATTTAAAGATTGCGACTTCTGGTGGCTAACAAATTTCTGCCGAAAACTCTCTGGGTTTAATTTAAATTTTTTTAACAATATACCTTTTACGTTATCGTAATCTTCTGACTCTGTCTCGGGTTGTCTGGCAATAATGGAAATAATGTATACTGGCAGAAGCCCAATTAAATGAGACACCCAATTTTCCTTCGGTATCCCAACCCGTTTTGCTTGGCGTTCAAACAGAACCAAATACAAGGTAATATCTGTTTTTCTGGATTAAAATCCGGGATTAATTTTTTTAAGTTCTGTTCAGGGGAACACGAATGTATATTATTTGCATTTACTGAAGACGGGGCAATGCCTTTCTCGATCTTTAGTTTTTCTAACTCGAATTTATTTTTTAATTCTAATTCCTTTAATTCTTTCTCTTGCTCCAATTTTTCCTTCCTAATGGCTTGATCACGTTCCCATGTCTGTTTACGCAACATGTCCTCCCGTTCGATAGCTTGTAACCGTGAGCGCTGATTTTCTTCCCTCTCTAATTCCTCCTTAGCGGTCCCTAATATAGTCTCATACAGAGTCCGTACTATTTCTTCTCCATACTCCTCAGATTCCAGCACCAAGTGCGTTAACTGAATCCGAGTTTCGTTTCCGGTCCTGGCAAGTTCCAGTTCATCCACTAACTTTTTTATTTTTTCCTTTACCCAGGAAAGCCACATCTACCCCTTTTTTTTGTTTTTCAAAACAAAATTTCTCTATAAAAAGGTACTTCTCTACACTAATACAACAACAAAAAAATATATACTATATTAACAATAAACACAATCAATCATAAAATTTCTTTCAATAACACAGCAATATGTAAATACTGACTCACTTCCATGACTAGTACCTGTTCAATTTTTGTCATTCCCGTTTTTGAATTTTCCCAAGAAAATCAGCAATTTTAAATAATTAAAAATCACTAAACATTAACTCCAAATTCAAAATTGTGACTTACCCCAATGAAGGCTCAGACACTAAACGGTAATCCACACTTTTTCTTCAGCCGGATGGCTCACTGAACACAATTTCTGACCATAAGGACCACTAAAAATAATATATCCAGAGGCACGGAACACTGAACACTATCTTCGACCCAAAACGGGGCCCACTCACATTCCCAATCTTCTTCCGCCGATCCACTGCTACAATCACAGTTTTGTTTCAGGCCTTGGCTCCCTAAAATCACAGAATTATCTTCTTTTTTTTCCACTCTTCCGCAATCCTTTCATCACCAAACAGCGGCGTTGTAACTCTGTTTCTTTTCCGCAGTCGAACAGCTGATAACAGACGGGGAAAAAACAATCTTCCTCTTTTTCCGACACTGGGTAAGGATTTCTCAAGTCTTCCTAAACCGAAACCAGATAACACCAAGCTTCTTTTTTTCTTTCCTCCAACACGGGAGTGAAAACAACACCCTTCTCTTCTCTGACCGGGTGAAAATCGAAACTAGCTCCTTCTTCACAAACCGAACTGTTTTTTCTCTTCTTCCAACACACAGGGATTTTCCTTTTATTTTTCTATTCCAGTATCAGGACGGCTCTCTATTTCTCGAAAGAATGAGCTTTCACCTTATCATTCCTTCCGTGGGTAACAATTTCAGGACTTGTGTGCGTGTGTGCCCAACCTTTTCGAACAACTCGAATCCCAACTCTGACACCAACTGTACCGCCGTATAAGAACTCACTTAAGAAAGAATCTTAACTCGAAATTAAAAGAACTTGGCGTTCGTTTCTTTTTCAGAGTTTTTATTAGACGATACGGGACACACACATTTATATTTACACGGCAAAAAGTTAATCTTTTCCGGAGCGAGACGCTCCTTTCGGCAGGACCGAGAACTTGACCGTCTGGGGTCGTGTCACAGCAAAGTCTTTTCTCTACGGGGCCTTGTTTTTCTGACCGTTCATCTCCTCGATATCCCACGTGAGGTCTTGACTCATCTTAGTCAACAAGTTCAGTTTATAACATTTCTACGCAGCACTTTTTCTCCAGATATTTACATGATTAAAACTGTTTACATGTTCCATCTGGTTTTTTGGTGAATCAGTGACATGTGAAGTTATAGCAGGCATCTGGAGGTTCCAATTAACGATGTTTATTTCGTTAGGGCATCTGGTCTCTGAGTCCTCTCAGATAAAACGCCACACCGGTTTCTTTTGAAGTAGCTGATTCACTCACGCAAAAACACCTGCTCGCTAATGTTAATCTAATGAAAGATTTTTTTTAATATCTCATTTGCATTTCAATATTTTTAAAGGATTTTTTGCATTGGGTAGCTAAGGTCGATCTCTACAAAAGCCTTTTTTTACTTTTCGATTTTGCTAGTAGGGTTTTTTATGGGGATACTTTTACTTACGAAATCGGTTCCGAAAGTGAAAGTATCCTAATAAATAAACTGCAAGCAAAATCGAAAAAGTGAAAAACGGCTTTTGTAAAGATCGACCCCAGCTATCCAATGCAAGAAAATCCCTTAAAAATATTGATATGCAAGCGAGATATTTAAAACAAATTCTCCCATAGGATTAACATTAGCAGGCGGGGTTTTTTGCCTGTGTGAGGTGGCCTCTTAAGATAACCAGAAAGGTTTGAATTTACTAAAATTTATCGTCTATTAAAATAGTATATATGTAATTTCTACTATTCCTTTCTGCATTTTTGTTATGTTTTTTTAGAAATAGAGTTTTTTTTAATTGTAAGAAACAATTAAAAGTTCAAATACTGTCCGAGAAAATTAATCTTGCAAAATTATTTTTGTCCCGATTTTGAAGTCCAGGTTCTATATACGAGAGCTGCTTCTTAAGTTTCTACAAAAAGTAGGAAGAAAAATATTTCTTGGGGAACAAACTGTTTTATTGCTTTTCAAAATATTCGCCTTTTAACATTTATATACTTTTCCATCCGTTCAAACCAATTCTTGACAGTTTTTCCACTCTGGAGTTGATATCTCAGAAACAGCTTTGAAAGGCATCAACAGCTTCTTGAAGTGTTGAAAATCGCTGCCGACGCATTTTTGTTTGATATAAGGGAAACAGAAAAAGTCGTTAGACGACAAATCAGGAGAATATGGGCAATGAGACATTAATTCGATATTTTTATCCTTCAAATAATGAATTGTTTCATGTGCTGTGTGGGAGATGGCGTTTTCGTGATGAAGAATGATGCGGCGTTTTTTGTGGTTTTTCCCGATTTCGTTGATGACTTTTGGCAAACAAATTTCTGTATACCATTTAGTGTTAAGTTTTTCGATCCTCTAAAGAAATGGTTGCGATATCAGTGCTCCCAAATGGTCCGCTAACTGAATACCAATATTTTTGTAGAAAATTTTTCTTTTTAGATATTTCTTACAAACCGCCCCGAAATCACCTTTGAAAGTTAATTCTAGCGCAAACCTACCATAAAATTTTCTGTTAAAATTTATTGGTATTCAGTTGGCGGACCATTTGGGAGCCCTGCGATATGACCTGTAACGCTGAAGAAACAAGCAATCATTTTCTTGGAAGTGCTTCATGAACGAACAATTTTCGTAGGATTTGGTTCATCTGGAAACACCCAAACAGTGGATTGTTGTTTAGTTTCCGGCTCATATGAATATGTCTAAGTTTCGTCACCTATAACGATGTTGTATACTAATTTTGCAGTTCCAAATTCAATTTTTTTTTCTTTTTTTAGCATTTCCTAACAAATTTGCACAAGCCTCTTTTTGAGCTTCTGTCAAATTGTGCGGAATCCATCTGGAACAAATCTTTTTAGCAGCTAAATGTTCGTGCAAAATCAAATGCATTGCAGTCTGTGATATGCCAAGGGATGCTTCTATCTCACGATATGTGGCATGTCGATCTTCTTCAATCATCTTGCGCACAACATCGATGTTATTTGGAATCGCTACCGATTTTGGTCGTCCTTCACGAGATTTATCGCTGACGGACGCACGACCACGACGAAATTCCGCAAACCAATTGTAAAGTCTTTTCTGATGGTGCTTCATTACCAAAAATCTCATGAAGCGATGTTAAGCATTCTTGTCGAGTGAGGCCTTTCTTAAAATCATAAATCATCCAACGGAAACCTTCACGAGTTATTTCATTTTTTTTTCACCCACTTGTTTCTTTAGAACGCTCACTGTAAACAAAATACGCAGACGATTTCTAAGATGCAACTGATTCCAAGATTTAAAAAAAAAAAAAATGTGAATTTTACGAATATCCTGAAGACAAATTTCAGTAGCGCCTTCTATTGGTCGTTTGTAAAAACATAAAAGGCAACCCTCTTATTTGAGTCGTTATTTCTTCTCCATTACTGATTATTCTGTTGTTTCTTGGTTATACCTGGAAAACGAGCAAACAAACAAAAAATTTAAAGTTTACTAACACTTTTTTAAAAGATTTTGAAATTTTGTATTACATAATATTTTTTATATTTTTTTTTTTAAATCTATTATCGAGAAACAACTTTAAAAAGAAATAGTGACTCAAATATAAAATTTGGACATCGAATCATAGGAAGGGTTTTTGAAATATCAGCCTTATTCTAATTGAAATTAAAAGAAAAGAGAAAACGGTTGTTATTGTAGACTGATCAATAAATATAACAGCTAAATTAATATATAAAATTCTTATCGCATTTTTAATGCTTCACAGAAAAAAATATTGTTTTTAAAAGGGGATGGATTAATAAAACATAATAAAAGAACTAATTCCTTTTCACCTTTAATTCTTACGAGAAGTTAATTCACAAACAGAAAATGTCTCTTCGATAGCAAACATATTTTTACAACAAAGCAATTTAGTGTCTAACAACCTATTTTATTGAAGGTTACTTGTATGATTTTCAATAATAAATGGATCGAAATCTTTCTTACTCCACAAAAATAAAGAAGTATAAATAAGCAACTTAAACATGTATTAGGTAGCTTTCATTACAAAAAGCTACCTATTGCAGCCGTTCGGAGGAAAGCGATTTCAAAAAATTTTGGTATATTTTCATCGATCATGACCCCCAGACCCCGAAACCACCCTCCGTTCAAAAGTTTATATATATATATATATATATATATTACCATTAATTAAACATAACCTGCCACCGTCAATTATTATGAATTAAAGCTGTAAGTATTAAAAAAAATATTATAAGAATTATTATGGAAGAAAAAAGAAAAAAGTGGACACCGACAAAAATTGAAAAGCTTATACATTGAATTACGTTATCGAGGGCACAGAATTCAATGATATAAGCAAAATGGTTGTTTTCTGTGGGAAAAATAAGCTAAAGCTAAAATTAATTTTCCCCTGTGCCCGAACAACCACTAAAATCAAGTGAATTGATTAAAAATGAAAGCAGAATAGAAACAAATAATATGAAATGGAAGAATCAATAAAACGTATTTAAATATTTATAGGATATAAAATAGAAATAATAAACACCATACCGATTAATATTTCAGTATTTTACAAAAATCCATGTGCACATGTCTTCCAGTATATCAAAAAGATTAAGGTGAATAAAACAGTTAAGAAATCACAGTAAATGATACCAAAGGATGCAGTTAATACATTTTGAAATAAAATTTGAAATACCTTGTAAAACAAATTTAATCTAATATAAAATAAATAGAAATTAATTACATTATTTAAAATGCACTATTAAATTAATAGATAACAGTTTAACAATATCGTCAAAATTTAGCTAAAAATACACCCTGGTGTATAAATTATAACTGAAATGGAGCTAGAAAAATTAAAAAATAAGAGCAATCTGAAAGATACAATTTTAGTGCTGCCATCTATTAATAATTATATTAAACATCTATCGCAAGATAAAAATTTGCAAGCTTTTGAATGTATATAACTGTTTAAACAGCAAAACCAAACAAATCCTTATATATAGAGAATTATAGAACAACCACTAAAATCAAGTGAATTGATTAAAAATGAAAGCAGAATAGAAACAAATAATATGAAATGGAAGAATCAATAAAACGTATTTAAATATTTATAGGATATAAAATAGAAATAATAAACACCATACCGATTAATATTTCAGTATTTTACAAAAATCCATGTTCACATGTCTTCCAGTATATCAAAAAGATTAAGGTGAATAAAACAGTTAAGAAATCACAGTATATGATACCAAAGGATGCAGTTAATACATTTTGAAATAAAATTTGAAATACCTTGTAAAACAAATTTAATCTAATATAAAATAGATAGATTTTAATTACATTATTTAAAATGCACTATTAAATTAATAGATAACAGTTTAACAATATCGTCAAAATGTAGCTAAAAATACACCCTGGTGTATAAATTATAACTGAAATGGAGCTAGAAAAATTAAAAATTTGAGCAATCTGAAAGATACAATTTTAGTGCTGCCATCTATTAATAATTATATTAAACAACTATCGCAAGATAAAAATTTGCAAGCTTTTGAATGTAAATAACTGTTTAAACAGCAAAACCAAACAAATCCTTATATATAGAGAATTATAAACCTAATATAAATCACACAAAGTATTTAAAACTATTGTTAATAAAATTTAAAAGCAGTCAATATGTTCTATTAGCTAAATTATTTAAACTAAACTAAGAGTTTAAATAATGTTAGAACATTGATAATATATAGCATATATCTATATGCTATAAAACAAAATAAATTCAGTAATAATTAATATAAATAATTATTAAAAATTATCTAAAAATTATTTTTTAATGAATTATATATAAGATATTTATAAAATGAACAGGAAATATCAAACATGTGGAAGTATATAGAAGGTTAAATAATACTTAAAATCCCATTACTTAAAACGCACAAATATAGAATGTGGATTATTTTCAGACATCCATAAAAATCCATAAAGTATGAATATGGGACATTCAAAAACATTAAACTAAGAGTGGCATACTATTAGTAATTAATATGATATTGTCCTTAGTAAATTAAAATTTAATAACAAATAATTGTAAATTAGATTAATGAATAATTAAGCTAATTATAATATTAATGAAAATCTCCAACTTACATATAAAATATCAAATCAACATCCACATAAAATACATAACAAAAAATAGTAATAATACAAGAGCCCCGCTTTTTTTTTTTATATATATATATAATAAATAATTAACCATTGCGTATTATCCAGACAACACCACCCTCCTCCGTACTCTAACATCTACCCACCCATCCAACCTATATTTTTTTATATTATTTTACAATTTTTAATTTTTTATAGATTTTTTTTATTTTATAATTTTTTTTGTAATTTTGTTTACGCATGTGTTAATTTGTGTTTATAGATCATGTAAGAAAAGTACTAATTGTATATTAAAGAATATATGAATTTTTTTGGAAAACCATGATTTAATGCATCATAAATTAGTTTTTTAATATTATTGTTAATTAGAGGAGAAGAACATAAACATTTTATTCTATATAAATGATTAAGTATTATATTACGAAATACAGAATGATGTAGACAAGATTTAAAATTTGTAAATGTATTAACTGTGAATTTAAATTCTTTACGTTTGTCATACAAATCTGTGATTGTTTTATTGTCTTTTATTGTAATTTTAAGATCTAAGAAGTTAATTGTATTGTTAGATAAAAGGGTTTCCGTTAATTCCAAATTAGTGGGATAATCAACTGGAAATCGAGTAATTGCAGATTGATCAGTTTCAATTAAAATGATGTCATCAATATAACGATATAAATGTAGATTATTATTAGTAAAATTGCGTTCATAATGAGATAAGTATAAGTCTGAGAGTAAACTGGAAGTACAACCGCCTTGTGGTATACCGACATGCTGTAAATATAAAGTATTATCTTGCAATAAATAATTATTATAGATAATGAAGTTAGTTAAAGATTTAAAATATGCAATATCTATATAAGATGGTAATTCCAGTTTTTTATAATACTTTTTAAATAATGCATTTATAATTTTATGTAAATCTAATAGGTCTATATTATTAAAAAGATCTTTGAAGTCATATGTCGTTATATTACAAACAGAATGAAGATTTTTTAAAATCTTAACAAGTTGATAGCTATTTTTTATACAATGTGTATTATCATTGTTTGTAGTAAGTTCATATATTTGATTAAGAATTTTTAAGAGAAGTGTATTGGCTTTATTATTATATGTATTACAACCAATAGTAACAGTCCTAAATTTAATAGGAGTTTTATGAAATTTGGGAATAAGAACTAAATATGGATAATTAAAATTAGTAGATAAAATATTTAAAAGTTTATAATAACTTCGAATTTTACGATTATTTACAATAACATTTTCATTAGTATATATATATCCATATATATATATATATATATATATATATATATATATATCTGATCTTTGTCACACTGTAACTCTCGTATTTGTGAACCGATTTGGATGAAACTCGGTGTGTACATAGTACATGCAAATGTCTCGACCGAGTTCGTTGGCCAACTTCATCCGCCATCTTGTTTCAAAATGGCGGCCATTTAAAATTTTTAAAAAAATTAAAGTCTAAAATGTGGTACCAAAACATTAAAAATCGAAAACTATTTTTTTCTTATGTGTTTGATCTTGATACAAAGATTCAGGAACAGTTTTTGTTTCGTCTATATCTTAAAAAATGGCTGAGTTATACACTTTGAATTCCTAGCGTGGCTGACATTTTGAAACGTCCTGATTTTTGTCACGCGATAACAGGCGTATTTTTGAACCGTTTTGGATGAAACTCGGTGTGTACATAGTACATACCAATGTCTCGACCGAGTTCGTTGGCCAGCTTCATCCGCCATCTTGTTACAAAATGGCGGCCATTTAAAGTTTTTAGAAAATTTGAAATTTGAAATGTTGTGCCAAAAAATTGAAAATCGAAAAATATTTTTTTTATGTGTTTGACCTTGATACATAGATTCCGGGGCAGTTTTTGATTCGTCTATATCTTAAAAAAGGGTTGAGTTACAGCACTTTGAATTTCTAGCATGGTTGACATTTTGAAACGATCTGATATTTGTCACGCGATAACAAACGTATTTATTAACCTATTTGGATGTAAGAAGGCATGTGGATAGTATATAGCAATGTCTCAACTAAGTTCACTGCCCAGCTTCATCCGCCATCTTGTTTCAAGATGGCGGCTATTAAATTAAAAATAAATTATATTTAAAGTGAGGCGCAAAAAAATTAGAAATTGAAAAAGATTTCTTTCTTAAGTATTTGACCTTGATATAAGGATTCCGGAGCATTTTTTGTTTCGTCTTTATCTTTAAAAATGGCTCAGATATAGCAGTTTGAATTTCTTTATGTGGGTGACATTTTGAAAAATCTGATTTTCCGCCTGCGACAGCACTCGTATATGTCAACCGATTCCGATGTGAGTGAGCATGTGCACAGGAATTACTAAGGTCTCGACCAAGTTCACTAATTAGCATCATCCACCATGTTGTCTTAAAAGGGCAGGAAAGGGCAGATATCGCCAAATTTGGAAACCAAATATAAGTTACTTTAAATAAAAGCAGCTTGAATAAAGCTGACTAATTTCGCGAAATTCTCATCCATAATGATTTAGTATTGATAAAAATTAATATTGAATCTTCTATAATCGGTTTCCAAAAAATTGGGCTTCGTGTATTTGAATAATATAAGCTAGCTTTTTCAAAATAAGGAATATGAAAGCTACCTCTTCCTCCCGGCAATGGCCGGAAGGACTTTTGAATAATGTACTCGACTATCCCGAATACGTTTTTTCGTTTGAACAAATTTCAAAACAGAGAAAATTTAAATACGATAATTATAGGATTATCTTGTATTTGCGGTTCCTAATTTAAAGTACAAAGTAAATTTTCAGAACACAACATCGACGTTTACTTCATACGAGAAAAAGTTCTATTATTTTTCTTACATACATTAATTTTAACAGGGGACATGTTTATAATACTTATGTAAATATCGTACTAGTCTAGTTTCTTTTTAAGGTAAACTAGAAAGATTTGAATTCACTAAAATTTGATCGTGGATTAGGTAAACCAGAAAGATTTGAATTCACTAAAATTTGATCGTGGATTAAGAAGCCTGTAAGTAATTTACACTATTACTACTTTTTACCCGACTGATGTGTTTCACGCGTATCTGGGTATGTGGATTTCTTTATACCCTCGAAACATCCCAACGGCTGGATGGATTTTAATGAATGAGGTCTCTATCGATTCGTCTTAACCGTCCGATGGTTATAGGCTAGGTTTTGTTTTTATAAATTAAAAATGGCGGCCGTAAAATACAAAATGGCGGTAGAGATAAAAAAAAATTACGCACCATATTGAGTGACATATCATTGGATAGGTCTTTCAAAATGAAGACGATGTTTCATTGACTATTTTACAGTCAGAAGCTCCGTTTAAATATTACACAACGTGGAAATTGTGTAGGTAAGATCTCTAGCATTACTGCAACTCTAACCTTCATAGACATCTATAGGCCTCATCAAAACGGTGTTTATAGATGGGAACTAACAATTAAACACAAAAGAAAGTCATTTAAAATCATCAATACAAGTAAATTAAAAATAGGTAAGTAATATAAAAACTAGTTTCACACTGATGAGAAATAGTTAATTCGCTTTTTACGCAGTCGGGGTTTTTGATTTTTTTTTTTTTTATTTAGTATTTTATTTAACTTATTTGTTTATGTTTTATACAAATAAAAACATTTGTTAAATTGTAGGAAACAGTAACAAAGGTTCTAACATTGTCCGACAAAATTAATCCTGCAAAATTATTTTTGTCACGATTTTGAAATCCAGGTTCTATATATTTCAGTCGTTATTTCTTTTACTTACTACCTATTACGTTGTCTCTTGAAAACAAACAAACATCAAGTTAACAAAATATGATCATTCTTTCTTATAGATTTTCAATCTTTCATTAGTGTTTTTTTTTTTTTTTTTTTTTTTTTTTTTTTACTCCAAAAACATAAAAATTGGAGATCAAGACATAGGAAGGATTTTTAAAAATTCAGCTTTATAATTAAAAAAAAAAATAAAGAAAAAAACTATTGTTATTATAGACTGATCAATTAAACTAACTTAACAACTAAATTAATATAGAAAATATCCTTCGCATTTTTTAATGCTTCACTTAAAAAATTTTTAATTTTAAAAAAGGGTGGATTAACAAAACATAATAAAAGAATTACTTTCTACCGATAATTCTTATGAGATGTTAATTCAAAAACAAAATTGTTTTTTTGATTTAAATAAAAAAAAAAAATATAGCAAAGCGATTTATTGTCGAACAACCTATTTTATTGAAGGTTTATTTGCATGATTTTCGATAATATATTAATCGAAAGCTTCCTTACACCACAAAAATATTATAAACTAAACATGTATTGAATAATGTACTCGACTATCCCGAATACGTTTTTTCGTTTCAACAAATTTCTAAACTGAGAAAATTTTTAAATACGATAATTATAGGATTTATCTTGTATTTGCGTTTCAGAATTTGAAGTGCAAAGTAAATTTTCAGAACACAACATTCACCTTGCGTTTACTCAGTATGGAGGAAAAAGCTATATTATGATTTTTCTTACATTCATAATTTTTAACAGAGGACATGTTTATGTTATTTATGTACATATCATACGATTCTAGTTTCTTTTTAAGGTAAACCAAAAATGTTTGAATTGACTAAAATTTGATCCTGCATTAAGTAGTCTGTAAGTAATTTACACTATTTCTTTTTGAACTTATTTGTTTGTTTTATAGAAATAAAAAATGCATTAAATTTTAAGAAACAATAACAAAAGTTCTAATATTGTCCGACAAAATTAATCTTGCAAAATTATTTTTGCCACGATTTTGAAGTCCAGGTTCCATATTTGAGTAGTTATTTCTTTTCTTTACTGCCTAATTACGTTGTCTCTTGATTATACCTGAAAGACCGACAAATAGACAAAATTAAAGTTAACCAAATATATGATCAATTTTTAGATATTTTGAATTTTTTTTTTTTTTAATTTTTACTTTTTTTTTTTTGTTTTCGACGTCAAATCATAGGAATGATTTTTTTTTTTTTTTTACCAGCCTTATAATTAAAAATCTAAAGAAAAAGAAAACGATTGTTATTGACTGATCAATAAATATAACAACTAAATTAATATGTAAAATAACTTTCGAATTTTTTAATGCTTCACTGAAAAAATATTGATTTTAAAAAAAGGATGGATTAACAAAACATAATAAAAGAATTAATTACTTTTTACCAAAAATCAGGGATGAGACCGCTCCGACCAAATGACCGATTGTTAACACTAAATTTCAATGGTATTTCTCGCCGTATTTAATGACAGAAATTCTGAGACTTAATAAAGCAAAGAATACTATTAAAATTTAGGGGTGAAAATCAACCATTTGGGTCGGAGCTCTCTCACCCCTGAATAATTCTTATGAGACGTTAATTCGTAAACAGAAAATATTTCTTTGATTAAAAAAAAAACGTATTTTTATAGGAAAACGATTTAGTGTCAAACAACCTATTTTATTGTAAGTTCTTTGCGTGATTTTCGATAATAAATGAATGGAAGGATTCTTACTCCACAAAAATAAATATAAGAGAATGAACAAAGCATGTATTAAATAATGTGATCAGCTATCAAGAACAGGTTATATCGTCATAATAAAGACAATGAATATTTTTTCAACTGGATTAAATCATATTTAAGGCTGGAGTAGCACAGTTGAGACCAGGAATCGAACCTGGATACTTGGCGTGCTGTGGCAATGCTTTGCATAGATTTCCGCCTCCAGCTACACTTTTGTAATTGTTGGCGCCACTGTATGTTGTTATGACGTCACAGTATTTACCCTCCCACAGATGTTTCATATTTCCTTCAGTAGTAGTTTGTACGCCGCCAAGGCAGTCGTAGCTCAAAGAGCACGCATTTATAATCTAAATAAACAGACCATATATTAAAGTTAAAAGCTATCGACTTTTAATTTATGTTTATGCTCGCAAACAGCAACATTGGTCCGTTGAGCCTCAGGTATTTATTTAAAAAAAAAAAATTTAGTCTGAAATAGTGAAAAAACATCGCAGTTGAAAGGAAAAGTTCCCCTTCTTTCATTTGAAGTTTCGACATAGTTTTATACTTGCAGTTTTAGAACAGTGATTGCGCAACCTTCCATAATGGATTAAAGCCAAAACGAAATCGTCTGCGTGAAACAAGGTAGGAAATATTTGATTATTCTTTTCTGATTATTGCATGATAAGTTTTTTATAAAATGGAACCGCTTGAGAAATTAAAAAAGAAACGTGCAGCTTTAAGGACATCCGTTACCAAATTGATCATTAAATTTGAAACGTTAATAAATGATGACAATAAAGAAACCGATGACTATTTAGAAATTCTGGAACAATTAAATGATAAGGAAGACTTGCTAAAAAACTTAAATAGCGAAATAGAAGCTGCCATAGACATTCCTAAGGATTGTGAAAATATTAACACTAGTGAAGAATACAGTGAAAATATTATAAAAACTAAATTCAAAATAAAG